>JAKRKW010000326.1:0-33477 GCA_023566125.1 Zingel zingel
TTTTTGTGTTTTTTTTGCATTTTTTTTGCATTTTTTTTGCATTTTTTTGTGTTTTTTTTGCATTTTTTTTGCATTTTTTGTGTTTTTTTTTGCATTTTTTTAGCATTTTTTTGTGTTTTTTTTGCATTTTTTTTGCATTTTTTGTGGTTTTTTTTGCATTTTTTGTGTTTTTTTTTGCATTTTTTTTGCATTTTTTTTGCATTTTTTTTGCATTTTTTGTGGGTTTTTTTGCATTTTTTTGTGTTTTTTTAACATTTTTTGTTGGTTTTTTTGCATTTTTTTGCATTTTTTTTGCATTTTTTTGCATTTTTTTTGCATTTTTTGTGGTTTTTTTTGCATTTTTTTGTGTTTTTTTTTGCATTTTTTTGTTTTTTTTGCATTTTTTGTGGGTTTTTTTGCATTTTTTTTGCATTTTTTTTGTGTTTTTTTTGCATTTTTTTTGCATTTTTTGTGTTTTTTTTTGCATTTTTTTTTGCATTTTTTTGTGTTTTTTTGCATTTTTTTTTGCATTTTTTTTGCATTTTTTTGCATTTTTTTTTTGTTTTTTTTTGCATAAAAAATGCAAAAAAACACAAAAAATGCAAAAAAACCCGGGTTTTTTTGCATTTTTTGTGTTTTTTTGCATTTTTTTTGCATTTTTTGTGTTTTTTTTTGCATTTTTTTTTGCATTTTTTTGTGTTTTGCTTTTTTTTGCATTTTTTTTTGCATTTTTTTGCATTTGCATTTTTTTTTTGTTTTTTTTTGCATAAAAAATGCAAAAAAACACAAAAAATGCAAAAAAACCCACAAAAAATGTGGGTTTTTTTTGCATTTTTTGTGTTTTTTTGCATTTTTTGCATTTTTTTATTGCATTTTTTTTGCATTTTTTGTGGGTTTTTTTGCATTTTTTTGTTTTTTTTTGCATTTTTTTGCATTTTTTTTGCATTTTTTGTGGTTTTTTTTGCATTTTTTTTGCATTTTTTTTGCATTTTTTGTGGGTTTTTTCGCATTTTTTTGTGGTTTTTTTGCATTTTTTTTGCATTTTTTGTGGTTTTTTTTGCTCTTTTTTTTCATTTTTTGTGGGGTTTTTTTGCATTTTTTTTTGCATTTTTTGTGGGTTTTTTTGCATTTTTTTTGCATTTTTTTGTGGGTTTTTTTGCATTTTTTTGCATTTTTTTTGCATTTTTTGTGGTTTTTTTTTTATTTTTTTTGTGTTTTTTTGCATTTTTTTGTCGGTTTTTTTGCATTTTTTTGTGTTTTTTTGCATTTTTTTGCATTTTTTGTGGTTTTTTTTGCTTTTTTTTTGCATTTTTTGTGGTTTTTTGTGGTTTTTTTTTTGCATTTTTTGTGTTTTTTTTTGCATTTTTTTTGCATTTTTTGTGGGTTTTTTTTGCATTTTTTTGCATTTTTTTGTGGGTTTTTTTGCATTTTTTTTGCATTTTTTTTTGCATTTTTTGTGGGTTTTTTTGCATTTTTTTTGCATTTTTTGTGGGTTTTTTTGCATTTTTTTGTGTTTTTTTTGCATTTTTTGTGGGGTTTTTTGCATTTTTTTGCATTTTTTTTGCATTTTTTTTGCATTTTTTTTTGCATTTTTTTTGCATTTTTTGTGGGTTTTTTTTGCATTTTTTTGTGTTTTTTTGCATTTTTTTGCATTTTTTTTGCATTTTTTTGTGGGTTTTTTTGCATTTTTTTTGCATTTTTTTGTGGGTTTTTTTGCATTTTTTTGTGGGTTTTTTTGCATTTTTTTGTGGGTTTTTTTGCATTTTTTGTGGGTTTTTTTGCATTTTTTTTACATTTTTTGTGGGGTTTTTTGCATTTTTTTTGCATTTTTTGTGGGTTTTTTTGCATTTTTTGTGGGTTTTTTTGCATTTTTTTGTGGGTTTTTTTGCATTTTTTTTGCATTTTTTTTTGCATTTTTTGTGGGTTTTTTTGCATTTTTTTTGCATTTTTTTGTGGGTTTTTTTGCATTTTTTTGTGTTTTTTTTTGCATTTTTTGTGGGGTTTTTTGCATTTTTTTGCATTTTTTTTGCATTTTTTTTGCATTTTTTTTTTGCATTTTTTTTGCATTTTTTGTGGGTTTTTTTTGCATTTTTTTTGTGTTTTTTTGCATTTTTTTGCATTTTTTTGCATTTTTTTGTGGGTTTTTTTGCATTTTTTTTGCATTTTTTTGTGGGTTTTTTTGCATTTTTTTGTGGGTTTTTTTGCATTTTTTTGTGGGTTTTTTTGCATTTTTTGTGGGTTTTTTGCATTTTTTTTACATTTTTTGTGGGTTTTTTTGCATTTTTTTGTGGGTTTTTTTGCATTTTTTTGTGGGTTTTTTTGCATTTTTTGTGGGGTTTTTTGCATTTTTTTTGCATTTTTTTTTGCATTTTTTTTTTTTTTTTGCATTTTTTTTTGCATTTTTTGTGGTTTTTTTTGCATTTTTTTTGCATTTTTTTTGCATTTTTTTTGTGGGTTTTTTTGCATTTTTTGTGGGGTTTTTTGCATTTTTTTTGCATTTTTTTTTGCATTTTTTTTGCATTTTTTGTGGGTTTTTTTTGCATTTTTTGTGTTTTTTTGCATTTTTTTTTGCATTTTTTTTTGCATTTTTTTGCATTTTTTGTGGGTTTTTTTTGCATTTTTTTGTGTTTTTTTGCATTTTTTTGTGGTTTTTTTGCATTTTTTTTGCATTTTTTTGTGGGTTTTTTTGCATTTTTTTGTGGGTTTTTTTGCATTTTTTTTTGCATTTTTTGTGGTTTTTTTTGCATTTTTTTTGCATTTTTTTTGCATTTTTTTTGTGGGTTTTTTTGCATTTTTTTGTGGGTTTTTTTGCATTTTTTTGTGGGTTTTTTTTGCATTTTTTTTGCATTTTTTGTGGGTTTTTTTGCATTTTTTTTGCATTTTTTTTGCATTTTTTGTGGGGTTTTTTGCATTTTTTTTGCATTTTTTTTGCATTTTTTTTGCATTTTTTGTGGGTTTTTTTTGCATTTTTTTGTGTTTTTTTGCATTTTTTTGCATTTTTTTTGCATTTTTTTGTGGGTTTTTTTGCATTTTTTTTGCATTTTTTTGTGGGTTTTTTTGCATTTTTTTGTGGGTTTTTTTGCATTTTTTTGTGGGTTTTTTTGCATTTTTTGTGGGTTTTTTTGCATTTTTTTTACATTTTTTGTGGGGTTTTTTGCATTTTTTTTGCATTTTTTGTGGGTTTTTTTGCATTTTTTTTGCATTTTTTTTTGCATTTTTGTTTTTTTTTTGCATTTTTTTGCATTTTTTTTGCATTTTTTGTGGGTTTTTTTTGCATTTTTTTGTGTTTTTTTTGCATTTTTTTGTGGGTTTTTTTGCATTTTTTTTGCATTTTTTTGTGGGTTTTTTTGCCTTTTTTGTGGGTTTTTTTGCATTTTTTTTACATTTTTTGTGGGGTTTTTTGCATTTTTTTTGCATTTTTTGTGGGTTTTTTTGCATTTTTTTTGCATTTTTTTTTGCATTTTTTTTTTTTTTTTGCATTTTTTTTTGCATTTTTTGTGGTTTTTTTTGCATTTTTTTTGCATTTTTTTTGCATTTTTTTTGTGGGTTTTTTTGCATTTTTTTGTGTGGTTTTTTGCATTTTTTTGTGGGTTTTTTTTGCATTTTTTTTGCATTTTTTGTGGTTTTTTTGCATTTTTTTTGCATTTTTTTTTGCATTTTTTTTGCATTTTTTGTGGGGTTTTTTTTGCATTTTTTTGTGTTTTTTTGCATTTTTTTTGCATTTTTTGTTTTTTTTTTGCATTTTTTTGCATTTTTTTTGCATTTTTTGTGGTTTTTTTTGCATTTTTTTGTGTTTTTTTGCATTTTTTTGTGGGTTTTTTTGCATTTTTTTTGCATTTTTTTGTGGGTTTTTTACATTTTTTGTGGGGTTTTTTGCATTTTTTTTGCATTTTTTGTGGGTTTTTTTTGCATTTTTTTTGCATTTTTTTTTGCATTTTTTTTTTTTTTTTGCATTTTTTTTGCATTTTTTGTGGTTTTTTTTGCATTTTTTTTGCATTTTTTGTGGGTTTTTTTGCATTTTTTTGTGGGTTTTTTTGCATTTTTTTGTGGGTTTTTTTTGCATTTTTTTTGCATTTTTTGTGGGTTTTTTTGCATTTTTTTTGCATTTTTTTTGCATTTTTTGTGGGGTTTTTTGCATTTTTTTTGCATTTTATTTTGCATTTTTTTTTGCATTTTTTTTGCATTTTTTTTGCATTTTTTGTGGGTTTTTTTGCATTTTTTTTTGAATTTTTTTGTGGGTTTTTTTGCATTTTTTTGCATTTTTTGTGGGTTTTTTTGCATTTTTTTTTACATTTTTTGTGGGGTTTTTTGCATTTTTTTTGCATTTTTTGTTTTTTTTTTGCATTTTTTTTGCATTTTTTGTGGGTTTTTTTGCATTTTTTTTGCATTTTTTGTGTTTTTTTTGCATTTTTTTTGCATTTTTTTTTGCATTTTTTTTGCATTTTTTGTGGGTTTTTTTGCTTTTTTTTTGCATTTTTTTTTGCATTTTTTGTTTTTTTTTGCATTTTTTTTTTGCATTTTTTTTGCTTTTTTTTGTGGGTTTTTTTGCATTTTTTTTTGCATTTTTTGCATTTTTTTTGCATTTTTTTTGCATTTTTTGTGGGTTTTTTTGCATTTTTTGTGGGTTTTTTTGCATTTTTTTTGCATTTTTTGTGGGGTTTTTTGCATTTTTTTTGCATTTTTTTGCATTTTTTTTTGCATTTTTTGTGGGATTTTTTGCATTTTTTTGTGGTTTTTTTTGCATTTTTTTGCATTTTTTGTGGGTTTTTTTGCATTTTTTTTGCATTTTTTTGTGTTTTTTTGCATTTTTTTTTGCATTTTTTGTGTTTTTTTTTGCATTTTTTTTGCATTTTTTTGCATTTTTTTGCATTTTTTGTGGGGTTTTTTGCATTTTTTTTGCATTTTTTTTGCATTTTTTTTGCATTTTTTGTGGGTTTTTTTGCATTTTTTTGTGGTTTTTTTTGCATTTTTTTTGCATTTTTTTGTGGGGTTTTTTGCATTTTTTGTGGGTTTTTTTGCATTTTTTTTTGCATTTTTTGTGTTTTTTTTTGCATTTTTTTTGCATTTTTTTGCATTTTTTTTTGAATTTTTTTGTGGGTTTTTTTGCATTTTTTTTTGCATTTTTTTGCATTTTTTGTGGGGTTTTTTGCATTTTTTTTGCATTTCTTTTGCATTTTTTTTGCATTTTTTGTGGGTTTTTTTGCATTTTTTTGTGGGTTTTTTTGCATTTTTTTGTGGTTTTTTTTGCATTTTTTGTGGGTTTTTTTGCATTTTTTTTACATTTTTTGTGGGGTTTTTTGCATTTTTTTTGCATTTTTTGTGGGTTTTTTTGCATTTTTTTGTGGGTTTTTTTGCATTTTTTTGTGGGTTTTTTTGCATTTTTTGTGGGTTTTTTTGCATTTTTTTTACATTTTTTGTGGGTTTTTTTGCATTTTTTGTGGGTTTTTTTGCATTTTTTTTGCATTTTTTTTTGCATTTTTTGTGGGTTTTTTTGCATTTTTTTGCATTTTTTTGTGGGTTTTTTTGCATTTTTTTGTGTTTTTTTTGCATTTTTTTGTGGGGTTTTTTTCATTTTTTTGCATTTTTTTTTCATTTTTTTTGCATTTTTTTTTGCATTTTTTTTGCATTTTTGTGGTTTTTTTTTGCATTTTTTTGTGTTTTTTTTGCATTTTTTTGCATTTTTTTTGCATTTTTTTGTGGGTTTTTTTGCATTTTTTTTGCATTTTTTTGTGGGTTTTTTTGCATTTTTTTGTGGGTTTTTTTGCATTTTTTTGTGGGTTTTTTTGCATTTTTTGTGGGTTTTTTTGCATTTTTTTTACATTTTTTGTGGGGTTTTTTGCATTTTTTTTGCATTTTTTGTGGGTTTTTTTGCATTTTTTTGTGTTTTTTTGCATTTTTTTGTGGGTTTTTTTGCATTTTTTTTGCATTTTTTTGTGGGTTTTTTTGCATTTTTTTGTGGGTTTTTTTGCATTTTTTGTGGGTTTTTTTGCATTTTTTTTACATTTTTTGTGGGGTTTTTTGCATTTTTTTTGCATTTTTTGTGGGTTTTTTTGCATTTTTTTGTGGGTTTTTTTGCATTTTTTTGTGGGTTTTTTTTGCATTTTTTTTGCATTTTTTGTGGGTTTTTTTGCATTTTTTTTTGCATTTTTTTTGCATTTTTTGTGGGGTTTTTTGCATTTTTTTTGCATTTTTTTTTGCATTTTTTTTGCATTTTTTTTGCATTTTTTTTGCATTTTTGTGGGTTTTTTTGCATTTTTTTTGAATTTTTTTGTGGGTTTTTTTGCATTTTTTTGCATTTTTTGTGGGTTTTTTTGCATTTTTTTGTGGGTTTTTTTGCATTTTTTGTGGGTTTTTTTGCATTTTTTTTTACATTTTTTGTGGGGTTTTTTGCATTTTTTTTGCATTTTTTGTTTTTTTTTTGCATTTTTTTTGCATTTTTTGTGGGTTTTTTTGCATTTTTTTTGCATTTTTTGTGTTTTTTTTGCATTTTTTTTGCATTTTTTTTTTGCATTTTTTTTGCATTTTTTGTGGGTTTTTTTGCTTTTTTTTGCATTTTTTTTGCATTTTTTGTGGTTTTTTTTGCATTTTTTTTTGCATTTTTTTTGCATTTTTTTTGTGGGTTTTTTTGCATTTTTTTGCATTTTTTGTGGGTTTTTTTGCATTTTTTGTGGGTTTTTTTGCATTTTTTTTGCATTTTTTGTGGGGTTTTTTGCATTTTTTTTTGCATTTTTTTGCATTTTTTTTTGCATTTTTTGTGGGTTTTTTTGCATTTTTTTGTGGGTTTTTTTTGCATTTTTTTGCATTTTTTGTGGGTTTTTTTGCATTTTTTTTGCATTTTTTTTGTGTTTTTTTGCATTTTTTTTTGCATTTTTTGTGTTTTTTTTTGCATTTTTTTTGCATTTTTTTGCATTTTTTTGCATTTTTTGTGGGGTTTTTTGCATTTTTTTTGCATTTTTTTTGCATTTTTTTTGCATTTTTTGTGGGGTTTTTTGCATTTTTTTTGCATTTTTTTTGCATTTTTTTGCATTTTTTTGCATTTTTTGTGGGGTTTTTTGCATTTTTTTTGCATTTTTTTTTGCATTTTTAGTTTTTTTTTTGCATTTTTTTTGCATTTTTTTTGCATTTTTTGTGGGTTTTTTTTGCATTTTTTGTGTTTTTTTGCATTTTTTTGTGGGTTTTTTTGCATTTTTTTGCATTTTTTTGTGGGTTTTTTTGCATTTTTTTGTGGGTTTTTTTGCATTTTTTTGTGGGTTTTTTTGCATTTTTTTGTGGGTTTTTTTGCATTTTTTGTGGGTTTTTTTGCATTTTTTTTACATTTTTTGTGGGGTTTTTTGCATTTTTTTTGCATTTTTTGTGGGTTTTTTTGCATTTTTTTGCATTTTTTGTGTTGTTTTTGCATTTTTTTTGCATTTTTTTTTGCATTTTTTTTGCATTTTTTGTGGGTTTTTTTGCTTTTTTTTTGCATTTTTTTTTTGCATTTTTTTTGCATTTTTTGTGTTTTTTTTTGCATTTTTTTTTTTGCATTTTTTTTGCATTTTTTTTGTGGGTTTTTTTGCATTTTTTTGTGGGTTTTTTTTTGCATTTTTTTTGCATTTTTTGTGGGTTTTTTTGCATTTTTTTTGCATTTTTTGTGGGGTTTTTTGCATTTTTTTTGCATTTTTTGTGGGGTTTTTTGCATTTTTTTTGCATTTTTTGTGTTGTTTTTGCATTTTTTTTGCATTTTTTTTTGCATTTTTTTTGCATTTTTTGTGGGTTTTTTTGCATTTTTTTTGCATTTTTTTTTGCATTTTTTGTTTTTTTTTTGCATTTTTTTGCATTTTTTTTTGCATTTTTTGTGGGTTTTTTTTGCATTTTTTGTGTTTTTTGCATTTTTTTGTGGGTTTTTTTGCATTTTTTTGTGGGTTTTTTTGCATTTTTTTGTGGGTTTTTTTGCATTTTTTGTGGGTTTTTTTGCATTTTTTTTACATTTTTTGTGGGGTTTTTTGCATTTTTTATGCATTTTTTGTGGGTTTTTTTGCATTTTTTTTGCATTTTTTTTTGCATTTTTTGTTTTTTTTTTGCATTTTTTTTTGAATTTTTTTGTGGGTTTTTTTGCATTTTTTTGCATTTTTTGTGGGTTTTTTTGCATTTTTTTGTGGGTTTTTTTGCATTTTTTGTGGGTTTTTTTGCATTTTTTTTTACATTTTTGTGGGGTTTTTTGCATTTTTTTTGCATTTTTTGTTTTTTTTTTGCATTTTTTTTGCATTTTTTGTGGGTTTTTTTGCATTTTTTTTGCATTTTTTGTGTTTTTTTTGCATTTTTTTTGCATTTTTTTTGCATTTTTTGTGGGTTTTTTTGCATTTTTTTTGCATTTTTTGTGTTTTTTTTGCATTTTTTTTGCATTTTTTTTTGCATTTTTGTGGGGTTTTTTGCATTTTTTTTGCATTTTTTTTGCATTTTTTTTGCATTTTTGTGGGGTTTTTTGCATTTTTTTTGCATTTTTTTTGCATTTTTTTGCATTTTTTTGCATTTTTTGTGGGGTTTTTTGCATTTTTTTTGCATTTTTTTTTGCATTTTTAGTTTTTTTTTTGCATTTTTTTTGCATTTTTTTTGCATTTTTTGTGGGTTTTTTTTGCATTTTTTTGTGTTTTTTTGCATTTTTTTGTGGGTTTTTTTGCATTTTTTTGCATTTTTTTGTGGGTTTTTTTGCATTTTTTTGTGGGTTTTTTTGCATTTTTTAGTTTTTTTTTTGCATTTTTTTTGCATTTTTTTTGCATTTTTTGTGGGTTTTTTTTGCATTTTTTTGTGTTTTTTTGCATTTTTTTTTGCATTTTTTTTGCATTTTTTTTGCATTTTTTTTGCATTTTTTGTGGGTTTTTTTGCATTTTTTGTGGGTTTTTTTGCATTTTTTTTGCATTTTTTGTGGGGTTTTTTGCATTTTTTTTTGCATTTTTTTGCATTTTTTTTTGCATTTTTTGTGGGTTTTTTTGCATTTTTTTGTGGGTTTTTTTTGCATTTTTTTGCATTTTTTGTGGGTTTTTTTGCATTTTTTTTGCATTTTTTTTGTGTTTTTTTGCATTTTTTTTTGCATTTTTTGTGTTTTTTTTTGCATTTTTTTTGCATTTTTTTGCATTTTTTTGCATTTTTGTGGGGTTTTTTGCATTTTTTTTGCATTTTTTTTGCATTTTTTTTGCATTTTTTGTGGGGTTTTTTGCATTTTTTTTGCATTTTTTTTGCATTTTTTTGCATTTTTTTGCATTTTTTGTGGGGTTTTTTGCATTTTTTTTGCATTTTTTTTTGCATTTTTAGTTTTTTTTTTGCATTTTTTTTTGCATTTTTTTTGCATTTTTTGTGGGTTTTTTTTTGCATTTTTTTGTGTTTTTTTGCATTTTTTTGTGGGTTTTTTTGCATTTTTTTGCATTTTTTTGTGGGTTTTTTTGCATTTTTTTGTGGGTTTTTTTGCATTTTTTTGTGGGTTTTTTTGCATTTTTTTGTGGGTTTTTTTGCATTTTTTGTGGGTTTTTTTGCATTTTTTTTACATTTTTTGTGGGGTTTTTTGCATTTTTTTTTGCATTTTTTGTGGGTTTTTTTGCATTTTTTTTGCATTTTTTGTGTTGTTTTTGCATTTTTTTTGCATTTTTTTTTGCATTTTTTTTGCATTTTTTGTGGGTTTTTTTGCTTTTTTTTTGCATTTTTTTTTTTGCATTTTTTTTGCATTTTTTGTGTTTTTTTTTGCATTTTTTTTTTTGCATTTTTTTTGCATTTTTTTTGTGGGTTTTTTTGCATTTTTTTGTGGGTTTTTTTTGCATTTTTTTTGCATTTTTTGTGGGTTTTTTTGCATTTTTTTTGCATTTTTTGTGGGGTTTTTTGCATTTTTTTTGCATTTTTTGTGGGGTTTTTTGCATTTTTTTTGCATTTTTTGTGTTGTTTTTGCATTTTTTTTGCATTTTTTTTTGCATTTTTTTTGCATTTTTTGTGGGTTTTTTTGCATTTTTTTTGCATTTTTTTTTGCATTTTTTGTTTTTTTTTTGCATTTTTTTGCATTTTTTTTGCATTTTTTGTGGGTTTTTTTTGCATTTTTTTGTGGGTTTTTTTGCATTTTTTTGTGGGTTTTTTTGCATTTTTTTGTGGGTTTTTTTGCATTTTTTGTGGGTTTTTTTGCATTTTTTTTACATTTTTTGTGGGGTTTTTTGCATTTTTCATGCATTTTTTGTGGGTTTTTTTGCATTTTTTTTGCATTTTTTTTTGCATTTTTTGTTTTTTTTTTGCATTTTTTTTTGAATTTTTTTGTGGGTTTTTTTGCATTTTTTTGCATTTTTTGTGGGTTTTTTTGCATTTTTTTGTGGGTTTTTTTGCATTTTTTGTGGGTTTTTTTGCATTTTTTTTTACATTTTTGTGGGGTTTTTTGCATTTTTTTTGCATTTTTTGTTTTTTTTTTGCATTTTTTTTGCATTTTTTGTGGGTTTTTTTGCATTTTTTTTGCATTTTTTGTGTTTTTTTTGCATTTTTTTTGCATTTTTTTTGCATTTTTTGTGGGTTTTTTTGCATTTTTTTTGCATTTTTTGTGTTTTTTTTGCATTTTTTTTGCATTTTTTTTTGCATTTTTGTGGGGTTTTTTGCATTTTTTTTGCATTTTTTTTGCATTTTTTTTGCATTTTTGTGGGGTTTTTTGCATTTTTTTTGCATTTTTTTTGCATTTTTTTGCATTTTTTTGCATTTTTTGTGGGGTTTTTTGCATTTTTTTTGCATTTTTTTTTGCATTTTTGTGGGGTTTTTTGCATTTTTTTTGCATTTTTTTTGCATTTTTTTTGCATTTTTGTGGGGTTTTTTGCATTTTTTTTGCATTTTTTTTGCATTTTTTTGCATTTTTTTGCATTTTTTGTGGGGTTTTTTGCATTTTTTTTGCATTTTTTTTTGCATTTTTAGTTTTTTTTTTGCATTTTTTTTGCATTTTTTTTGCATTTTTTGTGGGTTTTTTTTGCATTTTTTTGTGTTTTTTTGCATTTTTTTGTGGGTTTTTTTGCATTTTTTTGCATTTTTTTGTGGGTTTTTTTGCATTTTTTTGTGGGTTTTTTTGCATTTTTTTGTGGGTTTTTTTGCATTTTTTTGTGGGTTTTTTTGCATTTTTTTGTGGGTTTTTTTGCATTTTTTGTGGGTTTTTTTGCATTTTTTTTACATTTTTTGTGGGGTTTTTTGCATTTTTTTTGCATTTTTTGTGGGTTTTTTTGCATTTTTTTTGCATTTTTTGTGTTGTTTTTGCATTTTTTTTGCATTTTTTTTTGCATTTTTTTTGCATTTTTTGTGGGTTTTTTTGCTTTTTTTTTGCATTTTTTTTTGCATTTTTTGTGGGGTTTTTTTGCATTTTTTTTGCATTTTTTGTGGGTTTTTTTGCATTTTTTTTGCATTTTTTTTGCATTTTTTGTGGGGTTTTTTGCATTTTTTTTGCATTTTTTGTGGGTTTTTTTGCATTTTTTTTGCATTTTTTGTGTTGTTTTTGCATTTTTTTTGCATTTTTTTTTTGCATTTTTTTTGCATTTTTTGTGGGTTTTTTTGCTTTTTTTTTGCATTTTTTTTTGCATTTTTTGTGTTTTTTTTTGCATTTTTTTTTTGCATTTTTTTTGCATTTTTTTTGTGGGTTTTTTTGCATTTTTTTGTGGGTTTTTTTTGCATTTTTTTTGCATTTTTTGTGGGTTTTTTTGCATTTTTTTTGCATTTTTTTTTGCATTTTTTGTGGGGTTTTTTGCATTTTTTTTTGCATTTTTTTTGCATTTTTTGTGGTTTTTTTTGCATTTTTTTTGCATTTTTTGTGTTTTTTTTGCATTTTTTTTGCATTTTTTTTTGCATTTTTTTTGCATTTTTTGTGGGTTTTTTTGCTTTTTTTTTTTAATTTTTTTGTGGGTTTTTTTGCATTTTTTTTGCATTTTTTTTTGCATTTTTTGTTTTTTTTTTGCATTTTTTTTTGCATTTTTTGTGGTTTTTTTTGCATTTTTTTTGCATTTTTTTTGCATTTTTTTGTGGGTTTTTTTGCATTTTTTTGTGGGTTTTTTTGCATTTTTTTGTGGGTTTTTTTTGCATTTTTTTTGCATTTTTTGTGGGTTTTTTTGCATTTTTTTTGCATTTTTTTTGCATTTTTTGTGGGGTTTTTTGCATTTTTTTTGCATTTTTTTTTGCATTTTTTTTGCATTTTTTTTGCATTTTTTTTGCATTTTTTGTGAGTTTTTTTGCATTTTTTTTGAATTTTTTTGTGGGTTTTTTTGCATTTTTTTGCATTTTTTGTGGGTTTTTTTGCATTTTTTTGTGGGTTTTTTTGCATTTTTTGTGGGTTTTTTTGCATTTTTTTTTACATTTTTGTGGGGTTTTTTGCATTTTTTTTGCATTTTTTGTTTTTTTTTTGCATTTTTTTTGCATTTTTTGTGGGTTTTTTTGCATTTTTTTTGCGTTTTTTGTTTTTTTTTTGCATTTTTTTTGCATTTTTTTTGCATTTTTTTTGCATTTTTTGTGGGTTTTTTTGCTTTTTTTTTGCATTTTTTTTTGCATTTTTTGTGTTTTTTTTTGCATTTTTTTTTTGCATTTTTTTTGCATTTTTTTTGTGGGTTTTTTTGCATTTTTTGTGGGTTTTTTTTGCATTTTTTTTGCATTTTTTGTGGGTTTTTTTGCATTTTTTTTGCATTTTTTGTGGGGTTTTTTGCATTTTTTTTGCATTTTTTGTGGGGTTTTTTGCATTTTTTTTGCATTTTTTGTGTTGTTTTTGCATTTTTTTTGCATTTTTTTTTGCATTTTTTTTGCATTTTTTGTGGGTTTTTTTGCATTTTTTTTGCATTTTTTTTTGCATTTTTTGTTTTTTTTTTGCATTTTTTTTTGAATTTTTTTGTGGGTTTTTTTGCATTTTTTTGCATTTTTTGTGGGTTTTTTTGCATTTTTTTGTGGGTTTTTTTGCATTTTTTGTGGGTTTTTTTGCATTTTTTTTTACATTTTTGTGGGGTTTTTTGCATTTTTTTTGCATTTTTTGTTTTTTTTTTGCATTTTTTTTGCATTTTTTGTGGGTTTTTTTGCATTTTTTTTGCATTTTTTGTGTTTTTTTTGCATTTTTTTTGCATTTTTTTTTGCATTTTTTTTGCATTTTTTGTGGGTTTTTTTGCTTTTTTTTTGCATTTTTTTTTGCATTTTTTGTGGTTTTTTTTGCATTTTTTTTTTGCATTTTTTTTGCATTTTTTTTGTGGGTTTTTTTGCATTTTTTGTGGGTTTTTTTGCATTTTTTTTTGCATTTTTTTTGCATTTTTTTGCATTTTTTTTGCATTTTTTGTGGGTTTTTTTGCATTTTTTGTGGTTTTTTTTGCATTTTTTTTGCATTTTTTGTGGGGTTTTTTGCATTTTTTTTGCATTTTTTTGCATTTTTTTTTGCATTTTTTGTGGGTTTTTTTGCATTTTTTTGTGGGTTTTTTTTGCATTTTTTTGCATTTTTTGTGTTGTTTTTGCATTTTTTTTGCATTTTTTTTTGCATTTTTTTTGCATTTTTTGTGGGTTTTTTTGCTTTTTTTTTGCATTTTTTTTTGCATTTTTTGTGGGGTTTTTTTGCATTTTTTTTGCATTTTTTGTGGGTTTTTTTGCATTTTTTTTGCATTTTTTTTGCATTTTTTGTGGGGTTTTTTGCATTTTTTTTGCATTTTTTGTGGGTTTTTTTGCATTTTTTTTGCATTTTTTGTGTTGTTTTTGCATTTTTTTTGCATTTTTTTTTGCATTTTTTTTTGCATTTTTTGTGGGTTTTTTTGCTTTTTTTTTGCATTTTTTTTTGCATTTTTTGTGTTTTTTTTTGCATTTTTTTTTTGCATTTTTTTTGCATTTTTTTTGTGGGTTTTTTTGCATTTTTTTGTGGGTTTTTTTTGCATTTTTTTTGCATTTTTTGTGGGTTTTTTTGCATTTTTTTTGCATTTTTTTTTGCATTTTTTGTGGGGTTTTTTGCATTTTTTTTTGCATTTTTTTTGCATTTTTTGTGGTTTTTTTTGCATTTTTTTTGCATTTTTTGTGTTTTTTTTGCATTTTTTTTGCATTTTTTTTTGCATTTTTTTTGCATTTTTTGTGGGTTTTTTTGCTTTTTTTTTTTAATTTTTTTGTGGGTTTTTTTGCATTTTTTTTGCATTTTTTTTTGCATTTTTTGTTTTTTTTTTGCATTTTTTTTTGCATTTTTTGTGGTTTTTTTTGCATTTTTTTTGCATTTTTTTTGCATTTTTTTGTGGGTTTTTTTGCATTTTTTTGTGGGTTTTTTTGCATTTTTTTGTGGGTTTTTTTTGCATTTTTTTTGCATTTTTTGTGGGTTTTTTTGCATTTTTTTTGCATTTTTTTTGCATTTTTTGTGGGGTTTTTTGCATTTTTTTTGGGTTTTTTTGCTTTTTTTTTGCATTTTTTTTTGCATTTTTTGTGGGGTTTTTTTGCATTTTTTTTGCATTTTTTGTGGGTTTTTTTGCATTTTTTTTGCATTTTTTTTGCATTTTTTGTGGGGTTTTTTGCATTTTTTTTGCATTTTTTGTGGGTTTTTTTGCATTTTTTTTGCATTTTTTGTGTTGTTTTTGCATTTTTTTTGCATTTTTTTTTTGCATTTTTTTTGCATTTTTTGTGGGTTTTTTTGCTTTTTTTTTGCATTTTTTTTTGCATTTTTTGTGTTTTTTTTTGCATTTTTTTTTTGCATTTTTTTTGCATTTTTTTTGTGGGTTTTTTTGCATTTTTTTGTGGGTTTTTTTTGCATTTTTTTTGCATTTTTTGTGGGTTTTTTTGCATTTTTTTTGCATTTTTTTTTGCATTTTTTGTGGGGTTTTTTGCATTTTTTTTTGCATTTTTTTTGCATTTTTTGTGGTTTTTTTTGCATTTTTTTTGCATTTTTTGTGTTTTTTTTGCATTTTTTTTGCATTTTTTTTTGCATTTTTTTTGCATTTTTTGTGGGTTTTTTTGCTTTTTTTTTTTAATTTTTTTGTGGGTTTTTTTGCATTTTTTTTGCATTTTTTTTTGCATTTTTTGTTTTTTTTTTGCATTTTTTTTTGCATTTTTTGTGGTTTTTTTTGCATTTTTTTTGCATTTTTTTTGCATTTTTTTGTGGGTTTTTTTGCATTTTTTTGTGGGTTTTTTTGCATTTTTTTGTGGGTTTTTTTTGCATTTTTTTTGCATTTTTTGTGGGTTTTTTTGCATTTTTTTGCATTTTTTTTGCATTTTTTGTGGGGTTTTTTGCATTTTTTTTGCATTTTTTTTTGCATTTTTTTTGCATTTTTTTGCATTTTTTTTGCATTTTTTGTGAGTTTTTTTGCATTTTTTTTGAATTTTTTTGTGGGTTTTTTTGCATTTTTTTGCATTTTTTGTGGGTTTTTTTGCATTTTTTTGTGGGTTTTTTTGCATTTTTTGTGGGTTTTTTTGCATTTTTTTTTACATTTTTGTGGGGTTTTTTGCATTTTTTTTGCATTTTTTGTTTTTTTTTTGCATTTTTTTTGCATTTTTTGTGGGTTTTTTTGCATTTTTTTTGCATTTTTTGTGTTTTTTTTGCATTTTTTTTGCATTTTTTTTGCATCTTTTTTGCATTTTTTGTGGGTTTTTTTGCTTTTTTTTTGCATTTTTTTTTGCATTTTTTGTGGTTTTTTTTGCATTTTTTTTTTGCATTTTTTTTGTGGGTTTTTTTGCATTTTTTTGCATTTTTTGTGGGTTTTTTTGCATTTTTTTTTGCATTTTTTTTGCATTTTTTTTGCATTTTTTTTTGCATTTTTTGTGGGTTTTTTTGCATTTTTTGTGGGTTTTTTTGCATTTTTTTTGCATTTTTTGTGGGGTTTTTTTGCATTTTTTTTGCATTTTTTTGCATTTTTTTTTGCATTTTTTGTGGGTTTTTTTGCATTTTTTTGTGGGTTTTTTTTGCATTTTTTTGCATTTTTTGTGGGTTTTTTTGCATTTTTTTTGCATTTTTTTGTGTTTTTTTGCATTTTTTTTTGCATTTTTTGTGTTTTTTTTTGCATTTTTTTTGCATTTTTTTGCATTTTTTTGCATTTTTTGTGGGGTTTTTTGCATTTTTTTTGCATTTTTTTTGCATTTTTTGTGGGGTTTTTTGCATTTTTTTTTGCATTTTTTTGCATTTTTTTGCATTTTTTGTGGGGTTTTTTGCATTTTTTTTGCATTTTTTTTTGCATTTTTAGTTTTTTTTTTGCATTTTTTTTTGCATTTTTTTTGCATTTTTTGTGGGTTTTTTTGCATTTTTTTGCATTTTTTTGCATTTTTTTGCATTTTTTGTGGGGTTTTTTGCATTTTTTTTGCATTTTTTTTTGCATTTTTAGTTTTTTTTTTGCATTTTTTTTGCATTTTTTTGCATTTTTTGTGGGTTTTTTTTGCATTTTTTTGTGTTTTTTTGCATTTTTTTGTGGGTTTTTTTGCATTTTTTTTGCATTTTTTTGTGGGTTTTTTTGCATTTTTTGTGGGTTTTTTTGCATTTTTTTGTGGGTTTTTTTGCATTTTTTTGTGGGTTTTTTTGCATTTTTGTGGGTTTTTTTGCATTTTTTTTACATTTTTTGTGTTGTTTTTGCATTTTTTTTGCATTTTTTTTTGCATTTTTTTTGCATTTTTTGTGGGTTTTTTTGCTTTTTTTTTGCATTTTTTTTTGCATTTTTTGTGGGTTTTTTTTGCATTTTTTTTGCATTTTTTGTGGGTTTTTTTGCATTTTTTTTGCATTTTTTTTTGCATTTTTTGTGGGGTTTTTTGCATTTTTTTTGCATTTTTTGTGGGGTTTTTTGCATTTTTTTTGCATTTTTTGTGTTGTTTTTGCATTTTTTTTGCATTTTTTTTTTTGCATTTTTTTTTGCATTTTTTGTGGGTTTTTTTGCTTTTTTTTGCATTTTTTTTTGCATTTTTTGTGTTTTTTTTTGCATTTTTTTTTTGCATTTTTTTTGCATTTTTTTTGTGGGTTTTTTTGCATTTTTTTGTGGTTTTTTTTGCATTTTTTTTGCATTTTTTGTGGGTTTTTTTGCATTTTTTTTGCATTTTTTTTGCATTTTTTGTGGGGTTTTTTGCATTTTTTTTTGCATTTTTTTTGCATTTTTTGTGGTTTTTTTTGCATTTTTTTTGCATTTTTTGTGTTTTTTTTGCATTTTTTTTGCATTTTTTTTTGCATTTTTTTTGCATTTTTTGTGGGTTTTTTTGCTTTTTTTTTAAATTTTTTTGTGGGTTTTTTTGCATTTTTTTTGCATTTTTTTTGCATTTTTTGTGGGTTTTTTTGCATTTTTTTGTGGGTTTTTTTGCATTTTTTGTGGGTTTTTTTGCATTTTTTTGTGGGTTTTTTTGCATTTTTTGTGGGTTTTTTTGCATTTTTTTTGCATTTTTTTTGCATTTTTTGTGGGGTTTTTTGCATTTTTTTGTGGGTTTTTTTGCATTTTTTGTGGGTTTTTTTGCATTTTTTTGTGGGTTTTTTTGCATTTTTTGTGGGTTTTTTGCATTTTTTTTACATTTTTTGTGGGGTTTTTTGCATTTTTTTTTGCATTTTTTGTTTTTTTTTTGCATTTTTTTTTGCATTTTTTGTGGTTTTTTTGCATTTTTTTTGCATTTTTTGTGTTGTTTTTGCATTTTTTTTGCATTTTTTTTTTGCATTGTTTTTGCATTTTTTGTGGTTTTTTTTGCTTTTTTTTTGCATTTTTTTTTGCATTTTTTGTGTTTTTTTTTGCATTTTTTTTTCGCATTTTTTTTGCATTTTTTTTGTGGGTTTTTTTTGCATTTTTTTGTGTTTTTTTTTGCATTTTTTTGTGGGTTTTTTTTGCATTTTTTTGCATTTTTTGTGGGTTTTTTTGCATTTTTTTTGCATTTTTTTGCATTTTTTGTGGGGTTTTTTGCATTTTTTTGTGGGTTTTTTTGCATTTTTTTGTGGGTTTTTTTGCATTTTTTGTGGTTTTTTTTGCATTTTTTTTTACATTTTTTGTGGGGTTTGTTGCATTTTTTTTGCATTTTTTGTGGGTTTTTTTGCATTTTTTTTGCATTTTTTGTTTTTTTTTTGCATTTTTTTTTGCATTTTTTGTGGTTTTTTTGCATTTTTTTTGCATTTTTTGTGTTGTTTTTGCATTTTTTTTGCATTTTTTTTTGCATTTTTTTTGCATTTTTTGTGGGTTTTTTTGCTTTTTTTTTGCATTTTTTTTTGCATTTTTTGTGTTTTTTTTTGCATTTTTTTTTTGCATTTTTTTGCATTTTTTTGTGGGTTTTTTTGCATTTTTTTGTGGTTTTTTTTGCATTTTTTTGTGGTTTTTTTTGCATTTTCTTTGCATTTTTTGTGGGTTTTTTTGCATTTTTTTTGCATTTTTTTTGCATTTTTTGTGGGGTTTTTTGCATTTTTTTTGCATTTTTTTTGCTTTTTTGTGGGTTTTTTTGCATTTTTTTTGCATTTTTTTTTTGCATTTTTTTGCATTTTTTTTGTGGGTTTTTTTGCATTTTTTTGCATTTTTTGTGGGGTTTTTTGCATTTTTTTTGCATTTTTTTTGCATTTTTTTGCATTTTTTTTTTTGCATTTTTTGTGGGTTTTTTTGCATTTTTTTGCATTTTTTTGCATTTTTTGTGGGTTTTTTTGCATTTTTTTTGTGTTTTTTTGCATTTTTTTTTGCATTTTTTGTGTTTTTTTTGCATTTTTTTTGCATTTTTTGCATTTTTTTTTGAATTTTTTTGTGGGTTTTTTTGCATTTTTTTTGCATTTTTTTGCATTTTTTGTGGGGTTTTTTGCATTTTTTTTGCATTTTTTTTGCATTTTTTTTGCATTTTTTGTGGGTTTTTTTGCTTTTTTTTGCATTTTTTTTTGCATTTTTTGTGGTTTTTTTTGCATTTTTTTTTTGCATTTTTTTTGCATTTTTTTTGTGGGTTTTTTTGCATTTTTTTGTGGGTTTTTTTTGCATTTTTTTTTGCATTTTTTGTGGGGTTTTTTTGCATTTTTTTTGCATTTTTTTGCATTTTTTGTGGGGTTTTTTGCATTTTTTTTGCATTTTTTTTGCATTTTTTGTGGTTTTTTTTGCATTTTTTTTGCATTTTTTGTGTTTTTTTTGCATTTTTTTTGCATTTTTTTTTGCATTTTTTTTGCATTTTTTGTGGGTTTTTTTGCTTTTTTTTTTTAATTTTTTTGTGGGTTTTTTTGCATTTTTTTTTGCATTTTTTGTGGGTTTTTTTGCATTTTTTTTGCATTTTTTTTGCATTTTTTTTGTGGGTTTTTTTGCATTTTTTTGTGGGTTTTTTTTGCATTTTTTTTTGCATTTTTTGTGGGGTTTTTTTGCATTTTTTTTGCATTTTTTTTGCATTTTTTGTGGGGTTTTTTGCATTTTTTTTGCATTTTTTTTGCATTTTTTGTGGTTTTTTTTGCATTTTTTTTGCATTTTTTGTGTTTTTTTTGCATTTTTTTTGCATTTTTTTTTGCATTTTTTTTGCATTTTTTGTGGGTTTTTTTGCTTTTTTTTTTTAATTTTTTTGTGGGTTTTTTTGCATTTTTTTTTGCATTTTTGTGGGTTTTTTTGCATTTTTTTTGCATTTTTTTTGCATTTTTTGTGGGGTTTTTTGCATTTTTTTGTGGGTTTTTTTGCATTTTTTTTGCATTTTTTTGTGGGTTTTTTTGCATTTTTTTGTGGGTTTTGCATTTTTTTTGCATTTTTTGTGGGTTTTTTTGCATTTTTTTTGCATTTTTTGTGTTGTTTTTGCATTTTTTTTGCATTTTTTTTTGCATTTTTTTTGCATTTTTTGTGGGTTTTTTTGCTTTTTTTTTGCATTTTTTTTTGCATTTTTTGTGTTTTTTTTTGCATTTTTTGTGGGTTTTTTTGCATTTTTTTGTGGGTTTTTTTTTGCATTTTTTGTGGGTTTTTTTTGCATTTTTTTTGCATTTTTTTTGTGTTTTTTTACATTTTTTGTGGGTTTTTTTGCATTTTTTTGTGGGTTTTTTTTGCATTTTTTTGCATTTTTTGTGGGTTTTTTTGCATTTTTTTTGCATTTTTTTTTGCATTTTTTTTGCATTTTTTGTGGGTTTTTTTGCTTTTTTTTTGCATTTTTTTTTGCATTTTTTGTGGTTTTTTTTGCATTTTTTTTTTGCATTTTTTTTGCATTTTTTTGTGGGTTTTTTTGCATTTTTTTGTGGGTTTTTTTGGCATTTTTTTTGCATTTTTTGTGGGTTTTTTTGCATTTTTTTTGCATTTTTTTTGCATTTTTTGTGGGGTTTTTTGCATTTTTTTTGCTTTTTTTTTTGCATTTTTTGTGGTTTTTTTTGCATTTTTTTTGCATTTTTTGTGTTTTTTTTGCTTTTTTTTGCATTTTTTTTTGCATTTTTTTTGCATTTTTTGTGGGTTTTTTTGCTTTTTTTTTAAATTTTTTTGTGGGTTTTTTTGCATTTTTTTTGCATTTTTTGTGGGTTTTTTTGCATTTTTTTTGCATTTTTTTTGCATTTTTTGTGGGGTTTTTTGCATTTTTTTGTGGGTTTTTTTGCATTTTTTTGCATTTTTTTGTGGGTTTTTTTGCATTTTTTTGTGGGTTTTTTTGCATTTTTTGTGGGTTTTTTTGCATTTTTTTTACATTTTTTGTGGGGTTTGTTGCATTTTTTTTGCATTTTTTGTGGGTTTTTTTGCATTTTTTTTGCATTTTTTTTGCATTTTTTGTTTTTTTTTTGCATTTTTTTTTGCATTTTTTGTGGTTTTTTTGCATTTTTTTTGCATTTTTTGTGTTGTTTTTGCATTTTTTTTGCATTTTTTTTGCATTTTTTTTGCATTTTTTGTGGGTTTTTTTGCTTTTTTTTTGCATTTTTTTGTGCATTTTTTGTGTTTTTTTTTGCATTTTTTTTTTTGCATTTTTTTTGCATTTTTTTTGTGGGTTTTTTTGCATTTTTTTGTGGTTTTTTTTGCATTTTTTTTGTGTTTTTTTTTGCATTTTTTTGCATTTTTTGTGGGTTTTTTTGCATTTTTTTTGCATTTTTTTTGCATTTTTTGTGGGGTTTTTTGCATTTTTTTTGCATTTTTTTGCTTTTTTTGTGGTTTTTTTTGCATTTTTTTTTGCATTTTTTTTTTGCATTTTTTTTTGCATTTTTTTTGTGGGTTTTTTTGCATTTTTTTGCATTTTTTGTGGGGTTTTTTGCATTTTTTTTGCATTTTTTTTGCATTTTTTTGCATTTTTTTTTGCATTTTTTGTGGGTTTTTTTGCATTTTTTTGTGGGTTTTTTTGCATTTTTTTGCATTTTTTGTGGGTTTTTTTGCATTTTTTTTGCATTTTTTTTGCATTTTTTTGCATTTTTTTTTGAATTTTTTTGTGGGTTTTTTTGCATTTTTTTTGCATTTTTTTGCATTTTTTGTGGGGTTTTTTGCATTTTTTTTGCATTTTTTTTGCATTTTTTTTGCATTTTTTGTGGGTTTTTTTGCTTTTTTTTTGCATTTTTTTTTGCATTTTTTGTGTTTTTTTTTGCATTTTTTTTTTGCATTTTTTTTGCATTTTTTTTGTGGGTTTTTTTGCATTTTTTTGTGGGGTTTTTTTGCATTTTTTTTGCATTTTTTGTGGGTTTTTTTGCATATTTTTTGCATTTTTTTTGCATTTTTTGTGGGGTTTTTTGCATTTTTTTTGCATTTTTTTTGCATTTTTTGTGGTTTTTTTTGCATTTTTTTTGCATTTTTTGTGTTTTTTTTGCATTTTTTTTGCATTTTTTTTTGCATTTTTTTTGCATTTTTTGTGGGTTTTTTTGCTTTTTTTTTTAATTTTTTTGTGGGTTTTTTTGCATTTTTTTGCATTTTTTGTGGGTTTTTTTTGCATTTTTTTTGCATTTTTTTTGCATTTTTTGTGGGGTTTTTTGCATTTTTTTGTGGGTTTTTTTGCATTTTTTTGCATTTTTTTGTGGGTTTTTTTGCATTTTTTTGTGGGTTTTGCATTTTTTTTGCATTTTTTGTGGGGTTTTTTGCATTTTTTTTGCATTTTTTGTGTTGTTTTTGCATTTTTTTTGCATTTTTTTTTGCATTTTTTTTGCATTTTTTGTGGGTTTTTTTGCTTTTTTTTTGCATTTTTTTTTGCATTTCTTGTGGGTTTTTTTGCATTTTTTTTTTGCATTTTTTTTGCATTTTTTTTGTGGGTTTTTTTGCATTTTTTTGTGGGTTTTTTTTGCATTTTTTTTGCATTTTTTGTGGGTTTTTTTGCATTTTTTTTGCATTTTTTTTGTGTTTTTTTGCATTTTTTTTTGCATTTTTTGTGTTTTTTTTTGCATTTTTTTTGCATTTTTTTGCATTTTTTTTTGAATTTTTTTGTGGGTTTTTTTTGCATTTTTTTTGCATTTTTTTGCATTTTTTGTGGGGTTTTTTGCATTTTTTTTGCATTTTTTTTGCATTTTTTTTGCATTTTTTGTGGGTTTTTTTGCTTTTTTTTTGCATTTTTTTTTGCATTTTTTGTGTTTTTTTTTGCATTTTTTTTTTGCATTTTTTTTGCATTTTTTTTGTGGGTTTTTTTGCATTTTTTTGTGGGGTTTTTTTGCATTTTTTTTGCATTTTTTGTGGGTTTTTTTGCATTTTTTTTGCATTTTTTGTGGGGTTTTTTGCATTTTTTTTGCATTTTTTTTGCATTTTTTGTGGTTTTTTTTGCATTTTTTTTGCATTTTTTGTGTTTTTTTTGCATTTTTTTTGCATTTTTTTTTGCATTTTTTTTGCATTTTTTGTGGGTTTTTTTGCTTTTTTTTTTAATTTTTTTGTGGGTTTTTTTGCATTTTTTTTGCATTTTTTGTGGGTTTTTTTGCATTTTTTTTGCATTTTTTTTGCATTTTTTGTGGGGTTTTTTGCATTTTTTTGTGGGTTTTTTTGCATTTTTTTTGCATTTTTTTGTGGGTTTTTTTGCATTTTTTTGTGGGTTTTGCATTTTTTTTGCATTTTTTGTGGGTTTTTTTGCATTTTTTTTGCATTTTTTGTGTTGTTTTTGCATTTTTTTTGCATTTTTTTTTGCATTTTTTTTGCATTTTTTGTGGGTTTTTTTGCTTTTTTTTTGCATTTTTTTTTGCATTTTTTGTGGTTTTTTTTGCATTTTTTTTGCATTTTTTTTGTGGGTTTTTTTGCATTTTTTTGTGGGTTTTTTTTTTGCATTTTTTTGCATTTTTTGTGGGTTTTTTTTGCATTTTTTTTGCATTTTTTGTGGGGTTTTTTGCATTTTTTTTGCTTTTTTTTTTGCATTTTTTGTGGTTTTTTTTGCATTTTTTTTGCATTTTTTGTGTTTTTTTTGCATTTTTTGTGGGTTTTTTTGCATTTTTTTTACATTTTTTGTGGGGTTTTTTGCATTTTTTTTTGCATTTTTTGTTTTTTTTTTGCTTTTTTTTTGCATTTTTTTTTGCATTTTTTGTGTTTTTTTTTGCATTTTTTTTTTGCATTTTTTTTGCATTTTTTTTGTGGGTTTTTTTGCATTTTTTTGTGTTTTTTTTGCATTTTTTTGTGGGTTTTTTTTGCATTTTTTTGCATTTTTTGTGGGTTTTTTTGCATTTTTTTTGCATTTTTTTGCATTTTTTGTGGGGTTTTTTGCATTTTTTTGTGGGTTTTTTTGCATTTTTTTGTGGGTTTTTTTGCATTTTTTGTGGGTTTTTTTGCATTTTTTTTACATTTTTTGTGGGGTTTGTTGCATTTTTTTTGCATTTTTTGTGGGTTTTTTTGCATTTTTTTTGCATTTTTTTTGCATTTTTTGTTTTTTTTTTTGCATTTTTTTTTGCATTTTTTGTGGTTTTTTTGCATTTTTTTTGCATTTTTTGTGTTGTTTTTGCATTTTTTTTGCATTTTTTTTTGCATTTTTTTGCATTTTTTGTGGGTTTTTTTGCTTTTTTTTTGCATTTTTTTTTGCATTTTTTGTGTTTTTTTTTTGCATTTTTTTTTGCATTTTTTTTGCATTTTTTTTGTGGGTTTTTTTGCATTTTTTTGTGGTTTTTTTTGCATTTTTTTGTGTTTTTTTTTGCATTTTTTTTGCATTTTTTGTGGGTTTTTTTTGCATTTTTTTTGCATTTTTTGTGGGGTTTTTTGCATTTTTTTTGCATTTTTTTTGCTTTTTTTGTGGTTTTTTTTGCATTTTTTTTGCATTTTTTTTTTGCATTTTTTTTGCATTTTTTTTGTGGGTTTTTTTGCATTTTTTTGCATTTTTTGTGGGGTTTTTTGCATTTTTTTTGCATTTTTTTGCATTTTTTGTGGGGTTTTTTGCATTTTTTTTGCATTTTTTTGCATTTTTTGTGGGGTTTTTTGCATTTTTTTTTGCATTTTTTTTGCATTTTTTTTGCATTTTTTGTGGGTTTTTTTGCTTTTTTTTTGCATTTTTTTTTGCATTTTTTGTGTTTTTTTTTGCATTTTTTTTTTGCATTTTTTTGCATTTTTTTTGTGGTTTTTTTTGCATTTTTTTGTGGGTTTTTTTTGCATTTTTTTTGCATTTTTTGTGGGTTTTTTTGCATTTTTTTTGCATTTTTTTTGCATTTTTTGTGGGGTTTTTTGCATTTTTTTTGCATTTTTTTTGCATTTTTTGTGGTTTTTTTTGCATTTTTTTTGCATTTTTTGTGTTTTTTTTGCATTTTT
This sequence comes from Zingel zingel, assembly GCA_023566125.1. NCBI lineage: Eukaryota > Metazoa > Chordata > Actinopteri > Perciformes > Percidae > Zingel > Zingel zingel. The sequence goes on from JAKRKW010000326.1 coordinate 24,483, forward strand.
TTTGCATTTTTTTTTGCATTTTTTTTGCATTTTTTGTGGGTTTTTTTGCTTTTTTTTTTTAATTTTTTTGTGGGTTTTTTTGCATTTTTTTTGCATTTTTTGTGGGTTTTTTTGCATTTTTTTTGCATTTTTTGTGGGGTTTTTTGCATTTTTTTGTGGGTTTTTTTGCATTTTTTTTGCATTTTTTTGTGGGTTTTTTTGCATTTTTTTGTGGGTTTTGCATTTTTTTTTGCATTTTTTGTGGGTTTTTTTGCATTTTTTTTGCATTTTTTGTGTTGTTTTTGCATTTTTTTTGCATTTTTTTTTGCATTTTTTTTGCATTTTTTGTGGGTTTTTTTGCTTTTTTTTTGCATTTTTTTTGTGGGTTTTTTTGCATTTTTTTGTGGGGTTTTTTTGCATTTTTTTTGCATTTTTTGTGGGTTTTTTTGCATTTTTTTTGCATTTTTTGTGGGGTTTTTTGCATTTTTTTTGCATTTTTTTTGCATTTTTTGTGGTTTTTTTTGCATTTTTTTTGCATTTTTTGTGTTTTTTTTGCATTTTTTTTGCATTTTTTTTTGCATTTTTTTTGCATTTTTTGTGGGTTTTTTTGCTTTTTTTTTTAATTTTTTTGTGGGTTTTTTTGCATTTTTTTTGCATTTTTTGTGGGTTTTTTTGCATTTTTTTTGCATTTTTTTTGCATTTTTTGTGGGGTTTTTTGCATTTTTTTGTGGGTTTTTTTGCATTTTTTTTGCATTTTTTTGTGGGTTTTTTTGCATTTTTTTGTGGGTTTTGCATTTTTTTTGCATTTTTTGTGGGTTTTTTTGCATTTTTTTTGCATTTTTTGTGTTGTTTTTGCATTTTTTTTGCATTTTTTTTTGCATTTTTTTTGCATTTTTTGTGGGTTTTTTTGCTTTTTTTTTGCATTTTTTTTTGCATTTTTTGTGGTTTTTTTTGCATTTTTTTTTTGCATTTTTTTTGCATTTTTTTTGTGGGTTTTTTTGCATTTTTTTGTGGGTTTTTTTTGCATTTTTTTGCATTTTTTGTGGTTTTTTTGCATTTTTTTTGCATTTTTTGTGGGGTTTTTTGCATTTTTTTTGCTTTTTTTTTTGCATTTTTTGTGGTTTTTTTTGCATTTTTTTTGCATTTTTTGTGTTTTTTTTGCATTTTTTGTGGGTTTTTTTGCATTTTTTTTACATTTTTTGTGGGGTTTTTTGCATTTTTTTTTGCATTTTTTGTTTTTTTTTTTGCTTTTTTTTTGCATTTTTTTTTGCATTTTTTGTGTTTTTTTTTGCATTTTTTTTTTGCATTTTTTTTGCATTTTTTTTGTGGGTTTTTTTGCATTTTTTTGTGTTTTTTTTTGCATTTTTTTGTGGTTTTTTTTTGCATTTTTTTGCATTTTTTGTGGGTTTTTTTGCATTTTTTTTGCATTTTTTTGCATTTTTTGTGGGGTTTTTTGCATTTTTTTGTGGGTTTTTTTGCATTTTTTTGTGGTTTTTTTTGCATTTTTTGTGGGTTTTTTTGCATTTTTTTTACATTTTTTGTGGGGTTTGTTGCATTTTTTTTGCATTTTTTGTGGGTTTTTTTGCATTTTTTTGTGGTTTTTTTTGCATTTTTTTGTGTTTTTTTTTGCATTTTTTTTGCATTTTTTGTGGGTTTTTTTTGCATTTTTTTTGCATTTTTTTTGCATTTTTTGTGGGGTTTTTTGCATTTTTTTTGCATTTTTTTGCTTTTTTTGTGGTTTTTTTTGCATTTTTTTTGCATTTTTTTTTTGCATTTTTTTTGCATTTTTTTTGTGGGTTTTTTTGCATTTTTTTGCATTTTTTGTGGGGTTTTTTGCATTTTTTTTGCATTTTTTTTGCATTTTTTTGCATTTTTTGTGGGGTTTTTTGCATTTTTTTTGCATTTTTTTGCATTTTTTGTGGGGTTTTTTGCATTTTTTTTGCATTTTTTTTGCATTTTTTTTGCATTTTTTGTGGGTTTTTTTGCTTTTTTTTTGCATTTTTTTTTGCATTTTTTGTGTTTTTTTTTGCATTTTTTTTTTGCATTTTTTTTGCATTTTTTTTGTGGTTTTTTTTGCATTTTTTTGTGGGTTTTTTTTGCATTTTTTTTGCATTTTTTGTGGGTTTTTTTGCATTTTTTTTGCATTTTTTTTGCATTTTTTGTGGGGTTTTTTGCATTTTTTTTGCATTTTTTTTGCATTTTTTGTGGTTTTTTTTGCATTTTTTTTGCATTTTTTGTGTTTTTTTTGCATTTTTTTTGCATTTTTTTTTGCATTTTTTTTGCATTTTTTGTGGGTTTTTTTGCTTTTTTTTTTTAATTTTTTTGTGGGTTTTTTTGCATTTTTTTTTGCATTTTTTGTGGGTTTTTTTGCATTTTTTTTGCATTTTTTGTGGGGTTTTTTGCATTTTTTTTGTGGGTTTTTTTGCATTTTTTTTGCATTTTTTTGTGGGTTTTTTTGCATTTTTTTGTGGGTTTTGCATTTTTTTTTGCATTTTTTGTGGGTTTTTTTGCATTTTTTTTGCATTTTTTGTGTTGTTTTTTGCATTTTTTTTGCATTTTTTTTTGCATTTTTTTTGCATTTTTTGTGGGTTTTTTTGCTTTTTTTTTGCATTTTTTTTGTGGGTTTTTTTGCATTTTTTTGTGGGGTTTTTTTGCATTTTTTTTGCATTTTTTGTGGGTTTTTTTGCATTTTTTTTGCATTTTTTGTGGGGTTTTTTGCATTTTTTTTGCATTTTTTTTGCATTTTTTGTGGTTTTTTTTGCATTTTTTTTGCATTTTTTGTGTTTTTTTTGCATTTTTTTTGCATTTTTTTTTGCATTTTTTTTGCATTTTTTGTGGGTTTTTTTGCTTTTTTTTTTAATTTTTTTGTGGGTTTTTTTGCATTTTTTTTGCATTTTTTGTGGGTTTTTTTGCATTTTTTTTGCATTTTTTTTGCATTTTTTGTGGGGTTTTTTGCATTTTTTTGTGGGTTTTTTTGCATTTTTTTTGCATTTTTTTGTGGGTTTTTTTTGCATTTTTTTGTGGGTTTTGCATTTTTTTTGCATTTTTTGTGGGTTTTTTTGCATTTTTTTTGCATTTTTTGTGTTGTTTTTGCATTTTTTTTGCATTTTTTTTTGCATTTTTTTTGCATTTTTTGTGGGTTTTTTTGCTTTTTTTTTGCATTTTTTTTTGCATTTTTTGTGGTTTTTTTTGCATTTTTTTTTTGCATTTTTTTTGCATTTTTTTTGTGGGTTTTTTTGCATTTTTTTGTGGGTTTTTTTTGCATTTTTTTGCATTTTTTGTGGGTTTTTTTGCATTTTTTTTGCATTTTTTGTGGGGTTTTTTGCATTTTTTTTGCTTTTTTTTTTGCATTTTTTGTGGTTTTTTTTGCATTTTTTTTGCATTTTTTGTGTTTTTTTTGCATTTTTTGTGGGTTTTTTTGCATTTTTTTTACATTTTTTGTGGGGTTTTTTGCATTTTTTTTTGCATTTTTTGTTTTTTTTTTGCTTTTTTTTTGCATTTTTTTTTGCATTTTTTGTGTTTTTTTTTGCATTTTTTTTTTGCATTTTTTTTGCATTTTTTTTGTGGGTTTTTTTGCATTTTTTTGTGTTTTTTTTTGCATTTTTTTGTGGTTTTTTTTTGCATTTTTTTGCATTTTTTGTGGGTTTTTTTGCATTTTTTTTGCATTTTTTTGCATTTTTTGTGGGGTTTTTTGCATTTTTTTGTGGGTTTTTTTGCATTTTTTTGTGGTTTTTTTTGCATTTTTTGTGGGTTTTTTTGCATTTTTTTTACATTTTTTGTGGGGTTTGTTGCATTTTTTTTGCATTTTTTGTGGGTTTTTTTGCATTTTTTTGTGGTTTTTTTTGCATTTTTTTGTGTTTTTTTTTGCATTTTTTTTTGCATTTTTTGTGGGTTTTTTTTGCATTTTTTTTGCATTTTTTTTGCATTTTTTGTGGGGTTTTTTGCATTTTTTTTGCATTTTTTTTGCTTTTTTTGTGGTTTTTTTTTGCATTTTTTTTGCATTTTTTTTTTGCATTTTTTTTGCATTTTTTTTGTGGGTTTTTTTGCATTTTTTTGCATTTTTTGTGGGGTTTTTTGCATTTTTTTTGCATTTTTTTTGCATTTTTTTGCATTTTTTGTGGGGTTTTTTGCATTTTTTTTGCATTTTTTTGCATTTTTTGTGGGGTTTTTTGCATTTTTTTTGCATTTTTTTTGCATTTTTTTTGCATTTTTTGTGGGTTTTTTTGCTTTTTTTTTGCATTTTTTTTTGCATTTTTTGTGTTTTTTTTTGCATTTTTTTTTTGCATTTTTTTTGCATTTTTTTTGTGGTTTTTTTTGCATTTTTTTGTGGGTTTTTTTTGCATTTTTTTTGCATTTTTTGTGGGTTTTTTTGCATTTTTTTTGCATTTTTTTTGCATTTTTTGTGGGGTTTTTTGCATTTTTTTTGCATTTTTTTTGCATTTTTTGTGGTTTTTTTTGCATTTTTTTTGCATTTTTTGTGTTTTTTTTGCATTTTTTTTGCATTTTTTTTTGCATTTTTTTGCATTTTTTGTGGGTTTTTTTGCTTTTTTTTTTTAATTTTTTTGTGGGTTTTTTTGCATTTTTTTTGCATTTTTTGTGGGTTTTTTTGCATTTTTTTTGCATTTTTTGTGGGGTTTTTTGCATTTTTTTGTGGGTTTTTTTGCATTTTTTTTGCATTTTTTTGTGGGTTTTTTTGCATTTTTTTGTGGGTTTTGCATTTTTTTTTTCATTTTTTGTGGGTTTTTTTGCATTTTTTTTGCATTTTTTGTGTTGTTTTTGCATTTTTTTTGCATTTTTTTTTGCATTTTTTTTGCATTTTTTGTGGGTTTTTTTGCTTTTTTTTTGCATTTTTTTTTGCATTTTTTGTGTTTTTTTTGCATTTTTTGTGGTTTTTTTTGCATTTTTTTGTGGGTTTTTTTTGCATTTTTTGTGGGTTTTTTTGCATTTTTTTTGCATTTTTTTGCATTTTTTGTGGTTTTTTTTGCATTTTTTTGTGGGTTTTTTTGCATTTTTTTGCATTTTTTGTGGGTTTTTTTGCATTTTTTTTGCATTTTTTTTGTGTTTTTTTGCATTTTTTTTGCATTTTTTGTGTTTTTTTTTGCATTTTTTTTGCATTTTTTTGCATTTTTTTTTGAATTTTTTTGTGGGTTTTTTTGCATTTTTTTTTGCATTTTTTTGCATTTTTTGTGGGGTTTTTTGCATTTTTTTTGCATTTTTTTTGCATTTTTTTTTGCATTTTTTGTGGGTTTTTTTGCATTTTTTTTTGCATTTTTTGTGCATTTTTTTTGCATTTTTTTTTGCATTTTTTTTGCATTTTTTGTGGGTTTTTTTGCATTTTTTTTGCATTTTTTTGCATTTTTTGTGGGGTTTTTTGCATTTTTTTTGCATTTTTTTTGCATTTTTTGTGGTTTTTTTTGCATTTTTTTTGCATTTTTTGTGTTTTTTTTGCATTTTTTTTGCATTTTTTTTTGCATTTTTTTTGCATTTTTTGTGGGTTTTTTTGCTTTTTTTTTAATTTTTTTGTGGGTTTTTTTGCATTTTTTTTGCATTTTTTGTGGGTTTTTTTGCATTTTTTTTGCATTTTTTTTGCATTTTTTGTGGGGTTTTTTGCATTTTTTTGTGGGTTTTTTTGCATTTTTTTTGCATTTTTTTTGCTTTTTTTGTGGGTTTTTTTGCATTTTTTTTGCATTTTTTTTTTGCATTTTTTTTGCATTTTTTTTGTGGGTTTTTTTGCATTTTTTTGCATTTTTTGTGGGGTTTTTTTGCATTTTTTTTGCATTTTTTTTGCATTTTTTTGCATTTTTTTTTGCATTTTTTTTGCATTTTTTGTGGGTTTTTTTGCATTTTTTTTGCATTTTTTTTGCATTTTTTGTGGGGTTTTTTGCATTTTTTTGTGGGTTTTTTTGCATTTTTTTTGCATTTTTTTTGCTTTTTTTGTGGTTTTTTTTGCATTTTTTTTGCATTTTTTTTTTGCATTTTTTTTGCATTTTTTTTGTGGGTTTTTTTGCATTTTTTTGCATTTTTTGTGGGGTTTTTTGCATTTTTTTTGCATTTTTTTTGCATTTTTTTTTGCATTTTTTTTGCATTTTTTGTGGGTTTTTTTTGCATTTTTTTTGCATTTTTTTTGCATTTTTTTTTGCATTTTTTGTGGGTTTTTTTGCATTTTTTTTGCATTTTTTGTGCATTTTTTTTGCATTTTTTTTTGCATTTTTTTTGCATTTTTTGTGGGTTTTTTTGCTTTTTTTTTGCATTTTTTTTTGCATTTTTTGTGTTTTTTTTTGCATTTTTTTTTTTGCATTTTTTTTGCATTTTTTTTTGTGGGTTTTTTTGCATTTTTTTGTGGGTTTTTTTTGCATTTTTTTTGCATTTTTTGTGGGTTTTTTTGCATTTTTTTTGCATTTTTTTTGCATTTTTTGTGGGGTTTTTTGCATTTTTTTTGCATTTTTTTTGCATTTTTTGTGGTTTTTTTTGCATTTTTTTTGCATTTTTTGTGTTTTTTTTGCATTTTTTTTGCATTTTTTTTTGCATTTTTTTTGCATTTTTTGTGGGTTTTTTTGCTTTTTTTTTTAAATTTTTTTGTGGGTTTTTTTGCATTTTTTTTGCATTTTTTGTGGGTTTTTTTGCATTTTTTTTGCATTTTTTTTGCATTTTTTGTGGGGTTTTTTGCATTTTTTTGTGGGTTTTTTTGCATTTTTTTTGCATTTTTTTTGCTTTTTTTGTGGTTTTTTTTGCATTTTTTTTGCATTTTTTTTTTGCATTTTTTTTGCATTTTTTTTGTGGGTTTTTTTGCATTTTTTTGCATTTTTTGTGGGGTTTTTTGCATTTTTTTTGCATTTTTTTTGCATTTTTTTGCATTTTTTTTTGCATTTTTTTTGCATTTTTTGTGGGTTTTTTTGCATTTTTTTTGCATTTTTTTTGCATTTTTTGTGGGGTTTTTTGCATTTTTTTGTGGGTTTTTTTGCATTTTTTTTGCATTTTTTTTGCTTTTTTTGTGGTTTTTTTTGCATTTTTTTTGCATTTTTTTTTTGCATTTTTTTTGCATTTTTTTTGTGGGTTTTTTTGCATTTTTTTGCATTTTTTGTGGGGTTTTTTGCATTTTTTTTGCATTTTTTTTGCATTTTTTTTTGCATTTTTTTTGCATTTTTTGTGGGTTTTTTTGCTTTTTTTTTGCATTTTTTTTGCATTTTTTGTGTTTTTTTTTGCATTTTTTTTTGCATTTTTTTTGCATTTTTTTTGTGGGTTTTTTTGCATTTTTTTTGTGGGTTTTTTTTGCATTTTTTTTGCATTTTTTGTGGGTTTTTTTGCATTTTTTTTTGCATTTTTTTTGCATTTTTTGTGGGGTTTTTTGCATTTTTTTTGCATTTTTTTTGCATTTTTTGTGGTTTTTTTTGCATTTTTTTTTGCATTTTTTGTCTTTTTTTTGCATTTTTTTTGCATTTTTTTTTGCATTTTTTTTGCATTTTTTGTGGGTTTTTTTGCTTTTTTTTTTTAATTTTTTTGTGGGTTTTTTTGCATTTTTTTTGCATTTTTTGTGGGTTTTTTTGCATTTTTTTGCATTTTTTTTGCATTTTTTGTGGGGTTTTTTGCATTTTTTTGTGGGTTTTTTTGCATTTTTTTTGCATTTTTTTTGCTTTTTTTGTGGTTTTTTTTGCATTTTTTTTGCATTTTTTTTTTGCATTTTTTTTGCATTTTTTTTGTGGGTTTTTTTTGCATTTTTTTGCATTTTTTGTGGGGTTTTTTGCATTTTTTTTGCATTTTTTTTGCATTTTTTTGCATTTTTTTTTGCATTTTTTGTGGGTTTTTTTGCATTTTTTTGTGGGTTTTTTTGCATTTTTTTGCATTTTTTTGTGGGTTTTTTTGCATTTTTTTGTGTTTTTTTGCATTTTTTTTTGCATTTTTTGTGTTTTTTTTTGCATTTTTTTTGCATTTTTTTGCATTTTTTTTGAATTTTTTTGTGGGTTTTTTTGCATTTTTTTTGCATTTTTTTGCATTTTTTGTGGGGTTTTTTGCATTTTTTTTGCATTTTTTTTGCATTTTTTTTGCATTTTTTGTGGGTTTTTTTGCTTTTTTTTTGCATTTTTTTTGCATTTTTTGTGTTTTTTTTGCATTTTTTTTTTGCATTTTTTTGCATTTTTTTTGTGGGTTTTTTTGCATTTTTTTGTGGGTTTTTTTTGCATTTTTTTTGCTTTTTTTGTGGGTTTTTTTGCATTTTTTTTGCATTTTTTTTTTGCATTTTTTTGCATTTTTTTTGTGGGTTTTTTTGCATTTTTTTGCATTTTTTGTGTGGTTTTTTGCATTTTTTTTGCATTTTTTTTGCATTTTTTTGCATTTTTTTTTTGCATTTTTTGTGGGTTTTTTTGCATTTTTTTGTGGGTTTTTTTGCATTTTTTGTGGGTTTTTTTGCATTTTTTTTGCATTTTTTTTGTGTTTTTTTGCATTTTTTTTTTGCATTTTTTGTGTTTTTTTTTGCATTTTTTTTGCATTTTTTTGCATTTTTTTTTGAATTTTTTTGTGGGTTTTTTTGCATTTTTTTGCATTTTTTGTGGGGTTTTTTGCATTTTTTTTGCATTTTTTTTGCATTTTTTTTGCATTTTTTGTGGTTTTTTTTGCTTTTTTTTTGCATTTTTTTTTTGCATTTTTTGTGTTTTTTTTTTGCATTTTTTTTTGCATTTTTTTTGCATTTTTTTTTGGGTTTTTTTGCATTTTTTTGTGGGTTTTTTTGCATTTTTTTTGCATTTTTTTTGCATTTTTTGTGGGTTTTTTTGCATTTTTTTTGCATTTTTTTTGCATTTTTTGTGGGGTTTTTTGCATTTTTTTTGCATTTTTTTTGCATTTTTTGTGGGTTTTTTTGCATTTTTTTTGCATTTTTTGTGTTTTTTTTGCATTTTTTTTGCATTTTTTTTTGCATTTTTTTTGCATTTTTTGTGGGTTTTTTTGCTTTTTTTTTTAAATTTTTTGTGGGTTTTTTTGCTTTTTTTTGCATTTTTTGTGGGTTTTTTTGCATTTTTTTTGCATT
>JAKRKW010000327.1:0-10000 GCA_023566125.1 Zingel zingel
ATAATAATTGTTGCTACAGCTATCACTTTAAAGAGGATTTACTACAACTTCTTATCCTCTTGCTCTTTTTCTTCTAGATAAATCTAATGAAGTGCCTCGGCTGCGTCTCCCTCCTCCTCCTCCTCCTCCTCCTCCTCCTCTTCCTCCCTCGTGTTAAAGTGCTGATGAGGCTGCTGAGCGATTAAGGAGTTGAGCCACAGATGTTCCCCCTGTGATTGATCGCTTCATTTATTGTCTGAGGGTTGAATGTAATAAACTCATTAGCTGTGTGTGTGTGTGTGTGTGTGTGTGTGTGTGTGTGTGTGTGTGTGTGTGTGTGTGTGTGTGTGTGTGTGTGTGTGTGTGTGTGTGTGTCATGACCGGCTCCGACTCTCTGATGGTTGATTAATGGAGAGTTTTTCTCTCTCCAGAGTTAGTCAGTCCACTTTCAAGCCAGGAGACACAAGACACACTTTTAGCGTGAATAACAAACGCCAAAGGACGAACTTTTAGCGTGAATAACAAACGCCAAAGGACGAACTTTTAGCGTGAATAACAAACGCCAATGGACGCACTTTTAGCGTGAATAACAAACGCCAATGGACGCACTTTTAGTGTGAATTACAGAAGTCAATGGACGCACTTTTAGCGTGAATAACAGAAGTCAATGGGACGCACTTTTAGTGTGAATTACAAACGCTAAAGGACACACTTTTAGCGTGAATAACAAATGCCAAAGGACGCACTTTTAGCGTGAATAACAAATGCTAAAGGACGCACTTTTAGCGTGAATAACAGAAGTCAATGGACACACTTTTGCGTGAATAACAAACGCCAAAGGACGCACTTTTAGCGTGAATAACAAACGCCAAAGGACGCACTTTTAGCGTGAATAACAAACGCCAAAGGACGCACTTTTAGCGTGAATAACAAACGCTAAAGGACGCACTTTTAGCGTGAATAACAAACGCCAAAGGACGCACTTTTACCGTGAATAACAAACGCTAAAGGACACACTTTTAGCGTGAATAACAGAAGTCAATGGACGCACTTTTAGCGTGAATAACAGAAGTCAATGGACGCACTTTTAGCGTGAATAACAAACGCCAATGGACGCACTTTTAGCGTGAATAACAAACGCTAAAGGACACACTTTTAGCGTGAATAACAGAAGTCAATGGACACACTTTTGCGTGAATAACAAACGCCAAAGGACGCACTTTTACCGTGAATAACAAACGCCAAAGGACGCACTTTTAGCGTGAATAACAAACGCTAAAGGACGCACTTTTAGCGTGAATAACAAACGCCAAAGGACGCACTTTTAGCGTGAATAACAAATGCCAAAGGACGCACTTTTAGCGTGAATAACAGAAGTCAATGGACGCACTTTTAGCGTGAATAACAGAAGTCAATGGACGCACTTTTAGCGTGAATAACAGAAGTCAATGGACGCACTTTTAGCGTGAATAACAAACGCCAAAGGACGCACTTTTAGCGTGAATAACAAACGCTAAAGGACACACTTTTAGCGTGAATAACAGAAGTCAATGGACGCACTTTTAGCGTGAATAACAAACGCCAAAGGACGCACTTTTAGCGTGAATAACAGAAGTCAATGGACGCACTTTTAGCGTGAATAACAAACGCCAAAGGACGCACTTTTAGCGTGAATAACAGAAGTCAATGGACGCACTTTTAGCGTGAATAACAAACGCTAAAGGACGCACTTTTAGCGTGAATAACAGAAGTCAATGGACGCACTTTTAGCGTGAATAACAAACGCCAAAGGACGCACTTTTAGCGTGAATAACAAACGCCAAAGGACGCACTTTTAGCGTAAATAACAAACGCCAATGGACGCACTTTTAGCGTGAATAACAGAAGTCAATGGACGCACTTTTAGCGTGAATAACAAACGCCAATGGACGCACTTTTAGCGTGAATAACAGAAGTCAATGGACGCACTTTTAGCGTGAATAACAAACGCCAATGGACGCACTTTTAGCGTGAATAACAAACGCTAAAGGACACACTTTTAGCGTGAATAACAGAAGTCAATGGACACACTTTTGCGTGAATAACAAACGCCAAAGGACGCACTTTTACCGTGAATAACAAACGCCAAAGGACGCACTTTTAGCGTGAATAACAAACGCTAAAGGACGCACTTTTAGCGTGAATAACAAACGCCAAAGGACGCACTTTTAGCGTGAATAACAAATGCCAAAGGACGCACTTTTAGCGTGAATAACAGAAGTCAATGGACGCACTTTTAGCGTGAATAACAGAAGTCAATGGACGCACTTTTAGCGTGAATAACAGAAGTCAATGGACGCACTTTTAGCGTGAATAACAAACGCCAAAGGACGCACTTTTAGCGTGAATAACAAACGCTAAAGGACACACTTTTAGCGTGAATAACAGAAGTCAATGGACGCACTTTTAGCGTGAATAACAAACGCCAAAGGACGCACTTTTAGCGTGAATAACAGAAGTCAATGGACGCACTTTTAGCGTGAATAACAAACGCCAAAGGACGCACTTTTAGCGTGAATAACAGAAGTCAATGGACGCACTTTTAGCGTGAATAACAAACGCTAAAGGACGCACTTTTAGCGTGAATAACAGAAGTCAATGGACGCACTTTTAGCGTGAATAACAAACGCCAAAGGACGCACTTTTAGCGTGAATAACAAACGCCAAAGGACGCACTTTTAGCGTAAATAACAAACGCCAATGGACGCACTTTTAGCGTGAATAACAGAAGTCAATGGACGCACTTTTAGCGTGAATAACAAACGCCAATGGACGCACTTTTAGCGTGAATAACAGAAGTCAATGGACGCACTTTTAGCGTGAATAACAAACGCCAATGGACGCACTTTTAGCGTGAATAACAAACGCCAATGGACGCACTTTTAGCGTGAATTACAAACGCCAAAGGACGCACTTTTAGCGTGAATAACAAACGCCAATGGATGCACTTTTAGCGTGAATTACAAAAGCCAAAGGACGCACTTTAAGAGTGAATAACGAACGCCAAAGGCACGTGACCAAGAGCCCATATTTTACGCAACGGGAGAGTGAGAACGTGTTGGCCCAGTCTGGCCCCCCCTGTGCAGAAGTTTCTGGACCCTTCCCCAACCTACAGTGTCCCTGAGCAAGGCACCGAGCTCCACCCAGCCGCTGTGGTTAATTTATGGCCGACCCCCTGACCCGCCCGCCCGCCGGTCGGTGAAATATCTCCAGATGTCAGAGTCTGAGACGTAAAGAAGCTCATTACTATTCCTCCAGCGTGTGATTGAGAGCTCTAATTTTCTGAATCAGGCATGTAAGCCTGCAGATCAATTTCCTTCAGCTGTGTTTCTCATTACGTCTCTGTTAGCCGTGGCGCTCGCCTTGTTCCACATTGATCTCGCTCCATTTCCATCTTCCATCTCACGCCGAAGGTAATATCACATATTATCAGGAGTTTGAAGCTCAGACAGCAGATGGAGGGCCGGGGCTCCGTTATCAGCTGGTTGGTACTGATTACATTTCATATTTTTTGGGGAAAACACCTTCCTGACTTTCTATCTGGAGCCAGTAGTCGAGAAAATACACTTCAGTTTAATAGCTTTTCAGTCTTATCGTGTGATTTTCACATCGATTGTCAAATCAGAAAACTGACACTAAGGGCCATATTTTAACGATCTGAGCTCACGTTGTGAAGAGCCTGGTGCAGGTGCGTTTAGGGCGTGTCTAAATCCACTTTTGATAGTTTGACGGCTGAAAAAAAGTGTCCTGCACCGGGTGTATGGTCCAAAAGGGTTGTACTTAGTGTCTTCATTAATCAGAGGTGTGTTTTGGGCGTAACATGCAGTCAACCAATCAGAGATCATCTCCCATTCCCTTTAAAAGCCAGGCGCGTTTGGACCTTGGAGCATTGCTGTTATGATGGAGGATTTGCACCGTAATATTTTTATTTGTAATCTTCTGCATGTGTGTGTGCTGCTGTGTGTGTCTGTGTGTGTGTGTGTGTGCGTGTGTGCGTGTGTGTGTGTGTGTGTGTGTGTGTATGTGTGTGTGTGTGTGTGTGTGTGTGTGCGTGTGTGTGTGTGTGTGTGTGTGTGACAAGCATAGTGTGCACGTGCTGTGCACGAGCCTAGGAGCATTTTACTAATAAAATGTAAAATGCAATGAAATGCTGCGTTATTGACTTTAGACCAGGTTTTTGTTGGTCAATGGTGCCATCACTTCCCGCTGCCTCAAGATAGCAATACTCCCAGAATGCACCTGAACACACCTCCCTGTAAGACCAGCACGCCCAGAATGCACCTGAACACACCTCCCTGTAAGACCAGCATGCCCAGAATGCACCTGAACACACCTCCCTGTAAGACCAGCACGCCCAGAATGCACCTGAACACACCTCCCTGTAAGACCAGCACGCCCAAAATGCACCTGAACACACCTCCCTGTAAGACCAGCATGCCCAGAATGCACCTGACCACACCTCCCTGTAAGACCAGCACACCCAGAATGCACCTGAACACACCTCCCTGTAAGACCAGCACGCCCAGAATGCACCTGAACACACCTCCCTGTAAGACCAGCACACCCAGAATGCACCTGAACACACCTCCCTGTAAGACCAGCACGCCCATGGGCCACAGATGGCTGCAGGTGCATTTGCTATTTAAACGACGTGGGAGCTGGACGGGAAACTGACAACTGTGTCGGTCTTAAACTAGCAGAGACACTTGGGTTGGGCTTTGCGCTGCGCCGGGTGCAGGATAGGGCCCAATAAAAATGGGGTCAATATGGGTCTATTTTGTAACTGTAATTTGTGATGGTTTTCAAAATAAACTTGTTTTCTTATTCTTGTAATACTTTATAGATAGAACATTTAAAACAACAATAACAACAACATCTAAGAGACACAAAATGACCAAAAATATGCAAAACAAAACCAGACGAAAAACTAAAAAACAAGAGATGTAAAAAAACTGCAAAGAAACGCAAAACTAAGAGAAAGAGACGCAAAGCAAAAAACAAGACTTGTAAAATGACCACAAAGAGTCACAAAATAAAAACAAAGCTAATCCCCTGGTTGAGATTCTGCTGACTCCTCCTCCCGTCCTCAGTCCATGAACTCAGTCAACACATTAATGAAGTCAGCAGGGACTGTCCTTCCTTTGCCGTACCTGAAGTTACTGCATTCTGGCTGCTGTCTGTAGATTCCTTCATCACAACTCGTATTCTTCCAGATGTTTGATACCAGATGTTGTAACAGCGGTGATGTTGTGTATTGTTTAGGGTCCTCGCCACCACCAGACTAATCAGCATTGCAGATTGAACATGTAGCTGGACTTGAACGGCCTTCTTTTGACTGAAAGTGCTGCCAAACATCACTTTTTCTGCTCACCAGTTCCATTTCCACTTCCTCACAGCCTGCTGCATTGAACGCTCCACCTACGTAGACACCTTCCCGTGATCAACGGCGCCGTCATTACGTCGACCATCGCCCAACGCAGCCCAATATTCGGCCGAATCTGAAGCCGAATCCTGGATTCGGTGCATCCCTACTTTCTCATTACGTCTCTGTTATCCGTGGCGCTCGCCTTGTTCCACATTGATCTTGCTCCATTTTCATCTTCCATCTCACGCCGAAGGTAATATCACATATTATCTGGAGTTTGAAGCTCAGACAGCAGATGGAGGGCCGGGGCTCCGTTATCAGCTGGTTGGTACTGATTACATTTCATATTTTTTTGGGGAAAACACCTTCCTGACTTTCTATCTGGAGCCAGTAGTCGAGAAAATACACTTCAGTTTAATAGCTTTTCAGTCTTATCGTGTGATTTTCACATCGATTGTCAAATCAGAAAACTGACACTAAGGGCCATATTTTAACGATCTGAGCTCACGGTGTGAAGAGCCTGGCGCAGGTGCGTTTAGGGCGAGTCTAAATCCACTTTTGCTAGTTTGACGGCAGTAAAAAGGGTCCGTGCACCGGGTGTATGGTTCTAAAGGGTTGTTCTTAGTGTCTTCATTAATCAGAGGTGTGTTTTGGGCGTAACATGCAATCAACCCTGAACACACCTCCCTGTAATACCAGCACGCCCAGAATGCCCCTGAACACACCTCCCTGTAAGACCAGCACGCCCAGAATGCACCTGAACACACCTCCCTGTAAGACCAGCACGCCCAGAATGCACCTGAACACACCTCCCTGTAAGACCAGCACGCCCAGAATGCACCTGAACACACCTCCCTGTAAGACCAGCACGCCCAGAATGCACCTGAACACACCTCCCTGTAAGACCAGCACGCCCATGGGCCACAGATGGCTGCAGGTGCATTGTATGAATTAATATTCGGCTGAATCTGAAGCCGAATCCTGGATTCGGTGCATCCCTACTAAAAAACTAATGTGTGATGCCACTTTTACAGTCTATGATTAAGACACAAATAAAATGTCTGAATATTGACTTAGTACCATTAATCAGTGACATTTGACTATGATGATGATGATGATGACCATTAAAGTCTCTATCTGGTGTTCTTGAGTCATCACGTCGACCAGCGTAGCGCGCGGAGTGCAAGCGCAGGGTTCAGCAGACACCCAACCCCGTCAAAAAGCCCAATATTTAGCCCAATCTGAAGCCCAATCCTGGTTTTGACGCTCTGGGTTGGGACTCTTGACGTCACTTTTGACGCTCATCTTCTGCCGAATAAAGCAGAAAATCCCACAACATAATTTAGAACAACCACAAAGACATGCTAAATGATAAAAACCTTTAAGATGTTTTTTTTTCGACCTCTTAGTTGCTTTTTCTGATGTTTTTAATGCTTTCTTTTACGTTTTTCTTGCTTTTTTCGGCCTCTTTGACGCTTTTGTTGATATTTATCTCGCTTTTTTTCCACGTTGGAGTCGTTTAGATTGTGTGGCGAGTATGGGATGGTGGACCCAAATGCAGAGAGAGAGAGACGGCAGGCAGGAGATGGTGTGATCTCGAAGGATTTTAATGTCACAAAAAACGGCAGAACAGAGGCAGGACAACCAAGGAACAGGATGCAGAGGGATACAAAAGATACACAACTGACAGCACTGGAATACACAAGACGGCAAAACGATCTGACACGAGACAAAGGGAACACGGGGGTTAAATACAAGAGGTAATGAACAAATGAGGGACAGGTGGTACAACAGGTGAAGCACATCAGGGCGGGGCAGGACAATCAACAAAAGGCGGGAGAACAAAGTAAATCTAGACATGACGAGACAGAAAACAGACTAAACATAAGGGAGAACAGAACACAGGGATTAACCAAAACATACACAATTCAGAATAACCAACAAGAACAGGGAACATACAGAAATCTACAAACAAGGCAACAGAGATGTACAAACAGGTAACAAAAATGTACAGAATAAATATACAAAAACATACAGAAAACATAATACAAGCAAGAGAAAAATACACAACCACAACAAGATTGTGTCTCATAGCCAAAGGATAAATGAAATGGAAGCAGCTCTGCTGCTGTAGTCTGCTTGGATGGTCTCATCTTGTCTTTGTCGTTAAAAATAATAATAATAATAAAGCAGGCAATCCCACAGTATGAATTAAAGCGAACTTCTGGGAGAACGTGTTGATTGGTTTTCTGTGGGGAAACACAACAGACTGCCAACTGGCCGTCTGCGCCTGTTTTTTTGGACGTGGACGTTATGTCTGTCTCCAGATTATTTTCCAAATAGAGCTCCACGTGACGGCTGCGTGTGCTTCATGTGAATCGGTTTCCGATCGATGTGTTTGTTGTTATGCGTTCAGAAGGCTGCAGGGACGATGGGAGGAAGCAGGAATATATTTAGTAATGACCCAATTCTGCAGCGAGCTGGCAGGCATGAGCACCGGTACCTGAAACACAATTTAAAAATATTATATTTGGATCCCCCTCAATAATAACAGATATTATACTGACTCTACTGGGATAGGCAACACATTCTCACTCCCATCGCATCAGAAAGCCATGCATGGTCCGGTGCCTTTGGCGTTTGTTATTGCAGCAAAAAGTCTCCTTTTAGCCTCACATTTAGACGCGCTTGGTCGGGACTATGGCGTCACGATTTGACGCTCTGGGTCGGGACGTACGTTTAACTGACATGTGACGTGAGAACGGGACAGTTAGGTTTAGGAAAAGATGGTGGATGGGGTTATAAAATGTAGATCTCAGTGGCACACGGGACAAGAATGGGACAAGAACCCTGGTCTCCTGGGGGTAAGTCCTGTGTTGAACCCATCCACCCTCCCAACCTGCCTCCCTACGCTGAAGTTCGTCTTTCATACTACTCTCTACTGCTGTCTCTCTTCATACTAGTCTCTACTGCTGTCTCTCTACATACTAGTCTCTACTGCTGTCTCTCTACATACTAGTCTCTACTGCTGTCTCTCTACATACTACTCTCTACTGCTGTCTCTCTTCATACTACTCTCTACTGCTGTCTCTCTACATACTAGTCTCTACTGCTGTCTCTCTACATACTAGTCTCTACTGCTGTCTCTCTACATACTACTCTCTACTGCTGTCTCTCTACATACTACTCTCTACTGTTGTCTCTCTACATACTACTCTCTACTGTTGTCTCTCTACATACTACTCTCTACTGCTGTCTCTCTACATACTACTCTCTACTGTTGTCTCTCTACATACTACTCTCTACTGCTGTCTCTCTACATACTACTCTCTACTGTTGTCTCTCTACATACTACTCTCTACTGCTGTCTCTCTACATACTAATCTCTACTGCTGTCTCTCTACATACTACTCTCTACTGCTGTCTCTCTACATACTAATCTCTACTGCTGTCTCTCTACATACTACTCTCTACTGTTGTCTCTCTACATACTAATCTCTACTGCTGTCTCTCTACATACTACTCTCTACTGTTGTCTCTCTACATACTACTCTCTACTGCTGTCTCTCTACATACTACTCTCTACTGTTGTCTCTCTACATACTACTCTCTACTGTTGTCTCTCTACATACTACTCTCTACTGTTGTCTCTCTACATACTACTCTCTACTGTTGTCTCTCTACATACTACTCTCTACTGTTGTCTCTCTACATACTACTCTCTACTGTTGTCTCTCTACATACTACTCTCTACTGTTGTCTCTTCATACTACTCTCTACTGCTGTCTTTTCATACTACCCTAACCCCTTAACCCTAACCCTAATTTTGAAAATGTCCTAGAAATGTGGGAACATAGGGCTGTGGGAACATAGGGCTGACCCCCTAAAACCTAACCAAACTGCGACCGTTTCACAACCATAACGACATGTATCAATAAGCAGGAAACTTCATCAGCATGAGAAAATAATCCAACTTGTGCAACTAAAACTTAGGACTTACTGTGTAGATGTGTTCCTCTGCAGTCGGAACCTCTCCACCAACCTACTAATCCACTTGTGTGATGCATCCTCCAGCTGAAATGTAGGCTGTTAGCTCCAAGTAAGAGCAGGTGACCCATTTAACACATCAGCAAACTCCGTTTTAGCCTCCTCTGCTATGTGGAGAAGCTGCCGGACACATTTCATTGGACGGCCTGTGCCGTTTTCACCCGCTCTCAACCTGGATTCCTGTCCCCGCTGGTTTCACATCATAATACTGCTTTGGAGTCCGTTTGTTCCCTGCGGAGGGAACGCAGGCCGAAATCCGTCCCATTTACACCCAGAGCTGAAATCCCAGAGAAGACAGACGATGGTATTTTAGGTTCTGTTGGCCTGTTTTTAAAATTCACAGATTTATGTTTTTTTTTCCCAACGTCCTGAACACATCATGGACTGGATTTAATGCTGTGTGGACTAGCCACAATGCATTTTGGGATGGGAGAAAAACATGCTCTGGTTAATTGGCATGGGTCAAACACAGGACTTTCACCCAGGAGAGCAGGGTTCACGTCCCGCTTGTCCGGCTTGCTATAGTCGCTTCTTACTTTCCTCCCGCGTGTCACAGAACCGTACGCCCAC
>JAKRKW010000327.1:15000-33431 GCA_023566125.1 Zingel zingel
TGTGTGTGTGTGTGTGTGTGTGTGTGTGTGTGTGTGTGTGTGTTTAGGTGAAGAACAGTTCACCATCTTGATTGCAACAACAAAAGGCTGTTCTCATGAAGCATTTGTACATATATCTACGGAAAGTTAAACCCTGTAATCTGTATATATTCAACGTATTTTTTTACCGACTGCTGCTGTATAAGACGGCGTTTACACGGCAGCGTTTACACGGCAGCGTTTACACGGCAGCGTTTACACGGAAGCGTTTACAACATAATGTGCAAAAAGTGTTTTTACATACTGGCTGTTTTACAGCGTTTTCGGGGGCTGCGACAAAATCTTTTGAATATGCAACTCCAGCGTCGCTGGATACGAAGCCAACTTCTGAGGATGCATGCATTTACGTAGGATATGATACGAACTGTTGTGCATATGTTTTCGTACGATATTGTACAAAAAACGTTCATGAGAGTGCGTTGTTTAAAACACCAAAGACAAACCCAACCCAATACATACAGTGCTGCTCAAGAGTATAGCAACCCATGCTACGGTTGACTAAAAAGAGGAATACAAAAATCCTCTTTTGGAAATTGATCTTAATGCCTTAATTGAAAAAATTAGGAAAAATGAATAAATAAATGTTCTTCCTTAAAATACAGGGGGCATAAGTCAGTACACCCTTATGTTAAATTCCCATAGAGGCAGGCAGACTTTTATTTTGAAAGGCCAGTTATTTCATGGATCCAGGATACTATGCATCCTGATGAAGTTCCCTTGGTCCCCACATCATCACATCCCCTTCACCATACCCCCCACATCATCACATCCCCTTCACCATACCCCCACATCATCACATCCCCTTCACCATACCCCCACATCATCACATCCCCTTCACCATACCTAGAGATTGGCATGGGGTACTTGCCATAAGATCATCTTTCAATGCAAATCAAACCAGCTATTAGGCTAACTGAACTAAAACCATGCCAATCTCTAGGTATGGTGAAGGGGATGTGATGATGTGGGGGTATGGTGAAGGGGATGTGATGATGGGGGGGGTATGGTGAAGGGGATGTGATGATGGGGGGGTATGGTGAAGGGGATGTGATGATGTGGGGGTATGGTGAAGGGGATGTGATGATGTGGGGGTATGGTGAAGGGGATGTGATGATGGGGGGGTATGGTGAAGGGGATGTGATGGTGTGGGGGTATGGTGAAGGGGATGTGATGATGTGGGGGTATGGTGAAGGGGATGTGATGATGTGGGGGTATGGTGAAGGGGATGTGATGATGTGGGGGTATGATGAAGGGGATGTGATGATGTGGAGGTATGGTGAAGGGGATGTGATGATGTGGGGGTATGGTGAAGGGGATGTGATGATGTGGGGGTATGGTGAAGGGGATGTGATGATGTGGGGGTATGGTGAAGGGGATGTGATGATGGGGGGGTATGGTGAAGGGGATGTGATGATGGGGGGGCCAAGGGAACTTTATCAGGATGCATAGTATCCTGGATCCATGAAATAACTGGCCTTTCAAAATAAAAGTCTGCCTGCCTCTATGGGAATTTAACATAAGGGTGTACTGACTTACGCCATTTATTTATTTACGATACATTATTCATTCACAAAGATAATTGGTGTCCTTAAAGGTTGGATTTTTCCTATTTTTTTCAATTAAGGCATTAAGATCAATTTCTAAAAGATTTTTTTCAACTTTCAACTTTAGCATGGGTTCATAAACTTATAAGCAGCACTATATAAATCCACTTTTTTAATCCCCAAAATAAAATAAAATAGAATAAAAGCACACACTGATTTTCAAACATTAGTCATTTTATTTATTACTCTTTATCATTTTAGCAATCTTTTATTTTGTTATACCTCAGTAGGCTTATAATCTGTAAAGTATCAATCTTCTGGGATAGACTATCTATAATAGAGCTTTTTTTTAATTTTCGTTAAAATCCTTTGATATACATATTCTCTTGTTAGATGATTTTTTTTTTAGAATAAGTCCATTTTTTAAACTCTTTTTGTTACTCGACATCCCCATTAACAAAGAAACTAACCAACAAACAAACAAACAAACAAACAAACATAAGTACACATATTTTTTGTCAGAAGGCAGCGGAAACATCATCTGTGCCTCAGCAAAGAAACAAACAACCTCCTCTGATTTATTTACTGTGTTTATGCAGTTTATGATGCTACTGTACTGTTGGGACGCAGCTTTTTAATCTAACTTACAGACCTAAAATATATCTGTCACGTTCTCCCTCCCATCTCGTAAAATACAGATGCTTGGTCAGGTGCCTTTGACGCGAAAAGTCTGCGTTAGCGTCACATCTAAACGCCCTGGGCCGGGACTATTAGCGTCACTTTGGACTCTCTGGGTCAGGACGTATGTTTAACCAGACATGTGGCACAAGAACGGGACAGTAAAGTTTACGAAAAGATCGAGGGTGGGCTTGTAGAAGGTACGTTTTCAGTGACACCCGTGAACGGGACGGTTGGGTTTAGGTAAAGAACGGGATAGTTGGGTTTAGGTCAAGAAGAGCGGGACAGTTGGGTTTAGGTAAAGAAGAACGGGACGGTTGGGTTTAGGAAAAGAAGAACGGGACAGTTGAGTTTAGGTAAAGAAGAATGGGACAGTTGGGTTTAGGTTAAGAAGAACAGGTCGGTTGGGTTTAGAAAAAGAAGAACGGGACAGTTGGGTTTAGGAAAAGAAGAATGGGACGGTTGGGTTTAGGTAAAGAAGAACGGGACGGTTGGGTTTAGGTAAAAAAGAACGGGACGGATGGGTTTAGGTAAAGAAGAATGGGACGGTTGGGTTTAGAAAAAGAAGAACGGGACAGTTGGGTTTAGGTAAAGAAGAACGGGACAGTTGGGTTTAGGAAAAGAAGAACGGGACGGTTGGGTTTAGAAAAAAAAGAACGGGACGGTTGGGTTTAGGTAAAGAAGAACGGGACGGTTGGGTTTAGAAAAAGAAGAACGGGACGGTTGGGTTTAGGAAAAGAAGAACGGGACGGTTGGGTTTAGGTAAAGAAGAACGGGACAGTTGGGTTTAGGTAAAGAAGAACGGGACGGTTGGGTTTAGAAAAAGAAGAACGGGACAGTTGGGTTCAGGTAAAGAAGAACGGGACGGTTGGGTTTAGAAAAAGAAGAACGGGACAGTTGGGTTTAGGTAAAGAATAACGGGACGGTTGGGTTTAGAAAAAGAAGAACGGGACGGTTGGGTTTAGAAAAAGAAGAACGGGACGGTTGGGTTTAGGTAAAGAAGAACGGGACGGTTGGGTTCAGGTAAAGAAGAACGGGACGGTTGGGTTTAGGTAAAGAAGAACGGGACGGTTGGGTTTAGAAAAAGAAGAACGGGACGGTTGGGTTTAGGAAAAGAAGAACGGGACGGTTGGGTTTAGGTAAAGAAGAACGGGACGATTGGGTTTAGGTTAAGAAGAACGGGACGGTTGGGTTTAGAAAAAGAAGAACGGGACGGTTGGGTTTAGGAAAAGAAGAACGGGACAGTTGGGTTTAGGTAAAGAAGAACGGGACAGTTGGGTTTAGAAAAAGAAGAACGGGACAGTTGGGTTTAGGTAAAGAAGAACGGGACGGTTGGGTTTAGAAAAAGAAGAACGGGACGGTTGGGTTTAGGAAAAGAAGAACGGGACGGTTGGGTTTAGGTAAAGAAGAACGGGACGGTTGGGTTTAGAAAAAGAAGAACGGGACGGTTGGGTTTAGGAAAAGAAGAACGGGATGGTTGGGTTTAGGTAAAGAAGAACGGGACAGTTGGGTTTAGGTAAAGAAGAACGGGACGGTTGGGTTTAGGTAAAGAAGAACGGGACGGTTGGGTTTAGAAAAAGAAGAACGGGACGGTTGGGTTTAGAAAAAGAAGAACGGGACGGTTGGGTTTAGGTAAAGAAGAACGGGACGGTTGGGTTCAGGTAAAGAAGAACGGGACGGTTGGGTTTAGGTAAAGAAGAACGGGACGGTTGGGTTTAGAAAAAGAAGAACGGGACGGTTGGGTTTAGGAAAAGAAGAACGGGACGGTTGGGTTTAGGTAAAGAAGAACGGGACGGTTGTGTTTAGGTTAAGAAGAACGGGACGGTTGGGTTTAGAAAAAGAAGAACGGGACGGTTGGGTTTAGGAAAAGAAGAACGGGACAGTTGGGTTTAGGTAAAGAAGAACGGGACAGTTGGGTTTAGAAAAAGAAGAACGGGACAGTTGGGTTTAGGTAAAAAAGAACGGGACGGTTGGGTTTAGAAAAAGAAGAACGGGACGGTTGGGTTTAGGAAAAGAAGAACGGGACGGTTGGGTTTAGGTAAAGAAGAACGGGACGGTTGGGTTTAGGTTAAGAAGAACGGGATGGTTGGGTTTAGGAAAAGAAGAACGGGACGGTTGGGTTTAGGTAAAGAAGAACGGGACGATTGGGTTTAGGAAAAGAAGAATGGGACGGTTGGGTTTAGGAAAAGAAGAACGGGACGGTTGGGTTTAGGAAAAGAAGAAAGCATCCTTTGGTGTTTGTTATTCACTTTAAAAGTCTCCTTTAGCATTGGGACTCTTGACGTAACTCTCGGGACTCGCGTCCAGCCCTTTGGCATCATATTTAGGCGCTCTGGGTTCGGGATGTACGTTTAACTGACACGCGGCCCAAGAACGAGACAGTTAGGTTTAGGAAAAGACGGTGGGTTAGGGTTACAGAATGAACGTTTCCGTGACACACGGGACAAGAACGGGACATGAACTGGGGAAAAGTCCTGTGTTGTTTGACCCATCCACTCCCCCCAAAAGACCTCCTTACGCAAAATTTTGGGCTTTCATTCTACTTTCTACCGTTGTCTCTCTTAATACTACGTCATCTTACAGCGCCACATAGCTGCTGTTCTGCCCGGTGCGTCCCGTACAGACACTGAAGGGAGATTCTTGCGTCGGTATCTAACGCTGAGAGACTCTGACCAAGCGTCTGTCTTTTACGAATTGGGAATGAGAACGGGTTGATAAATCGCCTTTAAGGTCGTCTAGAATGGCGAATGAAAAGGAGGGGATGTACTAAATGGCAACAGTCATATCTGTCTTCAGCCACGGTTAGATTTTTTTTTTATAGTCACACTGGCCGTGGAGTCACATCTTCGTATTGCTGTCAGCATTTAAAAATATCTTCTGTCAGTAACAGATTCATTCATTTCTAACACATGGTTCTGCTGAGCGAAGGAACGGTGGGAAATACATCACCAACATGAACTTAAGTTAATTATAATGTGTTTCTATTTTTCCCAAATAATCCTTGATTATTATAATTATTTCAGACGGATGTTTCTACGGTTTACACTCTGGACTTTTCTCGTTGGATTTCAGGAAATAAGCACAACGTAAAGCTAGAAACGGCCGAAATGTTTGTCGACAACTACTTTAGTTTATACAATTAAGACATTAAACATAAACTCTGATGACCTCTGAACACGTTTTCTACTTAAAGGAAAGGTTTTCATCAATTTAACCAGTCAAAAAAGCCTCACCAAACTCTTTAAAGATTATTTCAGATTAGCTTAATCAAACTGTTAGCTAACATGATCTGTTTTATGACATTAAACTAAACCATTAGCTAGCCTTCATCCATATGGTTTGGATGCTAAACTCAGTTGATCTAATCTGGGTTAGCTGCTAAACAACGTGGTTAGCTAATCTGACACAATCTCATTTAGCTGCTAACCGAAAACATTGTCTGTTTTAGCCTCTTAAATGTTAGCTAACCTGATCTAATCTGTGTTAGCTGCTAATCAAAGTAGTTAGCTAAACTGACACAATCTCATTTAGCTGCTAACCCAAAAATTGTCTGTTTTAGCCTCTTAAATGTTAGCTACCCTGCTCTAATCTGGGTTAGCGGCAAAACAACGTGTTTAGCTAACCTGACACAATCTCATTTAGCTGCTAACCCAAAACATTGTCTGTTTTAGCCTCTTAAATGTTAGCTAACCTGATCTAATCTGGGTTAGCGGCAAAACAACGTGGTTAGCTAACCTGACACAATCTCATTTAGCTGCTAACCCAAAACATTGTCTGTTTTAGCTTCTAAAATGTTAGCAGCCAAACCAGATTAGTTCAGGTTAGCTAAATCAAACTGTTAGCTATCTTAAAATCAATCTGTTCTAGATGGTTAAGCTATACTCAACCATTAGCTAGCCTTCATCCATCTGGTTTAGAAGCTAAACAAAGTGGGTTAGCTAACCGGATAGCATTTAGCTGCTAACCCAAACATTGTCTGTTTTAGCCTGTTAGCAGCCAGATTAGTTGAGGGAAGCTAAATCAAACTGTTAGTTAAACTGACTGTTTGTTCCAGGTGCTAATCTAAACCAATAGCCACGTATGTTTCATCTATCTGTTTTAGCTAAACTCAACCGTAACTTATCTTTATTTGTTTTTAACTGTTAAAATAAAAAATAGGCTTATCTGAACCAATCTATTTTAACCGCTAACCGGTCCCTGCATATCCACCTGTCTTTAGCAATGATGCCAGATATTTGACCGGGCTCTTGGGTGTCGATTTTGGTTGAGATTTAACCCCAGTTAGCATCAGTAAATCTGTCTACCAGGCATACGGGATTAATGTTGCCTTTGAGTCGGTTAAACCTTTTTTTTTAGCCTGGGAAAACCCTGACGAACTTCCGGCAAATTTGAGATTTGCTCTGCAAGTCCGTCTGGCCAAGAGCCCATTCAAGCCCATTTCCAATTTGTCCAAATCGAGGCACCAATCACAACCGTTGAAGCGAGCTTTACACGATGACGATAGCGCAGAGACGGCAAGCAGCTTTTTGTTTACATTCAACATGATGGCCACCGAAGCGCAGCTACCCGTTGATGCCGCTGTCGCTGCTACGTCACCCGGATCATTGGTCTGATTGGTTGACATTGGCATTTGTACAGCGTCCGTTGGTGATGCCCCTTTGGAAATGGGCTGTGAATGAAGCTTCCCCAGACCCACTCTCAGTTACAAGTGAGAACGGTCTGGTGTCAACCAGGCTACCCTTTTTTTTTTTTTTTTCGTGCTAATTTCCTGAAATGTTTCGAGACTGTCTGAACTGACATGCAAATTAACATCAGTCTAACAACTGTTCTCTAATGAAAAGCAGGCTTTTTTTAAAAAAAAATGTAACTCTGAACTACTTCCCTGCAGAGTTTTGGTGGGAAAAAAAAAACAAAAACAAGGCTACGGTCACACCAAAAACCAGCGGAGTGAGATTTATTAACGTGGCGTTGATTGTTATAAATTGAAGCTATCGGGGGGCGGCAAGATAGGAAGTTCAACAACCAAACGTTAAATACTATAAATTTCAAAACACGCCTACTGCTGGCACACGATTGACTGGAAGCCATGCCGCGTGGGTCAAATGTCAGAACTAGTAGTCAATGCCACAAATGTACCTGTAAAAGTCCACCAACGTATTAAAACCTGGCGCTAAATGCCGCTGTGATAAAAGCTGGTGTGACCATGGCCTGAGCACAATAAACAGCCAATAAGGACACAAATATTACAGCACCATCAAGCATTCAGTCCTTCAAACCTACCGGGCTCAACACAGTCAACTTTGGCGCAATTAAAAAAAAGAAAAGGGAAAAAACTGTCTGTGATGGAAATGAGGTGACTGGTCTGAAATGAGCACTAGGCCTCGGCTTGTCTTTACAGCTGCATCTCATGTCGCTAATTTGATAGCTCCTCGACTCCTCAGTCCTCGGCTGAATCAGAAGTTGTGCTGCGTTCCAGGCAACTCCCAGTTACAGTTTTTGACGTCTCACACACACATAAACAACAATGGCGACCCCCTGTTGATGCTGTACAGACACCGGTGATTAACGGTGAGAAATAGAAATAAATAGACATAAATAGGTAACGTAAAGTAATTCTGCACATTCTAATCAAAACAATAAACATACGATTGTGTACTACTGCAGCTTATGTTTATTAAATGAAGCCCAAAATATGTCGCTGACTAGAAATCGCTACTATCAGCTAGCGCTAGCTAACGTCAACGTTAGGTAGCCGCTAGTTAACGCTAGCTAGAAGGGTTTGTCGTGACTTTGCCTGGAAGGCTACCGAGTCATGAGTCGTGACTTGAAGTCGTAACTTACGGGCTAAAAATTGTGTCTGGAACGCAGCATTGTTCTGTTCCTCCTCGGTGAAGGCCGTCTCAAAGCTCTTATTTCTGCTTGCGAGAAGCAAACACCGAGGAGCCATAGGCTAGGAAACAGGAGAGCAGCCTTCCTGGAAGCCGTGCAGCTGAAGGAGTTGCTAACTCCGCCCATACAGCTGACGAATTCACGTGATGCTTCAGAGGAAAGGGCATATCCCTCTAAAAACACATTTGCTCGTTGCCTCTCTCCTCCCATGATTTCCTCGCGTCTCTTCCGTGCCTCCTCGGTGGAAGGAACTAAGACTCGAGGCAAGTGGAGGAGTCGGGGATGCAATTTAAGGGACATGAGATGCAGCTATTGATTTTGTGGCGTTAAGCTTCGGCCTCACGTTACACATGAGTGTGTACCTCAGGCTATATGGGAACCCTAATGTGGCGCCTGATATTGAGTGTGTACCTCAGGCTATATGGGAACCCTAATGTGGCGTCTGATATTGTGTCAGCACCCAGTCGCCACAGAGCGCTGTCTAGGCCTAGCCTACTGAACATCAATAATTCATGGTTGACTTTAATACTGTATAATTCCACGATTGTAAGCAGGGCGAAGATCCATCAAATTTTCATCATTGTCATCATTTCCAGCTCGATGGCGCATTGAATATTTCATGTTATCGACCTCCGGGTCGGGTCAGCGTGTGATTGGATGAACGCTCCAGGAGGACGGCCTGCAGATGTCCCAGGAAGGCAAAACCAGGCCGCCGTATACGGAGATGTAGTAAAAATCCATTTTGGGTGTGTAGTTTTTCTGCAGATGAATTCAAACTCAGTTGTTGTTTTTTTCAGTTTCGAAGAGTAGCTATCACTCTGTTTTCTATTTTCTTTTTTCATGTGTGGTTATCTTTTATTTTCTTCGTTGTGTTTTTTTTTGTTGTCGTTGTTATGTTTCTCCTTTGTTTTGTTTTTTTTTAAAACGCCAGCCAAGTCAGTATGGTTGGCAGTGTGGTTAGGACCAAGGCGAGGCCCCTGGCGTCGGCCGATCTGGGGGCTGCATTGCCGCCGCCACAGAGTTCAAACAAACTCCCACGGAAATACAGGCTGCGGGATTCCTTTTTCAGTTTCTCCCAGATGTCCGTCGCTCCCTCCTGGCAGTCGGCCAGCGCCGTCGTGGCACAGGAGTGGAAGTTATCCCAGTAACTGGCAGGAGAGAAAACACAGCAAGTGTTAACACCACAAGTTTATGACTGCAGTGGGAGGCATGGTTTTAAACTGAATGCATCGTCTACTCAAGAGGCAGAGCCAAGAGTGGAAGCCATCCCAGAATCTGGCAACACAGCAAGGGAAAAGCTTATGAAGACACAGCCGGTGAAGTTTATATTTCCAGTAAAACAAACCCAAAGCAAGTTGTGGGAGCTTCTTATCTGAGCATATTTCTACACTCGTCTTTTCCACGAGTATAGACCAACTTCCAGCGAGGTCATGTTCTTTCTTTATTTTTCTGGGGAAATTATTCTACAATGAAAAGCATTACATATTACGGTTGTTTCAACAAATCCTCCAAACCATAACCATACGATTGGGATCGATGGTGTTTTAAGCCCCCAACGTCGACTTCAAGGACCTCGCCTTGCCTAAAACCGGCCTAAAACGGCTTCTTAAAAGACCGTCCCATTACAGTGCTCTGTACCCAACTCACAGTCACCTTTACTCGGCTAAATATAACTGTAAAAGACCGCTAAACTTAACCGTTGCGTGACCATCCGACGGTCGCTTATTGCCTAGGATATCTTACGAATTGTTGTGCATAACTTTTCTTGCGATTTCATAGGAACCTGTTCAAGGGAGTGCCTTTAAAACATACATTACGGTTGTTTCAACCAGTCCACCAAACTATACTATTATGGTGCTATTTAAGCTGTTTTAATGGGAGCGTGTATATGTTCCCACATTTCTAAGATTCTTTGCAAAATTAGGCCCCTATGTACCCACAGGTCCCACATTTGTAAGATTTTTTATTCCAAAATTAGGCCCTATGTTCCCACATTTCCTTTTTCATAAATTTGTATCAGATTTGACCCCCCTAACCCTAACCCTAACCCCTAAAGGCCCAGAGACACCAACCAGACGGTCGACCTTCTGAAGAAAAGGCCGTGTGACTGATCAGTCTCCCCGAACTGGTCAAAAAGTTCCTCAGAACACACCGAGACGAGACGTAATACGTCTCCATAACAGCAGGTGGCACTAATCTATATTGTTGCCCAAAAATGAAAACCGGCAGCTGATTGGACGAACGCGTCACGTGGGTCTGGTTTCTCCAGAAATTCACAGCCAGACTGTCATGGCGGCTCGTTCAGAATACGATCTCATATCGGACTAAAATAGTTCACAGTAACGTGTTCCTGAAGACATAGGCTTCAGAAACATGAAATAGGCCGTGCAGTTGCTGAATCTGTCTTCATTTCAGATCAACAAAGGTCAGTTTAAAAGATCTTCATCAGATTTTGAGAGACTCTAGTCACGCTCATCCCGCTCCCCGTTTCCGGATTAGCTCTCCACCAATCCGATGGCTCATTTGAGTCTGACTGCCGGCAGTGCCCGTCCCACTGATTATACATGTCAAATCGGCCAAAATGAAGGCCGGCGGCCCCTCGGACGGACGACCGCACAGGACACACCGAAAAGACACGAGTCACCGACCTCGCCAGACTGTCCAACAGCCGATTATCCGGGCCGGGTTGGTGTATCCGGGCCGTTATAGGACCCCCACAGGTTTTCCATCCTCATATCTAAACTATCAATGCACGAACCGGTCTGTATGATATCGTACGAAATTAGGAGACTGTCGGCTGGTCATTTGTTTCCGAACTTTTTGAACTTTCTTTTATCTTTTTCTTCAAATGTTATAAAATTGAATAAAACAACCAAATTCAATGAGTGTAGTGATGTCATAGGAACCTGTTCAAGGGAGCACCTTTAAAACGTACATTATGGTTGTTTCTACCAGTCCACCAAACCATATGGTGCTATTTAAGCTGTGTTAATGGGAGCGTGTATATGTTCCCACATTTCTAAGAAAAAATGTTTTCACTGTAAATTAGATGCTATGTTCCCATAGCCCTATGTTCCCACATTTCTAAGATTCTTTCCAAAATTAGGCCCTATGTTCCCATATTTCCTTTTTCATACATTTGTATCAGATTTTATCCCCCAAACCCTAAACCCTAAGCCTAACCCCTAACCCTAAAAAATGTTGTGGGAGGATAGGGCTTAAATTGAAGGGAAATGTAGGAACGCAAGACCTAATTTTGAAAACGTCCTAGAAATGTGGGAACATAGGGCTGTGGGAACATGGGATAGGGCTGTTGGACCATTGGGCTGTGGGAACATTTGGCTGTAGGAACATAGGGCTGTGGGAACATAGGGCTGTGGGACCATTGGGCTGTAGGAACATAGGGCTGTGGGACCATAGGGCTGTGGGACCATTGGGCTGTGGGACCATTGGGCTGTGGGACCATAGGGCTGTGGGACCATAGGGCTGTGGGACCATTGGGCTGTGGGACCATTGGGCTGTGGGAACATAGGGCTGTGGGACCATAGGGCTGTGGGACCATAGGGTTGTGGGAACATTGGGCTGTGGGACCATTGGGCTGTGGGAACATTGGGCTGTGGGAACATTGGGCTGTAGGAACATAGGGCTGTGGGAACATAGGGCTGTGGGAACATTGGGCTGTGGGACCATTGGGCTGTAGGAACATAGGGCTGTGGGACCATTGGGCTGTGGGACCATTGGGCTGTGGGATCATTGGACTGTTGGAACATAGGGCTGTGGGACCATAGGGCTGTGGGACCATAGGGCTGTGGGAACATTGGGCTGTGGGAACATAGGGCTGTTGGACCATAGGGCTGTGGGACCATAGGACTGTGGGAACATTTGGCTGTGGGAACATAGGGCTGTTGGACCATAGGGCTGTGGGACCATAGGGCTGTGGGACCATTGGGCAGTGGGACCATAGGGCTGTGGGATATAGGGTTGTGGGAACATAGGGCTGTTGGAACATAGGACTGTGGGACCATAGGTCTGTGGGACCATTGGGCTGTGGGACCATAGGGCTGTGGGACCATTGGGCTGTGGGACCATTGGTGCTTTGGGAACATAGGGCTTTGGGAACATTGGGCTGTGGGACCATTGGGCTGTGGGACCATAGGGCTGTGGGACCATTGGGCTGTGGGACCATTGGGCTGTGGGACCATTGGGCTGACCCCGTTTTAATGTTTTTAATGGCTCCTTAAGGTTTTTCGTAGAGCACTTTAAATTGTCTTGTTGCTAAAATGTGCTATATAAATAAATCTGCCTTTCTCCCTTGCTTCCTATCCTCCTTCCTTTATTTTCTGTCCTGTCCTCCCTTTTTATTTCTTCTTTCCTTCCATGCCTCTCCCCCTCTTTCACTCTTCCCTTCCTTATAGTTCCCTCCCCCATCCTTCATCCTTCCCTTTTTCTTCTCCCTCACTCCCCATCCTCATTTATTTCCGTTTTCATTTCCTGTTTTTCATTCCCTCCGTTTTATTCTTCTTTTCTTTTCTACTGTTCCACTCTTCCCTCTCATACTTCCTCTTTGCCTTCATTATTCTGTCCTTCTTCCTTGTATTTAGTTATTTTATTCTGTGTTTAATCCCAATATTCTTTGTCTCTCTTCTGGGATGGCTCTTTTTTTTTGTCTCTCATCTGTTCATCTATTTTTTTGTTATTCCAACCTCCTCCCACTTGATGTAAAGATGACACCATGCGTCCTGCTGCCACACAAACACACACACACACACACACACACACACACACACACACACACACACACACGCACACACACACATGCACACACACACACACACACACACACACACACACACACACACACACACACACACACGTGCAGCGTATCTAATCCAATCTTCCAATCTGCTCTTATTGATGTTGACCTTCTGAACCGAGTCGTGTCGATGCTACATCTCTGAGCAATTAACGCCAGTGTGTGTGTGTGTGTGTGTGTATGTGTGTGTGTGTGTGTGTGTGTGTGCCTCCTGCCACGCCTCGACACCGCTGTGATGGAGCTGTCATTAAATTAAAAAACCATGTGTGTGTGGAGGGGTGGGGGCTTCTTGCTGCAGCGGGCCATCTGGTGCCCACCCGGTTTGGGTGGTGGGATGAAAAGGGGGATTAAAGGAGGTGTAGCTGATGGGGGGGTAGGGAGGTGGGGGGGGGGGGGGGTCAGCTGTCTAGGAAGTAAACCCTCCACACCCCCCTGCCTTGCACATATGCACACTCCACCCACCCAACTCTACACCCTCAAACCTCAGTTTCCCCCTCAGGGTCCGCAGTTAAATCACTCATATTATTTCCTCTGTTAGATCAAGACTCACGAGAGCGTCGCTGACGAGTTTCAAATGTCATCATTCAGCATTTAATGGCCGTCCTCAGCGGTTATCAGCCTCATGGATAGATAGGGTTAGAAAGGGCCTGCTACACCTACTAATCAGGCTGTTCTCATGATGCATTGGCTCATTTAGCTACGATAAGCAATGTCATTCATATATGTTCCATGTCTTTATCGCTGTATGCTCCACATTGAGGATTGAGGATATCATACGATTGTTGTGCATAAGTTTCCGTGTGTGTGTGTGTGTGTGTGTGTGTGTGTCTGTGTGTCTGTGTGTGTGTGTGTGTGTGTGTGTGTGTGTGTCTGCTTGTTTTACTATATTCGTGGGGTCCAAAAACCGGGGAATACAGTATAGCCTACTTGTGGGGTCTGCACAGCCTTGTGGGGCCCAAAATGCTGGACCCCACAAGGTTAAAGGTCTGTTTGAGGGTTAAGACTTGGTTTTAGGATTAGGGTTAGAATTAGGTTATGGTTAGGGTGAGGGTAAGGGTTAAGGTTAGGCATCTAGTGGTGATGGTTAAGGTTAGGGTAAGGAGCTGGGAATGCATTATGTCAATGACGGGTCCCCACAAAGATAGTGAAACAAACGTCTGTGTGTGTGTGTGTGTGTGTGTGTGTGTGTGTGTGTGTGTGTGTGTGTGTGTGTGTGTGTGTGTTTGAACAAACCTGCAGATCTTGTGCAGGTTGTCCCTGTCGTCCAGGTCCTGGGGATAGTTGGCCATGTTCTCCCCCAACTGAAGCAGACAGTCTGAGAATCCTTTAAACACAGAGTCACATTGACCAGCGCTGACCAGCACCGTCTGCAACATGGAGACTGCCAGAGGAAAGGGAAGAGGAAGAGGAAGAGGAAGAGGAGGGAAGGAAAAGACGAAGGGATGGGGGAGAAAGAAAGAGAGAATTTGACATTACAGAAAATCACAATACGCTTCTCTGTTTGCTGTCTCCTTGCAGGATCAAAGGCAGGCCTCTGATTGGCCACGTCTGCCCTGTTTTCCTATTGGGCGAACAACAAAACATCCGGACCACCTTTCCTATATATGAGGTACCATTTCATTCATGAATTCAAAACTTACACCTCAAACGTTAAACCTATTGGAGTTTTTATTACTCTTTCAAACTTAAAGGTCCCATGACATGAAAATGTCACTTTATGAGGTTTTTTAACATTAATATGCGTTCCCCCAGCCTGCCTATGGTCCCCCAGTGGCTAGAAATGGTGATAGGTGTAAACCGAGCCCTGGGTATCCTGCTCTGCCTTTGAGAAAATGAAAGCTCAGATGGGTCGATCTGGAATCTTCCCTTTATGACGTCATAAGGGGAAAGGTTACCTCCCCTTTCTCTGCTTTGCCCGCCCAGAGAATTTGGCCCGCCCATGAGAAAGAGAGAGACATCATGGCTTGAAAACAAGCGAAGCATGGCAGTTGGTCAAGGCCACACCCCCCCCCCCCCCCCCCCCCCCTCCTCAATAGCATTTAAAGCTACAGACACAGAAATGGCACATCCTAAGGAAAGCTCATTGTGGGACTGGCTCTAGTGGCTGGAATTCTGCACCAAGGCTGAATTTCGGGAAAGAGACTTCAGATACAGTATTAGGGACCACTAAGGTCTATATAAAGAGACTTCAGATACAGTATTAGGGGACCACTAAGGTCTATATAAAGAGACTTCAGATACAGTATTAGGGGACCACTAAGGTCTATATAAAGAGACTTCAGATACAGTATTAGGGACCACTAAGGTCTATATAAAGAGACTTCAGATACAGTATTAGGGGACCACTAAGGCCTATATAAAAGAGACTTCAGATACAGTATTAGGGGACCACTAAGGCCTATATAAAGAGACTTCAGATACAGTATTAGGGGACCACTAAGGCCTATATAAAGAGACTTCAGATACAGTATTAGGGGACCACTAAGGCCTATATAAAAGAGACTTCAGATACAGTATTAGGGGACCACTAAGGTCTATATAAAGAGACTTCAGATACAGTATTAGGGACCACTAAGGTCTATATAAAGAGACTTCAGATACAGTATTAGGGGACCACTAAGGCCTATATAAAAGAGACTTCAGATACAGTATTAGGGGACCACTAAGGCCTATATAAAGAGACTTCAGATACAGTATTAGGGGACCACTAAGGCCTATATAAAGAGACTTCAGATACAGTATTAGGGGACCACTAAGGCCTATATAAAAGAGACTTCAGATACAGTATTAGGGGACCATTTTTCCAACGTTTTTGTCGTGTTTCTGGAGGTTTTTTGTAGAAGTTGTTGCGTCTTTCTGAGTTTTTGTTGCCTTTTTTTTAGTGCTAAATACTCGTAACTATCTGTGGATGGCTATCGTACCTATAGTCCAGTAAGCCTATCATCAGTGGGGATTTATATTTGCTAATAATATGTTGGATTCACTTTTTAATTTAAAAAAAAAAAACATATAATAATTTGGAGGCCCCCCTGCAGTGACTCTGAGGACCCCCTAGGGGTCCCGGACCCCCTGTTGAAGATCCCTGCCCTATATACACTTTGAGAAATAAATCAGAAAAATAACAGAAAAAGTTCTGGCGGCTCATTACCCCGGTCTTTGCCCCTTAATTAGACGAACGGGAATTATGTGTGTCTCTCAGACAAAGCTGCTCAGTTATAAACTTCTGGAAATGTTGAAGAAAACTTCCCAAATGTTGGGAAAGTTGCGTTGAAAGAACCAACAACAACAACATCGAAAAAAGCTTAGAAGATGTTGAAAAAAAAGCCACAAATGTTGGAAAACTACCTTCAAAAAGGAACGAAAACATCGGAAAAAGGTTGAAAAAAATCGGATAAAAAAGCGACAACGTAGACTTCTATAATCTCCCCAAACCCTCCGTGTCCGACAGAAGTTGCCGGAGCCCAAACAACACACAGATATTTCTTAGAGTGTAGTGTTTGTTAAAAAGTGGACAATAAAGGGAACACCCAAAGAAGATTTCGGACACGCCACTGAAATCCTCGCTGCGTCAGGAGACGCCCAGCATCATGTAAACAAACCCAAACTAAAATACTTCTAAGACGTCCCTGAAACAAAGCGAGCACCCAGGAGCAGAGGAAATGGTTGTATATACCGATATTATACGTTGCATGTTACATTTCCACTGTTTAGAAACGAAAGCACGCTCCATTTTTCCTTTTCAGTTTCCTCTGTGACTTCTGCTTCTTCTTCTCCTTCGGGAAAACACGACCGCGTTGCATTGTGGGTATACGTGAGTAGGGTATCATCCAAGGAGGTAAGCGAGCGTCATGAAAGCGTACCTCCTATGGGGAGACTCTGATGCTACCAAGCCATCAGCTCCCGTTAGCATCCCATTGACTGCCATTCATTCTGATGCTACCAAGCCATCAGCTCCCGTTAGCATCCCATTGACTCCCATTCATTCTGATGCTACCAAGCCATCAGCTCCCGTTAGCATCCCATTGACTGCCATTCATTCTGATGCTACCAAGCCATCACCTCCCGTTAGCATCCCATTGACTGCCATTCATTCTGATGCTACCAAGCCATCACCTCCCGTTAGCATCCCATTGACTGCCATTCATTCTGATGCTACCAAGCCATCAGCTCCCGTTAGCATCCCATTGACTGCCATTCATTCTGACGTCACTTTGACAGAGAATAACTTTACATCTGAAGCGTTTAAAGACTCTATTTGTCCGTTGTTTATTTCTAAAGAAACACGACAATGTATAAAAGGCTCCATTACCTTGTAGCTCACGTTATTGCTCCGTAGCAGACGTTTTTATAAAAATAGGCTAACGATTGGGTCATAACCACGAGACTTACTGTCTCATAGTAGAGGAATTACCGTATAGTCCAGGAGAAGCTCTCAGGCAGTTTGGACTTCCATTAGCTGTTTAAGTGTAATTCCTAATGTTAACTATCATGTTAGTGATCAGTAATTAGCCTGTGCCTATGTTATCTCCTTACATATACCTACGCTCTCCGTCTCTGCTAGATTGGGAATGATTGAGATTTCTCTTGGCACAGCTACCAGAAGACTTCCAACTTTCAGACAGGTTGCTCACGTCACATCTACGTCTTCAAGCTCAGTTGGAGGCTGCTCAGTAACGCTCAGCCATCACCGGAAAAGAGCTTCTAATATCCTTCACTGGTCTCTGTTGCAAGTCTACAGCGTCGTTGTGTCCATTCATGTTACTGTCTATGGGTACATCGTATGTAGACTCACATTAGCTGTGCATGGTGGGTATTTTATAGGGAACTATTTCTGTGATAGGGAATGGTTTCCAACACATATAGTCATGTAGTTTTTATAGAAGTATTAATAGTAGTATTTTGTGTGTGGTGTTGCAGTTTTGATGAATAGATTTGTCCGTCTCGTCCTCCTCTAACAGCAGTGTCTCGTCCTACACGTCACGCTGTGTTAGTCTGCAGTTTGATCGAGCGGAACCGGACAGCAGACGTGTTATTGTCCAAACCAATCAATCAGCCCGATCGCCTGCTCAACCAACCGCACGCACACACACACACACACACACACACACACACACACACACACACACACACACACACTCTGAGTTAACAAAGGTCATGTAAAGGGGTGTGTGTGTCGTTTTAGTGCATGTTGAGGGGGGTGGAGGCGTGTCAGACCTGGCAACCCGTGGCGTGTTTTATAGCTGGTTTTCTCTCTCTGTTGAAGTGCATCAGGGACGAGTCGGACTCTGATTACAGCTGTTTTAACACACACGCACACATGCACGTATTAACGCTCATGCACACACACACGCATGCATTCACACACACACACACACACACACGCACGCATTCATTCACACACATTCACTCACACACACACACACGCATGCATTCACACACACACACGCACGCATTCATTCACACACATT
>JAKRKW010000328.1:0-15000 GCA_023566125.1 Zingel zingel
ACACAAAAAATGCAAAAAAAGCACAAAAATGCAAAAAAATGCAAAAAAAATGAAAAAAAAATGCAAAAAAATGCAAAAAAACGCAAAAAATGCAAAAAATGCAAAAAAAAAGCACAAAAATGCAAAAAAATGCAAAAAAAACACAAAAAAATGCAAAAAAACCCACAAAAAAATGCAAAAAAACACAAAAAATGCAAAAAAAATGCAAAAAAAACCCACAAAAAATGCAAAAAAAATGCAAAAAAAATGCAAAAAAAATGCAAAAAAATGCAAAAAAAAATGCAAAAAAAATGCAAAAAAATGCAAAAACACCCAAAAAAATGCAAAAAAAAAAGCAAAAAAAATGCAAAAAAAATGCAAAAAAAACAAAAAAAATGCAAAAAAATGCAAAAACACCCAAAAAAATGCAAAAAAAAAGCAAAAAAAATGCAAAAAAAATGCAAAAAAAACAAAAAAAATGCAAAAAAAATGCAAAAAAAATGCAAAAAAATGCAAAAAAAGCAAAAAAAATGCAAAAAAAATGGAAAAAACCCCCACAAAAAAATGTAAAAAATAATGCAAAAAAAATGCAAAAAAACCCACAAAAAATGCAAAAAAAGCACAAAAATGCAAAAAAAATGCAAAAAAAATGCAAAAAAAATGCAAAAAATGCAAAAAAAATGCAAAAAAATGCAAAAAAAGCAAAAAAAATGCAAAAAAAATGGAAAAAACCCCCACAAAAAAATGTAAAAAAAAAAAACACAAAAAAAATGCAAAAAAACCCACAAAAAATGCAAAAAAAGCACAAAAATGCAAAAAAAATGCAAAAAAAATGCAAAAAAAAATGCAAAAAAAAATGCAAAAAAAATGCAAAAAAAATGCAAAAAAAACACAAAAAAATGCAAAAAAAAATGCAAAAAAATGCAAAAAAAATGCAAAAAACCCACAAAAAATGCAAAAAAAATGCAAAAAAAACACAAAAAAAATGCAAAAAAAATGCAAAAAAACAAAAATTCAAAAAAAACCCACAAAAAATGCAAAAAAAAAGAAAAAAAAATGCAAAAAAAATGCAAAAAAATGCAAAAAAACCCACAAAAAATGCAAAAAAATGCAAAAAAATGCAAAAAAAATGCAAAAAAATGCAAAAAAAATGCAAAAAAAATGCAAAAAAATGCAAAAAAACCCACAAAAAATGCAAAAAAAATGCAAAAAAATGCAAAAAAAACGCAAAAAAAGCAAAAAAAATGGACAAAAAAACCCCACAAAAAATGTAAAAAAAAAACACAAAAAAATGCAAAAAACCCCACAAAAAATGCAAAAAAAATGCAAAAAAAATGCAAAAAAAAAAAATGCAAAAAACCCCCACAAAAAATGCAAAAAAACCCCACAAAAAATGCAAAAAAAATGCAAAAAAATGCAATAAAAACACAAAAAAATGCAAAAAAACACAAAAAATGCAAAAAAATGCAAAAAAACCCACAAAAAATGCAAAAAAATGCAAAAAAAATGCAAAAAAATGCAAAAAAATGCAAAAAAAAATGCAAAAAAAATGCAAAAAAATGCAAAAACACCCAAAAAAATGCAAAAAAAAAGCAAAAAAAATGCAAAAAAAATGCAAAAAAAACAAAAAAAATGCAAAAAAAATGCAAAAAAAATGCAAAAAAATGCAAAAAAAGCAAAAAAAATGCAAAAAAAATGGAAAAAACCCCCACAAAAAAATGTAAAAAAAAAAAACACAAAAAAAATGCAAAAAAACCCACAAAAAATGCAAAAAAAGCACAAAAATGCAAAAAAATGCAAAAAAAATGCAAAAAAAAATGCAAAAAAAAATGCAAAAAAAATGCAAAAAAAATGCAAAAAAAACACAAAAAAATGCAAAAAAAAATGCAAAAAAATGCAAAAAAAATGCAAAAAACCCACAAAAAATGCAAAAAAAATGCAAAAAAAACACAAAAAAAATGCAAAAAAAATGCAAAAAAACAAAAATTCAAAAAAAACCCACAAAAAATGCAAAAAAAAAGAAAAAAAAATGCAAAAAAAATGCAAAAAAATGCAAAAAAACCCACAAAAAATGCAAAAAAATGCAAAAAAATGCAAAAAAAATGCAAAAAAATGCAAAAAAAATGCAAAAAAAATGCAAAAAAATGCAAAAAAACCCACAAAAAATGCAAAAAAAAAAGCAAAAAAAATGCAAAAAAATGCAAAAAAAACGCAAAAAAAGCAAAAAAAATGCAAAAAAAATGGAAAAAAACCCCACAAAAAATGTAAAAAAAAAACACAAAAAAATGCAAAAAACCCCACAAAAAATGCAAAAAAAAATGCAAAAAAAATGCAAAAAAAATGCAAAAAAAATGCAAAAAAAATGCAAAAAAACCCCACAAAAAATGCAAAAAAACCCCAAAAAAAATGCAAAAAAAATGCAAAAAAATGCAATAAAAACACAAAAAAATGCAAAAAAACACAAAAAATGCAAAAAAATGCAAAAAAACCCACAAAAAATGCAAAAAAATGCAAAAAAAATGCAAAAAAATGCAAAAAAATGCAAAAAAAAATGCAAAAAAAATGCAAAAAAATGCAAAAACACCCAAAAAAATGCAAAAAAAAAGCAAAAAAAATGCAAAAAAAATGCAAAAAAAACAAAAAAAATGCAAAAAATGCAAAAAAAATGCAAAAAAAATGCAAAAAAATGCAAAAAAACGCAAAAAATGCAAAAAATGCAAAAAAAAAGCACAAAAAATGCAAAAAAAATGCAAAAAAAATGCAAAAAAAATGCAAAAAAATGCAAAAACACCCAAAAAAATGCAAAAAAACGCAAAAAATGCAAAAAAAATGCAAAAAAAATGCAAAAAAAATGAAAAAAAAATGCAAAAAATGCAAAAAAACCCCACAAAAAATGCAAAAAAAATGCAAAAAAATGCAATAAAAACACAAAAAAATGCAAAAAAACACAAAAAATGCAAAAAAATGCAAAAAAACCCACAAAAAATGCAAAAAAATGCAAAAAAAATGCAAAAAAATGCAAAAAAATGCAAAAAAAAATGCAAAAAAAATGCAAAAAAATGCAAAAACACCCAAAAAAATGCAAAAAAAAGCAAAAAAAATGCAAAAAAAATGCAAAAAAAACAAAAAAAATGCAAAAAATGCAAAAAAAATGCAAAAAAAATGCAAAAAAATGCAAAAAAAACGCAAAAAATGCAAAAAATGCAAAAAAAAAGCACAAAAATGCAAAAAAATGCGATAAAAACACAAAAAAATGCAAAAAAACCCACAAAAAATGCAAAAAAACACAAAAAATGCAAAAAAATGCAAAAAAAACCCACAAAAAATGCAAAAAAATGCAAAAAAAATGCAAAAAAAAATGCAAAAAAAATGCAAAAAAAAAATGCAAAAAAAATGCAAAAAAATGCAAAAACACCCAAAAAAATGCAAAAAAAAAAAGCAAAAAAAATGCAAAACAATGCAAAAAAAACAAAAAAAATGCAAAAAAAATGCAAAAAAATGCAAAAAAAACACAAAAAAAGCAAAAAAAATGCAAAAAATGGAAAAAACCCCCACAAAAAAATGTAAAAAAAAAAACACAAAAAAAAATGCAAAAAAAACCCACAAAAAATGCAAAAAAAGCACAAAAATGCAAAAAAAATGCAAAAAAAATGCAAAAAAAATGCAAAAAAAAATGCAAAAAAAATGCAAAAAAATGAAAAAAAAATGAAAAAAAACCCACAAAAATGCAAAAAAATGCAAAAAAAACACAAAAAAAATGCAAAAAAAATGCAAAAAAACACAAAAAATGCAAAAAAACCCCACAAAAAATGCAAAAAAAAAGCAAAAAAAATGCAAAAAAAACACAAAAAAAATGCAAAAAAACGCAAAAAATGCAAAAAAAAAACACAAAAAATGCAAAAAAAAGCACAAAAATGCAAAAAAATGCAAAAAAATGCAAAAAAAATGCAAAAAAACACAAAAAATGCAAAAAAACACAAAAAATGCAAAAAAAGCACAAAAATGCAAAAAAATGCAAAAAAAATGAAAAAAAAAATGCAAAAAAATGCAAAAAAACGCAAAAAATGCAAAAAATGCAAAAAAAAGCACAAAAATGCAAAAAAATGCAAAAAAAACACAAAAAAATGCAAAAAAACACAAAAAATGCAAAAAAAATGCAAAAAAACCCACAAAAAATGCAAAAAAAATGCAAAAAAAATGCAAAAAAAATGCAAAAAAATGCAAAAAAAAATGCAAAAAAAATGCAAAAAAATGCAAAAACACCCAAAAAAATGCAAAAAAAAAGCAAAAAAAATGCAAAAAAAATGCAAAAAAAATGCAAAAAAATGCAAAAAAAACACAAAAAAAGCAAAAAAAATGCAAAAAAAATGGAAAAAACCCCCACAAAAAAATGTAAAAAAAAAAACACAAAAAAAAATGCAAAAAAAACCCACAAAAAATGCAAAAAAAGCACAAAAATGCAAAAAAAATGCAAAAAAAATGCAAAAAAAAATGCAAAAAAAATGCAAAAAAATGAAAAAAAAATGAAAAAAAACCCACAAAAATGCAAAAAAATGCAAAAAAAACACAAAAAAAATGCAAAAAAAATGCAAAAAAACACAAAAAATGCAAAAAAAAACACAAAAAATGCAAAAAAAAAGCAAAAAAAATGCAAAAAAAATGCAAAAAAAATGCAAAAAAACGCAAAAAATGCAAAAAAAAACACAAAAAATGCAAAAAAAAGCACAAAAATGCAAAAAAATGCAAAAAAATGCAAAAAAAATGCAAAAAAACACAAAAAATGCAAAAAAAAACACAAAAAATGCAAAAAAAGCACAAAAATGCAAAAAAATGCAAAAAAAATGAAAAAAAAAATGCAAAAAAATGCAAAAAAACGCAAAAAATGCAAAAAATGCAAAAAAAAAGCACAAAAATGCAAAAAAATGCAAAAAAAACACAAAAAAATGCAAAAAAACCCACAAAAAAATGCAAAAAAACACAAAAAATGCAAAAAAAATGCAAAAAAACCCACAAAAAATGCAAAAAAAATGCAAAAAAAATGCAAAAAAAATGCAAAAAAATGCAAAAAAAAATGCAAAAAAAATGCAAAAAAATGCAAAAACACCCAAAAAAATGCAAAAAAAAAGCAAAAAAAATGCAAAAAAAATGCAAAAAAAACAAAAAAAATGCAAAAAAATGCAAAAACACCCAAAAAAATGCAAAAAAAAAGCAAAAAAAATGCAAAAAAAATGCAAAAAAAACAAAAAAAATGCAAAAAAAATGCAAAAAAAATGCAAAAAAATGCAAAAAAAGCAAAAAAAATGCAAAAAAAATGGAAAAAACCCCCACAAAAAAATGTAAAAAAAAATGCAAAAAAAATGCAAAAAAACCCACAAAAAATGCAAAAAAAGCACAAAAATGCAAAAAAAATGCAAAAAAATGCAAAAAAAATGCAAAAAAAAACAAAAAAAATGCAAAAAAAATGCAAAAAAATGCAAAAAAAGCAAAAAAAATGCAAAAAAAATGGAAAAAACCCCCACAAAAAAATGTAAAAAAAAAAAAACACAAAAAAAATGCAAAAAAACCCACAAAAAATGCAAAAAAAGCACAAAAATGCAAAAAAAATGCAAAAAAAAATGCAAAAAAAAATGCAAAAAAAATGCAAAAAAAATGCAAAAAAAACACAAAAAAATGCAAAAAAAAATGCAAAAAAATGCAAAAAAAATGCAAAAAACCCACAAAAAATGCAAAAAAAATGCAAAAAAAACACAAAAAAAATGCAAAAAAAATGCAAAAAAACAAAAATTCAAAAAAAACCCACAAAAAATGCAAAAAAAAAGAAAAAAAAATGCAAAAAAAATGCAAAAAAATGCAAAAAAACCCACAAAAAATGCAAAAAAATGCAAAAAAATGCAAAAAAAATGCAAAAAAATGCAAAAAAAATGCAAAAAAAATGCAAAAAAATGCAAAAAAACCCACAAAAAATGCAAAAAAAAAAGCAAAAAAAATGCAAAAAAATGCAAAAAAACGCAAAAAAAGCAAAAAAAATGCAAAAAAAATGGAAAAAAACCCCACAAAAAATGTAAAAAAAAAACACAAAAAAATGCAAAAAACCCCACAAAAAATGCAAAAAAAAATGCAAAAAAAATGCAAAAAAAATGCAAAAAAAATGCAAAAAAACACAAAAAATGCAAAAAAATGCAAAAAAACCCACAAAAAATGCAAAAAAATGCAAAAAAAATGCAAAAAAATGCAAAAAAATGCAAAAAAAAATGCAAAAAAAATGCAAAAAAATGCAAAAACACCCAAAAAAATGCAAAAAAAAAGCAAAAAAAATGCAAAAAAAATGCAAAAAAAACAAAAAAAATGCAAAAAATGCAAAAAAAATGCAAAAAAAATGCAAAAAAATGCAAAAAAACGCAAAAAATGCAAAAAATGCAAAAAAAAAGCACAAAAAATGCAAAAAAAATGCAAAAAAAATGCAAAAAAAATGCAAAAAAAATGCAAAAAAATGCAAAAAAAACGCAAAAAATGCAAAAAATGCAAAAAAAATGCAAAAAAAATGCAAAAAAAATGCAAAAAAAATGCAAAAAATGCAAAAAAACCCCACAAAAAATGCAAAAAAAATGCAAAAAAATGCAATAAAAACACAAAAAAATGCAAAAAAACACAAAAAATGCAAAAAAATGCAAAAAAACCCAAAAAAATGCAAAAAAAAAGCAAAAAAAATGCAAAAAAAACAAAAAAAATGCAAAAAATGCAAAAAAAATGC
This sequence comes from Zingel zingel, assembly GCA_023566125.1. Lineage (NCBI taxonomy): Eukaryota > Metazoa > Chordata > Actinopteri > Perciformes > Percidae > Zingel > Zingel zingel. Next base: position 6,731 of record JAKRKW010000328.1, read on the forward strand.
AAAAAAAATGCAAAAAAATGCAAAAAAACGCAAAAAATGCAAAAAATGCAAAAAAAAGCACAAAAATGCAAAAAAATGCGATAAAAACACAAAAAAATGCAAAAAAACCCACAAAAAATGCAAAAAAACACAAAAAATGCAAAAAAATGCAAAAAAACCCACAAAAAATGCAAAAAAATGCAAAAAAAATGCAAAAAAAAATGCAAAAAAATGCAAAAAAAAAATGCAAAAAAAATGCAAAAAAATGCAAAAACACCCAAAAAAATGCAAAAAAAAATGCAAAAAAATGCAAAAAAAAAATGCAAAAAAAATGCAAAAAAATGCAAAAACACCCACAAAAATGCAAAAAAATGCAAAAAAAACACAAAAAAAATGCAAAAAAAATGCAAAAAAACACAAAAAATGCAAAAAAAAAGCAAAAAAAATGCAAAAAAAATGCAAAAAAAATGCAAAAAAACGCAAAAAATGCAAAAAAAAACCACAAAAAATGCAAAAAAAAAGCACAAAAATGCAAAAAAATGCAAAAAAATGCAAAAAAAACGCAAAAAAAATGCAAAAAAAATGCAAAAAAATGCAAAAAAATGCAAAAAAAGCAAAAAAAATGCAAAAAAAATGCGGAAAAAAAACCCACAAAAAATGTAAAAAAAAAACACAAAAAAATGCAAAAAAACCCACAAAAAATGCAAAAAAAAATGCAAAAAAAATGCAAAAAAAATGCAAAAAAATGCAAAAAAAAAACAAAAAAAACACAAAAATGCAAAAAAAATGCAAAAAAACCCACAAAAAATGCAAAAAAAAATGCAAAAAACCCACAAAAAATACAAAAAAAAATGCAAAAAAATGCAAAAACACCCAAAAAAATGCAAAAAAAAAGCAAAAAAAATGCAAAAAAAATGCAAAAAAAATGGAAAAAACCCCCACAAAAAAATGTAAAAAAAACCCCACAAAAAATGCAAAAAAAGCACAAAAATGCAAAAAAAATGCAAAAAAAATGCAAAAAAAATGCAAAAAAAATGCAAAAAAAATGCAAAAAAAATGCAAAAAAAGCAAAAAAAATGCAAAAAAAAATGGAAAAAACCCCCACAAAAAAATGTAAAAAAAAAACACAAAAAAATGCAAAAAAAATGCAAAAAAATGAAAAAAAAATGCAAAAAACCCACAAAAAATGCAAAAAAAATGCAAAAAAAACACACAAAAAATGCAAAAAAAATGCAAAAAAACACAAAAAATGCAAAAAAAAACCCACAAAAAATGCAAAAAAAAAGAAAAAAAAATGCAAAAAAATGCAAAAAAACCCACAAAAAATGCAAAAAAAATGCAAAAAAATGCAAAAAAATGCAAAAAAATGCAAAAAAAATGCAAAAAAAATGCAAAAAAATGCAAAAAAACCCACAAAAAATGCAAAAAAAAAAGCAAAAAAAATGCAAAAAAATGCAAAAAAAACGCAAAAAAAGCAAAAAAAATGCAAAAAAAATGGAAAAAAAACCCACAAAAAATGTAAAAAAAAAACACAAAAAAATGCAAAAAAACCCACAAAAAATGCAAAAAAAAATGCAAAAAAATGCAAAAAAAATGCAAAAAAAATGCAAAAAAAACACAAAAAATGCAAAAAAAACCCACAAAAAATGCAAAAAAAATGCAAAAAAATGCAAAAAAAATGCAAAAAAAATGCTAAAAAACACAAAAAATGCAAAAAAAACACAAAAAATGCAAAAAAAAGCACAAAAATGCAAAAAAATGCAATAAAAATGCAAAAAAATGCAAAAAAATGCAAAAAACGCAAAAATTGCAAAAAATGCAAAAAAAAAAGCACAAAAATGCAAAAAAATGCAATAAAAACACAAAAAAAATGCAAAAAAACACAAAAAATGCAAAAAAATGCAAAAAACCCCACAAAAAATGCAAAAAAAATGCAAAAAAAATGCAAAAAAATGCAAAAAAATGCAAAAAAAAATGCAAAAAAAATGCAAAAAAATGCAAAAACACCCAAAAAAATGCAAAAAAAAAAAGCAAAAAAAATGCAAAAAAAATGCAAAAAAAACAAAAAAAATGCAAAAAATGCAAAAAAAAATGCAAAAAAACGCAAAAAATGCAAAAAAAAAGCACAAAAATGCAAAAAAATGCAATAAAAACACAAAAAAATGCAAAAAAAATGCAAAAAAACCCACAAAAAAATGCAAAAAAACACAAAAAATGCAAAAAAATGCAAAAAAAAACCACAAAAAATGCAAAAAAATGCAAAAAAAATGCAAAAAAAAATGCAAAAAAAATGCAAAAAAAATGCAAAAAAAATGCAAAAAAAATGGAAAAAACCCCCACAAAAAAATGTAAAAAAAAAACACAAAAAAAATGCAAAAAAAAACCACAAAAAATGCAAAAAAAAGCACAAAAATGCAAAAAAAATGCAAAAAAAATGCAAAAAAAATGCAAAAAAAATGCAAAAAAATGCAAAAAAAAATGCAAAAAAATGCAAAAAAAATGCAAAAAACCCACAAAAATGCAAAAAAAATGCAAAAAAAACACAAAAAAAATGCAAAAAAAATGCAAAAAAACACAAAAAATGCAAAAAACCCCCACAAAAAATGCAAAAAAAAAGCAAAAAAAATGCAAAAAAAATGCAAAAAAAATGCAAAAAAACGCAAAAAATGCAAAAAAAAAACACAAAAAATGCAAAAAAAAGCACAAAAATGCAAAAAAATGCAAAAAAATGCAAAAAAAAACGCAAAAAAATGCAAAAAAAATGCAAAAAAAAATGCAAAAAAATGCAAAAAAAGCAAAAAAAATGCAAAAAAAATGGAAAAAAAACCCACAAAAAATGTAAAAAAAAACACAAAAAAATGCAAAAAAACCCACAAAAAATGCAAAAAAAAATGCAAAAAAAATGCAAAAAAAAATGGAAAAAACCCCCACAAAAAATGTAAAAAAAAACACAAAAAAAATGCAAAAAAACCCACAAAAAATGCAAAAAAAGCACAAAAATGCAAAAAAAATGCAAAAAAAATGCAAAAAAAAATGCAAAAAAAAATGCAAAAAAAATGCAAAAAAAATGCAAAAAAAACACAAAAATGCAAAAAAAAATGCAAAAAAATGAAAAAAAAATGCAAAAAACCCACAAAAAATGCAAAAAAAATGCAAAAAAAACACACAAAAAATGCAAAAAAAATGCAAAAAAACACAAAAAATGCAAAAAAAACCCACAAAAAATGCAAAAAAAATGCAAAAAAAACGCAAAAAAAGCAAAAAAAATGCAAAAAAAATGGAAAAAAACCCCACAAAAAATGTAAAAAAAAAACACAAAAAAATGCAAAAAAACCCACAAAAAATGCAAAAAAAAATGCAAAAAAATGCAAAAAAAATGCAAAAAAAATGCAAAAAAAACACAAAAAATGCAAAAAAAACCCACAAAAAATGCAAAAAAAATGCAAAAAAATGCAAAAAAAATGCAAAAAAAAATGCTAAAAAACACAAAAAATGCAAAAAAAACACAAAAAATGCAAAAAAAAAGCACAAAAATGCAAAAAAATGCAAAAAAATGCAAAAAAATGCAAAAAACGCAAAAATTGCAAAAAATGCAAAAAAAAAAAGCACAAAAATGCAAAAAAATGCAATAAAAACACAAAAAAAATGCAAAAAAACACAAAAAATGCAAAAAAATGCAAAAAACCCCACAAAAAATGCAAAAAAAATGCAAAAAAATGCAAAAAAATGCAAAAAAAAATGCAAAAAAAATGCAAAAAAATGCAAAAACACCCAAAAAAATGCAAAAAAAAAAGCAAAAAAAATGCAAAAAAAATGCAAAAAAAACAAAAAAAATGCAAAAAATGCAAAAAAACGCAAAAAATGCAAAAAAAAGCACAAAAATGCAAAAAAATGCAATAAAAACACAAAAAAATGCAAAAAAAAATGCAAAAAAACCCACAAAAAAATGCAAAAAAACACAAAAAATGCAAAAAAAAACCACAAAAAATGCAAAAAAATGCAAAAAAAATGCAAAAAAAAATGCAAAAAAAAATGCAAAAAAAATGCAAAAAAAATGGAAAAAACCCCCACAAAAAAATGTAAAAAAAAACACAAAAAAAATGCAAAAAAAACCCACAAAAAATGCAAAAAAAAGCAAAAAAATGCAAAAAAAATGCAAAAAAAATGCAAAAAAAATGCAAAAAAAATGCAAAAAAAAATGCAAAAAAATGAAAAAAAAATGCAAAAAACCCACAAAAATGCAAAAAAAAATGCAAAAAAAACACAAAAAAAATGCAAAAAAAATGCAAAAAAACACAAAAAATGCAAAAAAAACCCACAAAAAATGCAAAAAAAAAGCAAAAAAAATGCAAAAAAAATGCAAAAAAAATGCAAAAAAACGCAAAAAATGCAAAAAAAAAACAAAAAATGCAAAAAAAAGCACAAAAATGCAAAAAAATGCAAAAAAATGCAAAAAAAAACGCAAAAAAAAATGCAAAAAAAATGCAAAAAAAATGCAAAAAAATGCAAAAAAAGCAAAAAAAATGCAAAAAAAATGGAAAAAAAAACCCACAAAAAATGTAAAAAAAAACACAAAAAAATGCAAAAAAACCCACAAAAAATGCAAAAAAAAATGCAAAAAAAATGCAAAAAAAATGCAAAAAAATGGCAAAAAAAAATGCAAAAAAAAATGCAAAAAAACCCACAAAAAATGTAAAAAAAAACACAAAAAAAATGCAAAAAACCCACAAAAAATGTAAAAAAAAACACAAAAAAATGCAAAAAAAATGCAAAAAAACCCCACAAAAAATGCAAAAAAAACCACAAAAAATGCAAAAAAAAATGCAAAAAAAATGCAAAAAAAATGCAAAAAAAAAATGCAAAAAACCCACAAAAAATACAAAAAAAAATGCAAAAAACCCACAAAAAATACAAAAAAAATGCAAAAAAATGGCAAAAAAAAATGCAAAAAAAATGCAAAAAAACCCACAAAAAATGTAAAAAAAAACAAAAAAAATGCAAAAAACCCACATAAAATGTAAAAAAAAACACAAAAAAATGCAAAAAAACCCCACAAAAAATGCAAAAAAACCCACAAAAAATGCAAAAAAAAATGCAAAAAAAATGCAAAAAAAATGCAAAAAAAAATGCAAAAAATGCAAAAAAAATGCAAAAAAAAATGCAAAAAAAATGCAAAAAAAATGCAAAAAAAAAATGCAAAAAAATGCAAAAAAATGCAAAAAAAATGCTAAAAAAATGCAAAAAAAATACAAAAAAATGCAAAAAAAACACAAAAAATGCAAAAAAACCCACAAAAAATGCAAAAAAAATGCAAAAAAATGCAAAAAAAATGCAAAAAAAATGCAAAAAAAACCACAAAAAATGCAAAAAAAATGCAAAAAAAACACAAAAAAATGCAAAAAAAATGCAAAAAAAATGCAAAAAAACCACAAAAAATGCAAAAAAAAATGCAAAAAAACACAAAAAAAATGCAAAAAAAATGCAAAAAAAACACAAAAAATGCAAAAAAAACACACAAAAAATGCTAAAAAAATGCTAAAAAAATGCTAAAAAAATGCAAAAAAAATGCCAAAAAAATGCAAAAAAAAATGCAAAAAAACCCACAAAAAATGTAAAAAAAAACACAAAAAAATGCAAAAAAACACAAAAAAAATGCAAAAAAAATGCAAAAAAACACAAAAAATGCAAAAAAAACCCACAAAAAATGCAAAAAAAATGCAAAAAAAATGCAAAAAAAATGCAAAAAATGTAAAAAAAAAACACAAAAAAATGCAAAAAACCCACAAAAAATGCAAAAAAAAATGCAAAAAAAACACAAAAAAATGCAAAAAAAAATGCAAAAAAACACAAAAAATGCAAAAAAACCCCACAAAAAATGCAAAAAAATGCAAAAAAAAAAGCAAAAAAAATGCAAAAAAAATGCAAAAAAACCCACAAAAAATGCAAAAAAAATGCAAAAAAAATGCAAAAAAAACCCACAAAAAATGTAAAAAAAAAAAACCCACAAAAAATGCAAAAAAAATGCAAAAAAAACGCAAAAAAAATGCAAAAAAATGCAAAAAAATGCAAAAAAATGCACAAAAAATGCAAAAAAAAATGCAAAAAAAACACAAAAAAATGCAAAAAAAAACACAAAAAAATGCAAAAAAAACCACAAAAAATGCAAAAAAAATGCAAAAAAACCCCACAAAAAATGTAAAAAAAAAAACACAAAAAATGCAAAAACACCCACAAAAAATGCAAAAAAAATGCAAAAAAAACAAAAAAAATGCAAAAAAAATTTGCATTTTTTTTGCATTTTTTTTGCATTTTTTTTGCATTTTTTGTGGGTTTTTTTGCATTTTTTGTGTGTGTGCAAAAAAAATGCAAAAAAAACACAAAAAATGCAAAAAAAATGCAAAAAAAATGCAAAAAAATGCAAAACAACCCCACAAAAAATGCAAAAAAAATGCAAAAAAACACAAAAAATGCAAAAAAAATGCAAAAAAAATGCTAAAAAAATGCAAAAAAAATGCAAAAAAAAACACAAAAAATGCAAAAAACCCCACAAAAAATGCAAAAAAAATGAAAAAAAAAAAAAAAAAAAATGAAAAAAACCCCACAAAAAATGCAAAAAAATGCAAAAAAACCACAAAAAATGCAAAAAAAAATGCAAAAAAAATGCAAAAAAAATGCAAAAAAAAACACAAAAAATGCAAAAAAAATGCAAAAAAACACAAAAAAAATGCAAAAAAAATGGAAAAAACCCCACAAGAAATGCAAAAAAAATGCAAAAAAAACCAACAATAAAATGCAAAAAAAACAAACAAAAAAACGCAAAAAAAATGCAAAAAAAACCACAAAAAATGCAAAAAAAATGCAAAAAAAATGCAAAAAACCCCACAAAAAATGCAAAAAAAATGCAAAAAAATGCAAAAAAAAACACAAAAAATACAAAAAAAAATGCAAAAAAAATGCAAAAAAATGCAAAAAAATGCAAAAAAAATGCAAAAAACCCCACAAAAAATGCAAAAAAAAAAGCAAAAAAAAACAACAAAATGCAAAAAAACCCACAAAAAATGCAAAAAAAATGCAAAAAAACACAAAAAAATGCAAAAAAAATGCAAAAAAAACAAACAAAAAAACGCAAAAAAAAAAGCAAAAAAAACCACAAAAAATGCAAAAAAAATGCAAAAAAAATGCAAAAAACCCCACAAAAAATGCAAAAAAAATGCAAAAAAAATGCAAAAAAATGCAAAAAAAAACACAAAAAATGCAAAAAAAAAAAAGCAAAAAAAATGCAAAAAAACACAAAAAAAATGCAAAAAACCCCACAAAAAATGCAAAAAAAAATGCAAAAAAACAATAAAATGCAAAAAAACCCACAAAAAATGCAAAAAAAAATGCAAAAAAATGCAAAAAAAACGCAAAAAAATGCAAAAAAAACACAAAAAACACACAAAATATTGCAAAAAAAAAACACAAAAAAATGCAAAAAAAACACAAAATAAATGCAAAAAAACCACAAAAAAACACAAAAAATGCAAAAAAAAACAAAAAAAATGCAAAAAAAAACAAAAAATGCAAAAAAAAAACACAAAAAAATGCAAAAAAAAACAAAAAAACAAAAAAAACAAAAAAAAACACAAAAAAAACACAAAAAAAATGCAAAAAAAAACACAAAAAAATGCAAAAAAAAACACAAAAAAATGCAAAAAAAATGCAAAAAAATGCAAAAAAATGCAAAAAAACACAAAAAAAAATGCAAAAAAAATGCAAAAAAACACAAAAAAAATGCAAAAAAAATGCAAAAAAACAAAAAAAAATGCAAAAAAAATGCAAAAAAATACAAAAAAAATGCAAAAAAAACCCACAAAAAATGTAAAAAAAAAAAACACAAAAAAATTGCAAAAAACCCACAAAAAAAACACAAAAAATGCAAAAAAATGCAAAACAACCCCACAAAAAATGCAAAAAAAATGCAAAAAAACACAAAAAATGCAAAAAAAATGCAAAAAAAATGCAAAAAAAATGCTAAAAAAATGCAAAAAAAATGCAAAAAAAAACACAAAAAATGCAAAAAACCCCACAAAAAATGCAAAAAAAATGAAAAAAAAAAAAAAAAAAAATGAAAAAAACCCCACAAAAAATGCAAAAAAATGCAAAAAAAAACACAAAAAATGCAAAAAAAAATGCAAAAAAAATGCAAAAAAATGCAAAAAAATGCAAAAAAAATGGAAAAAACCCCACAAAAAATGCAAAAAAAATGCAAAAAAAACCAACAATAAAATGCAAAAAAACCCACAAAAAAT
>JAKRKW010000329.1:5000-17500 GCA_023566125.1 Zingel zingel
ATGACTATAATGCAAGTTATGTGTTACATTATTCATTGTGTCATCGTTACTGAACACTGACTATGATTTGATACTCAAATACAGAAAAAAAGTTTCAACTTTTGTGTTCATATCACCACTTGTAACATTTGTATGTTTGTAAACCTAGTTAACCATCAGTGGCATTTATTAACATTCAAAAACACATTTTAGTGCAACTAGAAAATATGTGGCACAAAACATTCTTTGATGATTGAAGGAACAAAAAAAAGGCCCGATTACTTCAACAAAAAGTTAGCATTTTCTCTTGACAAACTCTCCAATACACACTACTCCCTCCCACCCTCATACACTAGATTTTAAATTATCAGGGCAGTGAAACTGTTAGTGCCAGTTGTATTTTAACACCTTGAACACCTCTAATTCCCAATAAAGTCTTTCCATTCTGCCATGGGTTTTTTGTATGAGGTTGTCATGTCTCGCTCATGAATAGAGTCCTGTAATATTTCTGTCTGAATGACAGAGAAGAGGGTTGCCACACACTTTGGATAGGTAAGATGCAGAGTGTAGTAGTAAGCCATCAGATAAAGCAAACCTTCACGAAGGTCTTCCTTGGCAAATGTGGTGATAGGAGTGGTTCCAAATGTGACAAGACAGCGGGACCCATCAAAGAGCAAAACGGGGGTGGAGAGTGGTCTCTTCTGAAGGTAGATGGTGGGATCTTCTGTTGGCTAATAAAAACAAGAAAAAAAAAAGAAAAAAAAAAAAGAAATTTCTTTAAGGGTACATAAGACACCACTATGGTGGTATATGAAAGCAAATTAAATCAAAAATGGCTCTTTCCTTAGTAATTTTAAGTGTGGGCCACAACATATTTTAGGAAGTGTTAGTGTACTTATCAGAGACCATACGAGATTATAAAAAGGTAAAATATAAAGTAAAAGATCTAAAAGACATACTAGCAGACAAACAGTAAGGGGGCATGTCCACGGAAAGCGCTTTGAATCTCAAAAATATAAATGCCCAGAGTGCATCCAAAGTGCACAGACGTTACATAACCAGCTCCTCATCTGAAACGAGTTGAAACGAGTTGACACGAGCTGACCGAGACGATAACAGTAAATATGAATGCAATAATTAATGCAATTGCTCTAGGAGTGAATCTCGATGAAGATCCCACTGTGAGGAGGAAGAGTGTATGGGTCTACAAGACCTGGGGTCTGGCATTTGATTTTGATTGGCAATTTGGAAAAAGCAGCTATGACAAGCGGCGCTCCTCCCCAAAATGTTTAACTAATATCAACTTGAAGAGCTCTGCCTAAAAACCGCTAGCTGCCAGGAGTGCTAAAAATGCTAGATGCCTGCGCTGGAAAGACTAGCACTCCTAATGGTGGCTCAAAAAGCCCTTTTTGTGGATACGCCCCTTGATTGTTCAACAATTGTTGTGAGCAAACTCTCACCTGAAGGACATGAAGCAATGCCTCACTGGCATTTCCCAACTTCTTCGGTGGTGCAGTTGGTGAAGGAAAGAGGGTGGGAAGTGCCCTGAACAGAGCTGTGGCATATTCCACTAGAACAGAACAAATACAAATTTTCTCAAAATTCCCCTTCGTAATCATGGCTATTATAAGATTCATCTTGATCACAAACATGTTTATTTTGTATTATCATTTGGGGTTTATTTATTCAGCATAACATATTGGCAACATACACAATATCTATCGCACCCATCTAGAAAAATAATATAAACACTCACTTCAAATGTGTTTTGGCATCCAGCCTTCTTCAGGAAGTTACAGAAAAGGTATGTGGTGAATCAACTTATACACAACTTGTGATAAAATTAACAGGTGCAAACATTTAACAATTTAACAGCCCTCCCCAAAATAAAGGTGCCAAGGGGACCCCCACCAACCCTGGAGGGGGCATATAATGTAAGTACAGCAAAAAAGCACCAAAAAAAACAACTGATGGAAAAAAAAAAAAAAAAAAAACATTGAAGCAAATGTTTTATCATGCTTTACTCCAACTTGTCAGCTTAATAAAAGCATTTTAAATTTTTCCCTTAAAAAGGAACACGCCGACTTATTGGGAATTTAGCTTATTCGCTGTAACCCCCAGAGTTAGACAAGTCGATACATACCCTTCTCATCTCAGTGCGTGCTGTAAGGTCGTCTGAAGGCTCCAGCGGCTGGTGAATGGTTCGAGTAATCCTACTGCTCCAAATAAGTGACAAAATAACGCCAACATTTTCCTATTTACATGTTGTGATTCGTAGAGTCACAGCGTGTACAAAAAAAAACCGTAACATGAGACACAGCCATCTTCTAAGTTCTAACCGTAAACAAACCGGGAACTATATTTTCAGGCAGAAGAATAAAGTACTTGGGCGGAGTGATATGCTCGCAGCAAGCCTGTCTGAGAATATAGTTCCCAGTTTGTTTACTGTTAGAAGATGGCTGTGTCTCATGTTACGTTGTCTTTTGTAAACGCTGTGACTCTACAAATCACAACATGTAAATAGGAACATGTTGGTGTTATTTTGTCACAATTCCGGGCAGTAGGCTAGTTGGAACCAGTTACCTGCAGGATCTGTGCTAGGCTAAGCTAATGCTGGAGCCGTCAAACAGCGTTACAGCACGCACGGAGATGAGAAGGGACTTGTCTTACTCTGGGGGTTATGGTGAATAAGCTAAATTCCCAATAAGTCGGCCTGTTCCTTTAAGCGTTTAGATTTGTTCTCAATCTTTTCATGCCCGCCACCAAAGAGCACTGTTGTTTTTGTCATTAGTACTACTTTCAAAAAGCACTCCAGTTCTATGATTTTTACCTTATCACACCCATTGAAACAGCTACACAGTATATTAAACACAGCAAAATGCCATACCTGCATCCAGGTTCATGGGTGGCTTCATCACTTTCTTCGAAACACCGTAAAATTGCACCTTGGCACAGAAGTCTTCCCATCTCTTCTTTACTTCATCTATGAATGTGCTGTTGTCCTTATCCAGGATCCGCCGCAGCTCACTCATCACCTGTAATGTAATGAGTGTTAAAACCTGCAACAATGATTGTTTTTTTTGGAAGAGCTAAAATAACAAATTAATTGCTTACGTGATGAAGATCCTTAAAACATGGGAAGGCATCGAGGATCTTTGTTGGCCTGTCCTCTTCTTTCATGGCATCACTGTCAATGAAGGCTCTTCTTGCTTCAAACTCGAGGTCAAGGATTTGGGAGACCGCATCTTTGTTGGGTTTTGTTTTCTTGAACATCTCCTGCAGAGTTTTATAATGTCTGGCCTGCATGATCAGACTGTCTTTATCAGCTAAAATAGAGAACACAAATCAGTAATGGGTATCAAACATGTAAATCTGAATGATAATATAGGTTTCAGTCAGCAAGTGTAACAATTAAGCGAATTAGAGATGCACCAATCGGTTGGCAGGTGACTGGAATTGGCAGTTTTATTTTTAGCACAACCAGTCATGACAGGTAACCCGTTGATATCTGTGTAGGACATTTATTTTGAGAACTGTCTGAATGACCTATATCCTAATGCAATTTTGAAGGAAATTAGTAAAGTAATTTAATTATTTTTTAATTTAATTTATTGATAACACACAATACATGTATCCAATAAAGAAAAGAAAAACAATGTTTGTAGTGTACTGGAAATTATAGTTCTTAGAAAGAAAAACTAAATCAGCAGGTCAGACTTGCTACCTAAGAAATTGGAACAACTGCATCTCTAATTTAAAGTGCAAAATAATATTGATAAACAAAACCACCTTACTGTAAATCCCCACCAGACACAAAGCAATGTTATGCACGTTATAAATTAAGCAACATTTGCCCTTTCTGCTTTTTAAGAGACCCAAATAGATGAAATCAAATGAGAACTCATCTGTAACAGCAAATATATTAAAACAATCAGAATTAAACTAAAAGTATCAGTGTCTGTATTATATCATGATATCCAAAACTTTCAGAACATTTCCTAGTCTTCATGCCCAAAATGATTGTCAAAATTACACTATTCCAACTTACGTGAGCTGTGGCCATCATCAGAACTGCTCCCAGATGTTCGATGCAAAATAATCGTTGATGCACCACTTGAATCTGCATCATAGTCTTCTCTGTCACTCGATGAGAAGTCAATGCGACACCTTTTCTTTGGCTGGCCCCTCTCTGGTGTGGGCCCCTGCCTCTTTTTAGGGGACTTCACATTCTGCAGCCTCTTGTGAAGATTGTTGTAAATGCTCACATGTGTTATCATAAAATGTCATCTTTTTATGTTAAGGATAAACCACATCAGTCAAAATAAATGAATAAACAAACATATTTACCACAAATTTAAATCACTTACATGCTTCATAGTTTTGTCTTTATCCTGTAGCATGGGATAATATTCCACAAGTCTCCTAGCCATTGAAGTGACTTCATGCTTGGAAGGGTACCGGACCTCCTCTCCTTGCTCACTGGCTCTCAAGATGGAAATCATGCTGGTGACGGTGTTCCTCACCAGTCTGCATCTCAGCTCTTTGGACATGACACAGTCCCTTTCTCTGCCAGTGCGGGCCATCTTAAAGTAGTGCTTGCAAGCTTGTTCCAATTCACTGTCTGTATAGACCACATATTCTGGAGGACTGGGAAGCTGCAGGGTCTTCTTTGGACTTTTCATCACCAAAGGAGAAGATGTCTGGGGGGAAGATTGGAGGCACTCCTCTAGGTGAAGACACTGTTCCTGCTTCACCACGGCCAGATTTGTCTGTTAAGGTGGCATTTCCATCCTACAAGAGAAAAACAAAAAGTACAACGTACAAAAGTTAAACAACAGACTCAGTTAGAAACCATGTGTTGTGCTAGGTGTTTTAGAGCAAAGTAGGTAACCAGCTACCTCTGGGTTAATAAGAGCCCAAACTTGTTTCCTCCTGAGAAAGTGTTCCGGCCCAGGAAAAAGGCCTCTCAAATCATCACGACTGAGGGTGTGGAGCAAGGCCTCATCAATATTGGCAGCTACAAGACAGTACAATCATTAAAAGCTTTTATGAATAAAAAAAAATAACCATGTTTGTGTCCATGCATAAGAGTAAATTGAATACAATTTATACACTTAGTGTCTTGAAATTGTATAAAAGTTTAACATAATTTTGTTTTTAGATCAGTGTATTTCATTACTTATCTGACAACACATTATTATGCAGCTTTTAACACCTAGACAGAGCATACCATATAAAATTGATGCTGTGACATCATCCAGTTCATCCATGATTGTCCCCTCTCTTTAGGTCCCTCTACTAGCTCCTTTATCTGGTGGGGATGACAATCATAACTTAATGACACAATATATTATATAACCATGAAAACAAACTGCTTATCTCTACAAAACAACAAGCTCAGATAAGATTTTGCAGGTAAGGACCTAACTTTAAAAAAGGTACTATCAACAAAGGGCTGGGACGATTCATGGATTACGTAAATGCGGCGACACAAATAAATTTGCGAAAAACGTCGGTCTTTGGGTCAGTTCCAGTAGTAGGCTACAAGCGAGAGAGTGGTGGATAAGACGAGGACTGTGTGTCGGCGTTGTTCGGCAGGTGTTGGGTATGTGTGTGGAAATACATCTAACACGCTAACGCATATCCGACGCCATCACCCAGATGTGCCAATCACTGGAACGAGACAAAAAAAACTACAGTGCTTACCCAGCCTTTAGATACAAATAATTAAAGTTAAATTAAAGGGATAAGAGCTTGGATGTTAAACAAGAGCGTATTCATTATTTTACCTACTGCTAAAAAAAGCAAATACAGGTTAATCTCTCATTCACTACTCTTACTGCACTTGCGGTTTACTTTAAGTTTTTATTTTTGTATTCCTCCTGAAAGTGACTATATTTTGTAGATAGCTACATCTGGCTTCAGGTTGCACTAAAAATGTATTTTACTTGAACAGTACAGTGTTAAACAATTTTAATAAATAGAGACTTGAACCTTATTGAAATCAGGTTTTTGTAAATTGTTAATAATTGAGCAATGGGAAAATAATCGCTAATTGAAAAATTAATCGTTAGATTAATCATTAGATTAGTCGACATATTGAAAAATAATCGCTAAAAAAATAATCATTAGGGACAGCCCTATATCAACATACAGATTATTTATGCATGTATCTACAAAATAACCTGATTAATTCATTGCATATGTATAGCAACAGATTAGCCTACTTCTATGGCTGCGGTGTCTGCCACATGCAAGGGTGTGTTCAAAAACTGTCAATTGAAAAAAAAGCAGAAAAAATATGCACATTATGCTGTCTGCCAGCTGAATAGATGTAACGTTAGACTGGCCATTAACAAATATGTAGTTGATTCGCATCACAGTTCATGGTTGACAGAGCAAGGGACAAAATGTTCTTTTTTTATGATGGCACAAAGTCAAAGTCAGACTGAGGGAAAAAAATGGTGTTTGGTTAGCACTTGTTTGGTCACTAATGTAAGGCAGTTATCCAGAGAGTTTGAGCAACGTTTTCCCTTTAGTACGGAGCCCCCCTGGTGTCAGCTGATAAAAAAAAAAATAAAAAACTAAACCGTGCGCACGGATTCATAATCAGTGCTCTCGGTTTTATAAATGTAAGCAAAATTAGAAAGATTCACAGAATATCTATTAATTAAACATTAAATTAATAGATATTTTTTGTGTCGGTGTTGTAGTTTGGAAATGGTCCCTAAACACGTCCGGTCTGACTGACTGCCGTCTCACCTCCGGCTGCTCATAGACACCAATAATGTTATTTCTCCAGGTCGGAGGACGGCAGTTTTGATGAAAATGAGTTTGTAGCTCGTTGTTAGCCTTACTACGTTAGGAAAGATGCGTAGTTTGTGTTTTAATAACATTTCGCTATAGAGAATTATCCCAGAAATTCGAATCTGTGAATATATTTCTAATTTTGCTTACATTTATAAAACCGAGGGCACGGGTTATGAATCCGTGCGCACGGTTTATAAAACCGAGAGCACGGATTAGTTTGTTTTTTTAATCAGCTGACACCAGGGGGCTCCGTACTTTAGTTTGTTGCAATATAGTTAAGTTTGGGAGAGCTAGTGTTAGCCAAGTGAATTAGCTAGCTGGCCATGACTTCGTGTGTTACACTAGCATAGGAATTAGCATTAGCAACATTTCTCACTGCACTGTGCAGCACTAAAACCTAAAAGATAAATTAGCTGGCTTAAGTATTGTTGCACCAGGGTGCAGCTTTCGTAATAACTCAAATTGAATATATTTTAATGAAAAAGCATACCTTGTAACGTGGTAGGTTGTCGGAGAACTTGGCTCCTCACGGCAGGATTTAAAGTAGCTGTTTGTTTCTTCCAACGTAACTGACGAGAGACGTGACCACGGTAGTAGAGGGGACATATGTGCGTAATATATCAGTTTAAATGAAAATATGACAAAACGACAATCAAACAAATCAAACATATGTTATAACAAATATATGTGATTCAAATCCGCTTTTTCATCGCCGAATTGCATAACTATTTATGTAAGTTACACTGTGTTTTAGAATGACCCCCCCTAACTTCTCATTTGGTATCGACCAAGCCAATGAGCAAGGCCGCTCGTGCCCGCCAGAACCCACCAGGAAGTGACACTTTCTCCTGTCTCACGGGCGGTTTGCTGGCTGCAGGTGTGGATTGAACTTTACGCCCTCTTTGTGCTGCTTTTAGTTCGCAAGTATAATAATTTTTTGGCCTTGCTGTGTTAGCAATTCTTGATGTTGCTGTTAGTGTAGATTTGTATTAGGCTGAAACATTAACCGTCAGCTTTCTTTAGCTAGCTAGCACTTTTTTGGACTAACATCATGGCCTGCTGGAGGTGTGTTATTTGCTTCGTTTTTGTTGCCTTAACATTAAAGTCTCTCTTGAGCCATATTAACACAGCACATAGTCGAAACCCAGATTTCCGTGTTATACGCGGAATTGATGGATGTACCGAAGAATACACGACGCTGAAGTTGGCATCCGATTCGCAGCTTCCGATTCGGCAGTTAAGGGGAAATTTAAGGGAAACTTAAAACTGTCCGATTCAGCAGGGAAACACAATTTATAGTGACTGATCATCCGTTTTTTGAACCTCTTACTGTATTGAATGAGTGTTAGTCATTAAGGTAAATTATTAATTATGTTTAAAACACACTTTTAGATTTGTGAAAGCCTTATTGTCTTTATGAGAAAACAATAAAGGGGGATTTCACCGTTTTTTTTCATATGTAGATCCCATTGGACCAGGTACAGATCTAAAACCACAATACTTAGACCTGTCAAATCTGGACTACATTATCCCAGAGAGTCTAAGGAGTCTTAAAAATACAGTTTGAGATTTGTGAAAGCTTTATTCTATTTGTGAAAATGCAATAAAGGGATATTTTACTGTTTTTTTCACATGTAGACCACATTGGACCAGGTCCAGATCTAAAACCACAATAGCCAGGCTTGTCTGAACTCTTATTGTATATTAACATGTCTTTACAGGAATGTGCTGGTGCATCACATGAGGCTCTTACCAGACGTGCAGCAGCGTTTGTCATCAATGTCCGGGAACAATGCCACCTGTCCCAGGTATTAACCCACCATAACTATAAAGAGATTGTATGTTGACACCCTTTTCAATTCACCAGATTAATTACAACTTTAATTATATTATATAGTGGGTGGTGATGGCACAGTGGATATGACACATGCCTTTCGTGTAGAAGACTCTGGGTTCAATTCCCACTGCGACACATCAACGAATGTGTCCCTGAGCAAGACACTTAACCCCTAGGCCGGTTACACACTGCACGCGTCGCGTGAGTGTGTCAGCTGCGTGGCGTGCCCGTTTATATTTCGGCTCCCATGTTAACAGGTTAGAGGTTACACACTGCCGGCATGAGACGCGCGCCTGCTAGAAATAGAACCAACGCCTATTTTTCACGCAAGACGCAAGCGTGTTGGAAGCGTTTCCAGGCAAAATAGAAGAGGAAAATTTGTTTGTCATTTAGACACAAATGCATATTAATAAATGACATGTTTGAAAGTCTAGGTTTTGACATTAGTGTAGATATAAATGTAATACAAAATTTCAGAGAAAAGATTTTCAAACATTGCACCTGTCATACAGACCGAAATATTCTGTAACATATTTTGCAGTCAATACTGCCGACGTTGTCTTGCTTTAATCTAATCGGTAGGCTATATATAAATGGTAGGATAGGCTACGATAACAACGTAGTGTGTGTTCTGAGTGACGGTCCAACATCAGATATATAGATAGGCTATATAGGCTCCTTACAGCTACACAAAGTTGTTAGAAACAGACAGCCCACTTACCCATTTTTCAAAGTTTGAATCTGTCGGCATTATGTCCCGACATCAGCCCTCCCTGTACCTAGCAGCAGGAGCAGCGCCGCGTCAGACACGCTTCTGGTGTGTAGGACACAGAAAAATCCACGCAGCTGAGACGCAACAGAAACGCCACGCTCTCGCGACACGTGCAGTGTGTAACCGGCCCTAGTTGCTCCAGAGGCGTACGACCTCTGACATATATAGCAATTGTAAGTCGCTTTGGATAAAAGCGTCAGCTAAATGACATGTAATGTAATTTCAAAAGTAAATTTAAATGGGAAACATTAAGTAAATCTGGTCACACACTGCACCCTTTCTACATTTTAAAACTGTCAATTGTACATCTATGGGTCAGTTTATAATCAGTCCCATTGTCATAGCAACAACAGTACATTTTTGGGAAAGAAATACACAAAGAGCAAGACTTCTCCTTACCATCTATGTTTGCCCCGGTTTTATCAGTGCAAAGTGTATTGAGACTGAAACAGATGATTGAACAGCATCTCAAACAGTTTAAGCAACTGTTTCCTGAGAATAATGTAATTCCTAAGCAACATTACATGCTGCATCTCCCTGCTCAAATTCTTGCTCTGGGCCCTTTTGATAAGGCATATGTGCATGAGATTTGAGTCAAAGCACTCTTTTTTTTTTTTTTTTTTTTTTTTTTTTTTAAACAGTGGTCATCTAAATTGAACTTTAAAAATGTCTGTAAGTCACTTGTGAACCATAATCAGCTTTTTGAATGTGTTCAAAATGAAATGGGCACTGAGCACCCGATTTTTGTTCATGAGAGGGAATTGGGTCCTGTATCAGAAGTGACAAATATGGATTACATCACAGAAAAGACAAGAGATTTTTTGGGGATTGATGGCATACAACATGCAGTCAGTGTAAAGTGGCTGATTCTCAATGGTATCAAGTACATCCGTGAACAGTCTCTGATAATTGCTAATGCAAATGAGACAGTACCTGTTTTTGGACTTATAAAAAACATTTATGTGATAGTTTATTGTATTGTTTTGAATATCACCTTTACGATACTCTTGGTTGGAATAGAGATCTTTTGGCATTTGAAGTTGCTGTACCTAATCTTGCACAGGCAACAGAGTTCCAAGATGCTGAAAAGCTAGTAGATTATACATCATATTATGCAGTCACTTTTAAAAACAATTTGTATGTTGTGACAAAATATAACCTTGATGATGTAATTGCACTTAAAACTGGAAATTAATAACCATACTGTAAGTTTTGGAAGGTGTTTGGTGACTTGATACTGATGAAATGAGTTGCTACTGTTTTTAAATAACTGTAAATAAATGTGTTGTTGACACAACAGAAGTATTTGGAATAAATACAATATTGACTTAAAGTGTTATTTTAGTAGTTGTTACTGGGCAGTCTTGAAACCAGTCTAACAGCTATAAATCATCTTAAAATACCTCAAATGCTGTCTCTAACAGTCATTCTGCTTGATGTACATCAAACATAACTAACTTTAAGATATACTAACTAAGGAAGAAAAGAAAGGAAAAATATTCCTAAAATCTAAATTGTCTTACACAATCTGCTCTTGTCTGGTATATTATTCTCAAAATAAGATAGATAAGACCTTTTGGCTGGATATAAGATTGTATGTCTTGGTTAGAACAGGAGTTTTTGCAGTGAACTTTTCATCTTTAACGTCTTAAGATGGCACAGACCAAATTTGAAGTTGAACGGATGAAATCTCTAGGAGGAGTTCGTTAAAGTACGACATGTGGAAATGGCCAAAATCCCACTAATTTCGAACATTGAAATCAAAATGGCGGACTTCCTGTTGGGTTTATGGTATGGCTCTAATGGAGTTATTTGTACATCTCGACATGTTACATATGTGTACCAAGTTTCCTGAGTCTACGTTAAACGCACAGCAGGGGCTCAATTTATTTAACTTTCTAGGGGGCGCTAGTGAGCCATTTTTGTGCGCCTATTCCTGAAACCCTTAAAATATGTAACATTTCGCCAGACTTGATGCGCCCGCCAATTTTGGTGAGTTTTTGAATATGTTAACCCCTTCAAAAAGCCAATTTACTTGCAGAAAATAATAATAATAATTCCTTCAGTTCCAATAGGGCCTTCGCCGCTGTCGGCTCTCGGGCCCTAATAATAATTCCTTCAGTTTCAATAGGACCTTCACCGCAGTCGGCGCTCGGGCCCTAATAATAATTCCTTCAGTTTCAATAGGGCCTTCGCCGCTGTCAGCGCTCGGGCCCCAAATTAAAGCTGCAAGCAGCGATGGACCGGCCCTCGTGCCTCTGTGCGCGTCGGGGTTTCCGGCGTTCGCCCCGCTCCTTGCAACCGTGCATTTGCGCGGCACTCGGACACTGCAAATCGTCACCAATGAAAAGGGAACTCCCTGCCGAGTTCAACGATACTTCACACAAGACTCTACGTCATACAGTTCATTATCTGTGAAAATGGGCGTGGCTAAATCATAGGGGGCGGGCAAAACCATCACCAATGAAGAAGGAAGTCTCTGCTGAGTTCAATGATACCTCAAACAAAGTTCTACCTTAAACGGTTAAAATGTTATGAAAGGGGGCGTGGCTTAAGCATAGGGGCGGAGCAAACCATCACCAATGAAGAAGGAACTCTCTGCTGAGTTCAATGACACCTCACACAATACTCTCACAATACTCAGCGCTCGGGGCCCTAATAATAATTCCTTCAGTTCCAATAGGGCCTTCGGCGCTCGGGCCCTAATTAAAGCGGCAAGCAGCGATGGACGGACCCTCGCTCCTCTACGCACGCCGGGGATACCGGCGGGTCGCTGCTCCTTGCGACCGTGCCTTTGTGCGGCACTCAGACACCGGCAAATCGTCACCAATGCAAAGGTAATTCCCTGCTGATTTCAATGATGCCTCACACAAGACTCTACGTCATACAGTTCATTAGCTGTGAAAGGGGGCGTGGCCAAAGAATAGGGGTCTACCAATTAAAAAGACATTGATACCTCACATAAGACTCTACCTTAAATGGGTCACCAGTTATGAAAGGGGCGTGGCTTAAGCATAGGGGGCGGGCATCAAAAACAAACTCTGCTGATATCAATGATACCTCACACAAGACTCTACCTTCTACCGTCGTCCGTCCGAGGAG
>JAKRKW010000330.1:0-33155 GCA_023566125.1 Zingel zingel
AAATGCAAAAAAAATGCAAAAAAAAATGCAAAAAAAATGCAAAAAATAATGCAAAAAAAAATGCAAAAAAATGCCAAAAAAAGGCAAAAAAAATGTAAAAAAAAAAATGCAAAAAAAATGCAAAAAAAATGCCAAAAAAATGTAAAAAAAATGCAAAAAAATGCAAAAAAAAATGCAAAAAAAATGCAAAAAATAATGCAAAAAAATGCAAAAAAAATGCAAAAAAAAATGCAAAAAAATAAATGCAAAAAAATGCAAAAAAAAATGCAAAAAAAATGCAAAAAAAATGCAAAAAAATGCAAAAAAAAATGCCAAAAAAAATGCAAAAAAAATGCAAAAAAAATGCCAAAAAAATGTAAAAAAAATGCAAAAAAAATGCAAAAAAAATGCAAAAAAATGTAAAAAAAAATGCAAAAAATGCAAAAAAAAATGCAAAAAAATGCAAAAAATGTAAAAAAAATGCAAAAAAAATGCAAAAAAAATGCAAAAAAAATGCAAAAAAAATGCAAAAAATAATGCAAAAAAAAAATGCAGAAAAAATGCCAAAAAAATGCAAAAAAATGCAAAAAATAATGCAAAAAAATGCAAAAAAAATGCAAAAAAATGCAAAAAAAAATGCAAAAAAATGCAAAAAAAATGCAAAAAAATGCAAAAAAAAATGCAAAAAAAATAAATGCAAAAAAATGCAAAAAAAAATGCAAAAAAATGCAAAAAAAAATGCAAAAAAATGCAAAAAAAAATGCAAAAAAATGCAAAAAAATGCCAAAAAAATGCAAAAAATAATGCAAAAAAAAATGCAAAAAAAAAATGCAAAAAAATGCAAAAAAAAATGCAAAAAAATGCAAAAAAAAATGCAAAAAAATGCAAAAAAAATGTAAAAAAAAATGCAAAAAAATGCAAAAAAAAATGCAAAAAATGCATAAAAATGTAAAAAAAAATGCAAAAAAAATGCAAAAAAAATGCAAAAAAAATGCAAAAAAAATGCAAAAAAAAATGCAAAAAAATGCAAAAAAAATGTAAAAAAAATGCAAAAAAAATGCAAAAAAATGCAAAAAAAAATGCAAAAAAAATGCAAAAAATAATGCAAAAAAAATGCAAAAAAATGCCAAAAAAATGCAAAAAAAATGTAAAAAAAAAATGCAAAAAAATGCAAAAAAAATGCCAAAAAAATGTAAAAAAAATGCAAAAAAATGCAAAAAAAATGCAAAAAAATGCAAAAAATAATGCAAAAAAATGCAAAAAAAATGCAAAAAAAATGCAAAAAAAAATGCAAAAAAATGCAAAAAAAAATGCAAAAAAATGCAAAAAAAAATGCAAAAAAATGCAAAAAAAATGCCAAAAAAATGTAAAAAAAATGCAAAAAAAATGCCAAAAAAATGTCAAAAAAAAATGCAAAAAAATGCAAAAAAAAATGCAAAAAAATGCAAAAAAATGTAA
Organism: Zingel zingel; assembly: GCA_023566125.1. Lineage (NCBI taxonomy): Eukaryota > Metazoa > Chordata > Actinopteri > Perciformes > Percidae > Zingel > Zingel zingel. The sequence goes on from JAKRKW010000330.1 coordinate 1,438, forward strand.
AAAAAAATGCAAAAAAAATGCAAAAAAATGCAAAAAAAAATGCAAAAAAAATGCAAAAAATAATGCAAAAAAAATGCCAAAAAAATGCCAAAAAAATGTAAAAAAAAATGCAAAAAAAATGTAAAAAAAAATGCAAAAAAAATGCAAAAAAAAATGCAAAAAAAATGCAAAAAATAATGCAAAAAAAATGCAAAAAAAATGTAAAAAAAAATGCAAAAAAATGCAAAAAAAAAATGCAAAAAATGCATAAAAATGTAAAAAAAAATGCAAAAAAAATGCAAAAAAAATGCAAAAAAAAATGCAAAAAAAATGCAAAAAATAATGCAAAAAAATGCAAAAAAAATGCAAAAAAAATGCAAAAAAAATGTAAAAAAAAATGCAAAAAAAATGCAAAAAAAAATGCAAAAAAATGCAAAAAAAAATGCAAAAAATGCAAAAAAATGTAAAAAAAATGCAAAAAAAATGCAAAAAAATGCAAAAAAAAATGCAAAAAAAATGCAAAAAATAATGCAAAAAAAATGCAAAAAAATGCCAAAAAAAGGCAAAAAAAATGTAAAAAAAAAATGCAAAAAAATGCAAAAAAAATGCCAAAAAAATGTAAAAAAAATGCAAAAAAATGCAAAAAAAATGCAAAAAAATGCAAAAAATAATGCAAAAAAATGCAAAAAAAATGCAAAAAAAATGCAAAAAAAAATGCAAAAAAATGCAAAAAAAAATGCAAAAAAATGCAAAAAAAATGCAAAAAAATGCAAAAAAAATGCCAAAAAAATGCAAAAAAATGCAAAAAAAATGCCAAAAAAATGTAAAAAAAATGCAAAAAAAATGCAAAAAAATGCCAAAAAAATGTAAAAAAAAATGCAAAAAAATGCAAAAAAAAATGCAAAAAAATGCAAAAAAATGTAAAAAAAAATGCAAAAAAAATGCAAAAAAAATGCAAAAAAAATGCAAAAAAAATGCAAAAAATAATGCAAAAAAAAAATGCAGAAAAAATGCCAAAAAAATGCAAAAAAATGCAAAAAATAATGCAAAAAAATGCAAAAAAAATGCAAAAAAATGCAAAAAAAAATGCAAAAAAATGCAAAAAAAAATGCAAAAAAATGCAAAAAAAAATGCAAAAAAATGCAAAAAAATGCCAAAAAAATGCAAAAAATAATGCAAAAAAAATGCAAAAAAAAATGCAAAAAAATGCAAAAAAAAATGCAAAAAAATGCAAAAAAAAATGCAAAAAAATGCAAAAAAAATGTAAAAAAAAATGCAAAAAAATGCAAAAAAAAATGCAAAAAATGCATAAAAATGTAAAAAAAAATGCAAAAAAAATGCAAAAAAAATGCAAAAAAAATGCAAAAAAAATGCAAAAAAAAATGCAAAAAAATGCAAAAAAATGTAAAAAAAATGCAAAAAAAATGCAAAAAAATGCAAAAAAAAATGCAAAAAAAATGCAAAAAATAATGCAAAAAAAATGCAAAAAAATGCCAAAAAAATGCAAAAAAAATGTAAAAAAAAAATGCAAAAAAATGCAAAAAAAAATGCCAAAAAAATGTAAAAAAAATGCAAAAAAATGCAAAAAAAATGCAAAAAAATGCAAAAAATAATGCAAAAAAATGCAAAAAAAATGCAAAAAAAATGCAAAAAAAAATGCAAAAAAATGCAAAAAAAAAATGCAAAAAAATGCAAAAAAAAATGCAAAAAAATGCAAAAAAAATGCCAAAAAAATGTAAAAAAAATGCAAAAAAAATGCCAAAAAAATGTAAAAAAAAATGCAAAAAAATGCAAAAAAAAATGCAAAAAAATGCAAAAAAATGTAAAAAAAAATGCAAAAAAAATGCAAAAAAATGCAAAAAAAAATGCAAAAAAAAATGCAAAAAATAATGCAAAAAAAATGCCAAAAAAATGCCAAAAAAATGTAAAAAAAAATGCAAAAAAAATGTAAAAAAAAATGCAAAAAAAATGCAAAAAAAAATGCAAAAAAAATGCAAAAAATAATGCAAAAAAAAATGCAAAAAAAATGCCAAAAAAATGCAAAAAAAATGTAAAAAAAAATGCAAAAAAAATGCAAAAAAAAATGCAAAAAAATGCAAAAAAAAATGCAAAAAAATGCAAAAAAATGTAAAAAAAATGCAAAAAAAATGCAAAAAAATGCAAAAACAAATGCAAAAAAAATGCAAAAAATAATGCAAAAAAAATGCAAAAAAAATGCCAAAAAAATGCAAAAAAAAATGTAAAAAAAAATGCAAAAAAAATGCAAAAAAAAATGCAAAAAAATGCAAAAAAAAATGCAAAAAAATGCAAAAAAAAATGCAAAAAAAATGCAAAAAAAATGCAAAAAAAAATGCAAAAAAAAATGCAAAAAAATGCAAAAAAAATGCAAAAAAAATGCAAAAAAAAAAGCAAAAAAATGCAAAAAAAAATGCAAAAAATGCAAAAAAAAATGCAAAAAAATGCAAAAAAAATGCCAAAAAAATGTAAAAAAAATGCAAAAAAAATGCAAAAAAAATGCCAAAAAAATGTAAAAAAAAATGCAAAAAAATGCAAAAAAAAATGCAAAAAAATGCAAAAAAATGTAAAAAAAAATGCAAAAAAAATGCAAAAAAAATGCAAAAAAATGCAAAAAAAAATGCAAAAAATAATGCAAAAAAAAATGCAGAAAAAATGCCAAAAAAATGCAAAAAAATGCAAAAAATAATGCAAAAAAATGCAAAAAAAATGCAAAAAAAATGCAAAAAAAAATGCAAAAAAATGCAAAAAAAAATGCAAAAAAATGCAAAAAAAAATGCAAAAAAATGCAAAAAAAAATGCCAAAAAAATGCAAAAAATAATGCAAAAAAAATGCAAAAAAAAATGCAAAAAAATGCAAAAAAAAATGCAAAAAAATGCAAAAAAAAATGCTAAAAAATGCAAAAAAAATGTAAAAAAAAATGCAAAAAAATGCAAAAAAAAATGCAAAAAATGCAAAAAAATGTAAAAAAAAATGCAAAAAAAATGCAAAAAAAATGCAAAAAAAAATGCAAAAAAAATGCAAAAAATAATGCAAAAAAATGCAAAAAAAATGCAAAAAAAATGCAAAAAAAATGCAAAAAATAATGCAAAAAAAATGCAGAAAAAATGCCAAAAAAATGCAAAAAAATGCAAAAAATAATGCAAAAAAATGCAAAAAAAAATGCAAAAAAAATGCAAAAAAAATGCAAAAAAATGCAAAAAAAAATGCAAAAAAATGCAAAAAAAAATGCAAAAAAATGCAAAAAAAATGCCAAAAAAATGCAAAAAAATGCAAAAAATAATGCAAAAAAAATGCAAAAAAAATGCCAAAAAAATGCAAAAAAAATGCAAAAAATAATGCAAAAAAAATGCAAAAAAAATGCCAAAAAAATGCAAAAAAAATGTAAAAAAAAATGCAAAAAAAATGCAAAAAAAACTGCAAAAAAATGCAAAAAAAAATGCAAAAAAATGCAAAAAAATGTAAAAAAAATGCAAAAAAAATGCAAAAAAAATGCAAAAAAAAATGCAAAAAAAATGCAAAAAATAATGCAAAAAAAATGCAAAAAAAATGCCAAAAAAATGCAAAAAAAATGTATAAAAAAATGCAAAAAAATGCAAAAAAAATGCAAAAAAAATGCAAAAAAAAATGCAAAAAAAATGCAAAAAAAATGCAAAAAAAAAATGCAAAAAAAAATGCAAAAAAATGCAAAAAAATGCAAAAAAAATGCAAAAAAAAATGCAAAAAAATGCAAAAAAAATGCAAAAAAATGCAAAAAAAAATGCAAAAAAATGCAAAAAAAATGCCAAAAAAATGTAAAAAAAATGCAAAAAAAATGCAAAAAAAATGCCAAAAAAATGTAAAAAAAAATGCAAAAAAATGCAAAAAAAATGCAAAAAAATGCAAAAAAATGTAAAAAAAAATGCAAAAAAAATGCAAAAAAAATGCAAAAAAAATGCAAAAAAAATGCAAAAAATAATGCAAAAAAAAATGCAGAACAAATGCCAAAAAAATGCAAAAAAATGCAAAAAAAAATGCAAAAAAAATGCAAAAAAAAATGCAAAAAAATGCAAAAAAAAATGCAAAAAAATGCAAAAAAAAATGCAAAAAAATGCAAAAAAAATGCCAAAAAAATGTAAAAAAAAATGCAAAAAAATGCAAAAAAAAATGCAAAAAAATGCAAAAAAATGTAAAAAAAAATGCAAAAAAAATGCAAAAAAAATGCAAAAAAAAATGCAAAAAAAATGCAAAAAATAATGCAAAAAAATGCAAAAAAAATGCAAAAAAAATGCAAAAAAAATGCAAAAAAAATGTAAAAAAAAATGCAAAAAAAAATGCAAAAAAATGCAAAAAAAAATGCAAAAAAATGCAAAAAAATGTAAAAAAAATGCAAAAAAAATGCAAAAAAATGCAAAAAAATGCAAAAAAAATGCAAAAAAAACTGCAAAAAAATGCAAAAAAAAATGCAAAAAAATGCAAAAAAATGTAAAAAAAATGCAAAAAAAATGCAAAAAAAATGCAAAAAAAAATGCAAAAAAAATGCAAAAAATAATGCAAAAAAAATGCAAAAAAAATGCCAAAAAAATGCAAAAAAAATGTATAAAAAAATGCAAAAAAATGCAAAAAAAATGCAAAAAAAATGCAAAAAAAAATGCAAAAAAAATGCAAAAAAAAATGCAAAAAAAAATGCAAAAAAAAATGCAAAAAAATGCAAAAAAATGCAAAAAAAATGCAAAAAAAAATGCAAAAAAATGCAAAAAAAATGCAAAAAAATGCAAAAAAAAATGCAAAAAAATGCAAAAAAAAAGCCAAAAAAATGTAAAAAAAATGCAAAAAAAATGCAAAAAAAATGCCAAAAAAATGTAAAAAAAAATGCAAAAAAATGCAAAAAAAATGCAAAAAAATGCAAAAAAATGTAAAAAAAAATGCAAAAAAAATGCAAAAAAAATGCAAAAAAAATGCAAAAAAAATGCAAAAAATAATGCAAAAAAAAATGCAGAACAAATGCCAAAAAAATGCAAAAAAATGCAAAAAAAAATGCAAAAAAAATGCAAAAAAAAATGCAAAAAAATGCAAAAAAAAATGCAAAAAAATGCAAAAAAAAATGCAAAAAAATGCAAAAAAAATGCCAAAAAAATGTAAAAAAAAATGCAAAAAAATGCAAAAAAAAATGCAAAAAAATGCAAAAAAATGTAAAAAAAAATGCAAAAAAAATGCAAAAAAAATGCAAAAAAAAATGCAAAAAAAATGCAAAAAATAATGCAAAAAAATGCAAAAAAAATGCAAAAAAAATGCAAAAAAAATGCAAAAAAAATGTAAAAAAAAATGCAAAAAAAAATGCAAAAAAATGCAAAAAAAAATGCAAAAAAATGCAAAAAAATGTAAAAAAAATGCAAAAAAAATGCAAAAAAATGCAAAAAAAAATGCAAAAAAATGCAAAAAATAATGTAAAAAAAATGCAAAAAAAATGCAAAAAAAATGTAAAAAAAAATGTAAAAAAAAATGCAAAAAAAATGCAAAAAAAAATGCAAAAAAATGCAAAAAAAATGCAAAAAAAATGCAAAAAAAATGCAAAAAAAATGCAAAAAAAATGCAAAAAAAAATGCAAAAAAATGCAAAAAAAATGCAAAAAAAATGCAAAAAAAAATGCAAAAAAATGCAAAAAAAATGCAAAAAAATGCAAAAAAAATGCAAAAAAATGCAAAAAAAATGCCAAAAAAATGTAAAAAAAAATGCAAAAAAATGCAAAAAAAAATGCAAAAAAATGCAAAAAAATGTAAAAAAAAAATGCAAAAAAAATGCCAAAAAAATGTAAAAAAAAATGCAAAAAAAATGCAAAAAAAATGCAAAAAAAAATGCAAAAAAAATGCAAAAAAAAATGTAAAAAAAAAATGCAAAAAAATGCAAAAAAATGCAAAAAAATGCAAAAAAAATGCAAAAAAAATGCAAAAAAAAAATGCAAAAAAATGCAAAAAAAATGCAAAAAAAAATGCAAAAAAAATGCAAAAAAAATGCAAAAAAATGCAAAAAAAATGCAAAAAAAATGCAAAAAAAAATGCAAAAAAATGCAAAAAAATGCAAAAAAAATGCAAAAAAAAATGCAAAAAAATGCAAAAAAAAATTCAAAAAAAATGCAAAAAAAATGCAAAAAAAAAATGCAAAAAAATGCAAACAAAATGCAAAAAAAATGCAAAAAAAAATGCAAAAAAATGCAAAAAAAATGCCAAAAAAATGTAAAAAAAATTCAAAAAAAATGCAAAAAAAATGCAAAAAAAAAATGCAAAAAAATGCAAAAAAAATGCAAAAAAAATGCAAAAAAAAATGCAAAAAAATGCAAAAAAAATGCCAAAAAAATGTAAAAAAAATGCAAAAAAAATGCAAAAAAAATGCCAAAGAAATGTAAAAAAAAATGCAAAAAAATGCAAAAAAAAATGCAAAAAAATGCAAAAAATGTAAAAAAAAATTCAAAAAAAATGCAAAAAAAATGCAAAAAAAATGCAAAAAAATGCCAAAAAAATGTAAAAAAAAATGCAAAAAAAATGCAAAAAAAAATGCAAAAAAAATGCAAAAAATAATGCAAAAAAATGCAAAAAAAATGCCAAAAAAATGCAAAAAAAATGTAAAAAAAAATGCAAAAAAAATGCAAAAAAAAATGCAAAAAAATGCAAAAAAAAATGCAAAAAAATGCAAAAAAATGTAAAAAAAATGCAAAAAAAATGTAAAAAAAAAATGCAAAAAAATGCAAAAAAATGCAAAAAAAATGCAAAAAAAATGCAAAAAAAAAATGCAAAAAAATGCAAAAAAAATGCAAAAAAAAATGCAAAAAAAATGCAAAAAAAATGCAAAAAAATGCAAAAAAATGCAAAAAAAATGCAAAAAAAAATGCAAAAAAATGCAAAAAAATGCAAAAAAAATGCAAAAAAAATGCAAAAAAATGCAAAAAAAAATTCAAAAAAAATGCAAAAAAAATGCAAAAAAAAAATGCAAAAAAATGCAAACAAAATGCAAAAAAAATGCAAAAAAAAATGCAAAAAAATGCAAAAAAAATGCCAAAAAAATGTAAAAAAAATTCAAAAAAAATGCAAAAAAAATGCAAAAAAAAAATGCAAAAAAATGCAAAAAAAATGCAAAAAAAATTCAAAAAAAAATGCAAAAAAATGCAAAAAAAATGCAAAAAAAATGTAAAAAAAAATGCAAAAAAATGCAAAAAAAATGCCAAAGAAATGTAAAAAAAAATGCAAAAAAATGCAAAAAAAAATGCAAAAAAATGCAAAAAATGTAAAAAAAAATGCAAAAAAAATGCAAAAAAAATGCAAAAAAAATGCAAAAAAATGCAAAAAAAATGTAAAAAAAAATGCAAAAAAAATGCAAAAAAAAATGCAAAAAAAATGCAAAAAATAATGCAAAAAAAATGCAAAAAAAATGCCAAAAAAATGCAAAAAAAATGTAAAAAAAAATGCAAAAAAAATGCAAAAAAAAATGCAAAAAAATGCAAAAAAAAATGCAAAAAAATGCAAAAAAATGTAAAAAAAATGCAAAAAAAATGCAAAAAAAATGCAAAAAAAAATGCAAAAAAAATGCAAAAAATAATGCAAAAAAAATGCAAAAAAAATGCCAAAAAATGCAAAAAAAATGTAAAAAAAAATGCAAAAAAAATGCAAAAAAAAATGCAAAAAAATGTAAAAAAAATGCAAAAAAAATGCAAAAAAAATGCCAAAAAAATATTAAAAAAAATGCAAAAAAATGCAAAAAAAAATGCAAAAAAATGCAAAAAAATGTAAAAAAAAATGCAAAAAAAATGCAAAAAAAATGCAAAAAAATGCAAAAAAATGCAAAAAATAATGCAAAAAAATGCAAAAAAAATGCAAAAAAAATGCAAAAAAAAATGCAAAAAAATGCAAAAAAAAATGCAAAAAAATGCAAAAAAATGCAAAAAAATGCAAAAAAAAATGCAAAAAAATGTAAAAAAAAATGTAAAAAAAAATGCAAAAAAAATGCAAAAAAAATGCAAAAAAAAATGCAAAAAAAATGCAAAAAATAATGCAAAAAAATGCAAAAAAAATGCAAAAAAAAATGCAAAAAAAATGCAAAAAATAATGCAAAAAAATGCAAAAAAAATGCAAAAAAATGCAAAAAAAATGTAAAAAAAAAATGCAAAAAAAATGCAAAAAAAAATGCAAAAAAATGCAAAAAAAAATGCAAAAAAATGCAAAAAAATGCAAAAAAAATGCAAAAAAAATGCAAAAAAAATGCAAAAAAAAATTCAAAAAAAATGCAAAAAAAAATGCAAAAAAATGTAAAAAAAATGCAAAAAAAATGCAAAAAAAATGCCAAAAAAATATTAAAAAAAATGCAAAAAAATGCAAAAAAAAATGCAAAAAAATGCAAAAAAATGTAAAAAAAAATGCAAAAAAAATGCAAAAAAAATGCAAAAAAATGCAAAAAAATGCAAAAAATAATGCAAAAAAATGCAAAAAAAATGCAAAAAAAATGCAAAAAAAAATGCAAAAAAATGCAAAAAAAAATGCAAAAAAATGCAAAAAAATGCAAAAAAATGCAAAAAAAAATGCAAAAAAATGTAAAAAAAAATGTAAAAAAAAATGCAAAAAAAATGCAAAAAAAATGCAAAAAAAAATGCAAAAAAAATGCAAAAAAATGCAAAAAAATGCAAAAAAATGCAAAAAAAAATGCAAAAAAATGTAAAAAAAAATGTAAAAAAAAATGCAAAAAAAATGCAAAAAAAATGCAAAAAAAAATGCAAAAAAAATGCAAAAAATAATGCAAAAAAATGCAAAAAAAATGCAAAAAAAAATGCAAAAAAAATGCAAAAAATAATGCAAAAAAATGCAAAAAAAATGCAAAAAAATGCAAAAAAAATGTAAAAAAAAAATGCAAAAAAAATGCAAAAAAAAATGCAAAAAAATGCAAAAAAAAATGCAAAAAAATGCAAAAAAATGTAAAAAAAAATGCAAAAAAAATGCAAAAAAAATGCAAAAAAAATGCAAAAAAATGCAAAAAATAATGTAAAAAAAATGCAAAAAAAATGCCAAAAAAATGCAAAAAAAATGCAAAAAAAAATTCAAAAAAAATGCAAAAAAAAATGCAAAAAAATGTAAAAAAAATGCAAAAAAAATGCAAAAAAAATGCCAAAAAAATATTAAAAAAAATGCAAAAAAATGCAAAAAAAAATGCAAAAAAATGCAAAAAAATGTAAAAAAAAATGCAAAAAAAATGCAAAAAAAATGCAAAAAAATGCAAAAAAATGCAAAAAATAATGCAAAAAAATGCAAAAAAAATGCAAAAAAAATGCAAAAAAAAATGCAAAAAAATGCAAAAAAAAATGCAAAAAAATGCAAAAAAATGCAAAAAAATGCAAAAAAAAATGCAAAAAAATGTAAAAAAAAATGTAAAAAAAAATGCAAAAAAAATGCAAAAAAAATGCAAAAAAAAATGCAAAAAAAATGCAAAAAATAATGCAAAAAAATGCAAAAAAAATGCAAAAAAAAATGCAAAAAAAATGCAAAAAATAATGCAAAAAAATGCAAAAAAAATGCAAAAAAATGCAAAAAAAATGTAAAAAAAAAATGCAAAAAAAATGCAAAAAAAAATGCAAAAAAATGCAAAAAAAAATGCAAAAAAATGCAAAAAAATGTAAAAAAAAATGCAAAAAAAATGCAAAAAAAATGCAAAAAAAATGCAAAAAAATGCAAAAAATAATGTAAAAAAAATGCAAAAAAAATGCCAAAAAAATGCAAAAAAAATGCAAAAAAAAATTCAAAAAAAATGCAAAAAAAAATGCAAAAAAATGCAAAAAAAATGCAAAAAAAATGCAAAAAAAATGCAAAAAAAATGCAAAAAAAATACAAAAAAAAATGCAAAAAAATGCAAAAAAAATGCAAAAAAAATGCAAAAAAAAATGCAAAAAAATGCAAAAAAAAATGCAAAAAAATGCAAAAAAAAATGCAAAAAAATGCAAAAAAAAATGCCAAAAAAATGTAAAAAAAAATGCAAAAAAATGCAAAAAAAAATGCAAAAAAATGCAAAAAAATGTAAAAAAAAATGCAAAAAAAATGCCAAAAAAATGTAAAAAAAATGCAAAAAAAATGCAAAAAAAATGCAAAAAAAAATGCAAAAAAAATGCAAAAAAAAATGTAAAAAAAAAATGCAAAAAAATGCAAAAAAATGCAAAAAAAATGCAAAAAAAATGCAAAAAAAAAATGCCAAAGAAATGTAAAAAAAAATGCAAAAAAATGCAAAAAAAAATGCAAAAAAATGCAAAAAAATGTAAAAAAAAATGCCAAAAAAATGCAAAAAAAATGCAAAAAAAATGCAAAAAAAATGCAAAAAATAATGCAAAAAAAAATGCAGAAAAAATGCCAAAAAATGCAAAAAAAAATGCAAAAAAATGCAAAAAAAATGCCAAAAAAATGTAAAAAAAAATGCAAAAAAAATGCCAAAAAAATGTAAAAAAAAATGCAAAAAAATGCAAAAAAAAATGCAAAAAAATGCAAAAAAATGTAAAAAAAAATGCAAAAAAAATGCAAAAAAAATGCAAAAAAAAATGCAAAAAAAATGCAAAAAATAATGCAAAAAAAATGCCAAAAAAATGCCAAAAAAATGCAAAAAAATGCAAAAAATAATGCAAAAAAATGCAAAAAAAATGCAAAAAAAAATGCAAAAAAATGCAAAAAAAAATGCAAAAAAATGCAAAAAAATGCCAAAAAAAATGCAAAAAATAATGCAAAAAAAATGCAAAAAAAAATGCAAAAAAATTCTAAAAAAAATGCAAAAAAATGCAAAAAAAAATGCAAAAAAATGCAAAAAAAATGCCAAAAAAATGTAAAAAAAATGCAAAAAAATGCAAAAAAAATGCAAAAAAATGCAAAAAAATGTAAAAATAAATGCAAAAAAAATGCAAAAAAATGCAAAAAAAATGCAAAAAAAATGCAAAAAATAATGCAAAAAAATGCAAAAAAAATGCCAAAAAAATGCAAAAAAAAATGTAAAAAAAAATGCAAAAAAATGCAAAAAAATGTAAAAAAAAATGCAAAAAAAATGCAAAAAATAATGCAAAAAAAATGCAAAAAAAAAATGCAAAAAAATGCAAAAAAAATGCAAAAAAAATGCAAAAAAAATGCAAAAAAATGCAAAAAAAATGCCAAAAAAAATGTAAAAAAAATGCAAAAAAAATGCAAAAAAAATGCCAAAGAAATGTAAAAAAAAATGCAAAAAAATGCAAAAAAAAATGCAAAAAAATGCAAAAAAAATGTAAAAAAAAATGCAAAAAAAATGCAAAAAAAATGCAAAAAAAATGCAAAAAATAATGCAAAAAAAAATGCAGAAAAAATGCCAAAAAAATGCAAAAAAATGCAAAAAATAATGCAAAAAAATGCAAAAAAAATGCAAAAAAAATGCAAAAAAAAATGCAAAAAAATGCAAAAAAAAATGCAAAAAAATGCAAAAAAAAATGCAAAAAAATGCAAAAAAAATGCCAAAAAAATGCAAAAAATAATGCAAAAAAAATGCAAAAAAAAATGCAAAAAAATGCAAAAAAAAATGCAAAAAAATGCAAAAAAAAATGCAAAAAAATGCAAAAAAAATGCAAAAAAATGCAAAAAAAAATGCAAAAAAATGCAAAAAAAATGCAAAAAAATGCAAAAAATAATGCAAAAAAATGCAAAAAAAAATGCAAACAAATGCAAAAAAATGTAAAAAAAAATGCAAAAAAAATGCAAAAAAAATGCAAAAAAAAATGCAAAAAAAATGCAAAAAAAAAATGCAAAAAAAATGCAAAAAAATGCAAAAAAATGCAAAAAAAATGCAAAAAAAATGCAAAAAAATGCAAAAAAAAATTCAAAAAAAATGCAAAAAAAATGCAAAAAAAAAATGCAAAAAAATGCAAAAAAAATGCAAAAAAAATGCAAAAAAAAATGCAAAAAAATGCAAAAAAAATGCCAAAAAAATGTAAAAAAAATTCAAAAAAAATGCAAAAAAAATGCAAAAAAAAATGTAAAAAAAAAAATGCAAAAAAAATGCAAAAAAAAATGCAAAAAAATACAAAAAAATGCCAAAAAAATGTAAAAAAAATGCAAAAAAATGCAAAAAAATGCAAAAAAATGCAAAAAATAATGCAAAAAAATGTAAAAAAAATTCAAAAAAAATGCAAAAAAAATGCAAAAAAAAAATGCAAAAAAATGCAAAAAAAATGCAAAAAAAATGCAAAAAAAAATGCAAAAAAATGCAAAAAAAATGCCAAAAAAATGTAAAAAAAATGCAAAAAAAATGCAAAAAAAATGCCAAAGAAATGTAAAAAAAAATGCAAAAAAATGCAAAAAAAAATGCAAAAAAATGCAAAAAATGTAAAAAAAAATGCAAAAAAAATGCAAAAAAAATGCAAAAAAAATGCAAAAAAATGCCAAAAAAATGTAAAAAAAAATGCAAAAAAAATGCAAAAAAAAATGCAAAAAAATGCAAAAAAAATGCAAAAAAAAATGCAAAAAAAATGCAAAAAATAATGCAAAAAAAATGCAAAAAAAATGCCAAAAAAATGCAAAAAAAATGTAAAAAAAAATGCAAAAAAAATGCAAAAAAAAATGCAAAAAAATGCAAAAAAAATGCAAAAAAAATGCAAAAAAAAATGCAAAAAAAATGCAAAAAAAATGCAAAAAAAAATGCAAAAAAAAATGCAAAAAAATGCAAAAAAATGCAAAAAAAATGCAAAAAAAAATGCAAAAAAATGCAAAAAAAATGCAAAAAAATGCAAAAAAAAATGCAAAAAAATGCAAAAAAAAATGCCAAAAAAATGTAAAAAAAATGCAAAAAAAATGCAAAAAAAATGCCAAAAAAATATTTAAAAAAATGCAAAAAAATGCAAAAAAAAATGCAAAAAAATGCAAAAAAATGTAAAAAAAAATGCAAAAAAAATGCAAAAAAAATGCAAAAAAATGCAAAAAAATGCAAAAAATAATGCAAAAAAATGCAAAAAAAATGCAAAAAAAATGCAAAAAAAAATGCAAAAAAATGCAAAAAAAATGCAAAAAAATGCAAAAAAATGCAAAAAAATGCAAAAAAAATGCAAAAAAATGTAAAAAAAAATGTAAAAAAAAATGCAAAAAAAATGCAAAAAAAATGCAAAAAAAAATGCAAAAAAAATGCAAAAAATAATGCAAAAAAATGCAAAAAAAATGCAAAAAAAAATGCAAAAAAAATGCAAAAAATAATGCAAAAAAATGCAAAAAAAATGCAAAAAAAATGCAAAAAAAATGTAAAAAAAAAATGCAAAAAAAATGCAAAAAAAAATGCAAAAAAATGCAAAAAAAAATGCAAAAAAATGCAAAAAAATGTAAAAAAAAAATGCAAAAAAAATGCAAAAAAAATGCAAAAAAAAATGCAAAAAAATGCAAAAAATAATGTAAAAAAAATGCAAAAAAAATGCCAAAAAAATGCAAAAAAAATGTAAAAAAAAATGCAAAAAAAATGCAAAAAAAATGCAAAAAAATGCAAAAAAAATGCAAAAAAAATGCAAAAAAAAATGCAAAAAAAATGCAAAAAAAAATGTAAAAAAAAAATGCAAAAAAATGCAAAAAAATGCAAAAAAAATGCAAAAAAAATGCAAAAAAAAAATGCCAAAGAAATGTAAAAAAAAATGCAAAAAAATGCAAAAAAAAATGCAAAAAAATGCAAAAAAATGTAAAAAAAAATGCAAAAAAAATGCAAAAAAAATGCAAAAAAAATGCAAAAAAAATGCAAAAAATAATGCAAAAAAAAATGCAGAAAAAATGCCAAAAAATGCAAAAAAAAATGCAAAAAAATGCAAAAAAAATGCCAAAAAAATGTAAAAAAAAATGCAAAAAAAATGCCAAAAAAATGTAAAAAAAAATGCAAAAAAATGCAAAAAAAAATGCAAAAAAATGCAAAAAAATGTAAAAAAAAATGCAAAAAAAATGCAAAAAAAATGCAAAAAAAAATGCAAAAAAAATGCAAAAAATAATGCAAAAAAAATGCCAAAAAAATGCCAAAAAAATGCAAAAAAATGCAAAAAATAATGCAAAAAAATGCAAAAAAATGCAAAAAAAAATGCAAAAAAATGCAAAAAAATGCAAAAAAATGCAAAAAAATGCCAAAAAAATGCAAAAAATAATGCAAAAAAAATGCAAAAAAAAATGCAAAAAAATTCAAAAAAAAATGCAAAAAAATGCAAAAAAAAATGCAAAAAAATGCAAAAAAAATGCCAAAAAAATGTAAAAAAAATGCAAAAAAATGCAAAAAAAATGCAAAAAAATGCAAAAAAATGTAAAAATAAATGCAAAAAAAATGCAAAAAAATGCAAAAAAAATGCAAAAAAAATGCAAAAAATAATGCAAAAAAATGCAAAAAAAAATGCAAAAAAAATGCAAAAAAAAATGTAAAAAAAAATGCAAAAAAATGCAAAAAAATGTAAAAAAAAATGCAAAAAAAATGCAAAAAATAATGCAAAAAAAATGCAAAAAAAAAATGCAAAAAAATGCAAAAAAAATGCAAAAAAAATGCAAAAAAATGCAAAAAAATGCAAAAAAAATGCCAAAAAAAATGTAAAAAAATGCAAAAAAAATGCAAAAAAAATGCCAAAGAAATGTAAAAAAAAATGCAAAAAAATGCAAAAAAAAATGCAAAAAAATGCAAAAAAATGTAAAAAAAAATGCAAAAAAAATGCAAAAAAAATGCAAAAAAAATGCAAAAAATAATGCAAAAAAAAATGCAGAAAAAATGCCAAAAAAATGCAAAAAAATGCAAAAAATAATGCAAAAAAATGCAAAAAAAATGCAAAAAAAATGCAAAAAAAAATGCAAAAAAATGCAAAAAAAAATGCAAAAAAATGCAAAAAAAAATGCAAAAAAATGCAAAAAAAATGCCAAAAAAATGCAAAAAATAATGCAAAAAAAATGCAAAAAAAAATGCAAAAAAATGCAAAAAAAAATGCAAAAAAATGCAAAAAAAAATGCAAAAAAATGCAAAAAAAATGCAAAAAAATGCAAAAAAAAATGCAAAAAAATGCAAAAAAAATGCAAAAAAATGCAAAAAATAATGCAAAAAAATGCAAAAAAAAATGCAAAAAAATGCAAAAAAATGTAAAAAAAAATGCAAAAAAATGCAAAAAAAATGCAAAAAAAAATGCAAAAAAAATGCAAAAAAAAAATGCAAAAAAAATGCAAAAAAAATGTAAAAAAAAAATGCAAAAAAATGCAAAAAAATGCAAAAAAAATGCAAAAAAAATGCAAAAAAAAATGCAAAAAAATGCAAAAAAAATGCAAAAAAAAATGCAAAAAAAATGCAAAAAAAATGCAAAAAAATGCAAAAAAATGCAAAAAAAAATGCAAAAAAATGCAAAAAAAATGCAAAAAAAATGCAAAAAAATGCAAAAAAATGCAAAAAAAATGCAAAAAAAATGCAAAAAAATGCAAAAAAAAATTCAAAAAAAATGCAAAAAAAATGCAAAAAAAAAATGCAAAAAAATGCAAAAAAAATGCAAAAAAAATGCAAAAAAAATGCAAAAAAATGCAAAAAAAATGCCAAAAAAATGTAAAAAAAATTCAAAAAAAATGCAAAAAAAATGCAAAAAAAAATGTAAAAAAAAAAATGCAAAAAAAATGCAAAAAAAAATGCAAAAAAATACAAAAAAATGCCAAAAAAATGTAAAAAAAATGCAAAAAAATGCAAAAAAAATGCAAAAAAATGCAAAAAATAATGCAAAAAAATGCAAAAAAAATGCAAAAAAAATGCAAAAAAAATGCAAAAAAATGCAAAAAAAAATGCAAAAAAAAATGCAAAAAAATGCAAAAAAAATGCCAAAAAAATGTAAAAAAAATGCAAAAAAAATGCAAAAAAAATGCAAAAAAAATGCAAAAAAAAATGCAAAAAAAATGCAAAAAATAATGCAAAAAAAATGCCAAAAAAATGCCAAAAAAATGCAAAAAAATGCAAAAAATAATGCAAAAAAATGCAAAAAAAATGCAAAAAAAAATGCAAAAAAATGCAAAAAAAAATGCAAAAAAATGCAAAAAAATGCCAAAAAAATGCCAAAAATAATGCAAAAAAAATGCAAAAAAAAATGCAAAAAAATTCAAAAAAAAATGCAAAAAAATGCAAAAAAAAATGCAAAAAAATGCAAAAAAAATGCCAAAAAAATGTAAAAAAAATGCAAAAAAATGCAAAAAAAATGCAAAAAAATGCAAAAAAATGTAAAAATAAATGCAAAAAAAATGCAAAAAAATGCAAAAAAAATGCAAAAAAAATGCAAAAAATAATGCAAAAAAATGCAAAAAAAATGCCAAAAAAATGCAAAAAAAAAATGTAAAAAAAAATGCAAAAAAATGCAAAAAAATGTAAAAAAAAATGCAAAAAAATGCAAAAAATAATGCAAAAAAAATGCAAAAAAAATGCAAAAAAAATGCAAAAAAATGCAAAAAAAATGCCAAAAAAAATGTAAAAAAAATGCAAAAAAAATGCAAAAAAAATGCCAAAGAAATGTAAAAAAAAATGCAAAAAAAATGCAAAAAAAAATGCAAAAAAATGCAAAAAAATGTAAAAAAAAATGCAAAAAAATGCAAAAAAAATGCAAAAAAAATGCAAAAAATAATGCAAAAAAAAATGCAGAAAAAATGCCAAAAAAATGCAAAAAAATGCAAAAAATAATGCAAAAAAATGCAAAAAAAATGCAAAAAAAATGCAAAAAAAAATGCAAAAAAATGCAAAAAAAAATGCAAAAAAATGCAAAAAAAAATGCAAAAAAATGCAAAAAAAATGCCAAAAAAATGCAAAAAATAATGCAAAAAAAATGCAAAAAAAAATGCAAAAAAATGCAAAAAAAAATGCAAAAAAATGCAAAAAAAAATGCAAAAAAATGCAAAAAAAATGCAAAAAAATGCAAAAAATAATGCAAAAAAATGCAAAAAAAAATGCAAAAAAATGCAAAAAAATGTAAAAAAAAATGCAAAAAAAATGCAAAAAAAATGCAAAAAAAAATGCAAAAAAAATGCAAAAAAAAAATGCAAAAAAAATGCAAAAAAAATGTAAAAAAAAAATGCAAAAAAATGCAAAAAAATGCAAAAAAAATGCAAAAAAAATGCAAAAAAAAATGCAAAAAAATGCAAAAAAAATGCAAAAAAAAATGCAAAAAAAATGCAAAAAAAATGCAAAAAAATGCAAAAAAAATGCAAAAAAAAATGCAAAAAAATGCAAAAAAAATGCAAAAAAAAATGCAAAAAAATGCAAAAAAAATGCAAAAAAAATGCAAAAAAAATGCAAAAAAATGCAAAAAAAAATTCAAAAAAAATGCAAAAAAAATGCAAAAAAAAAATGCAAAAAAATGCAAAAAAAATGCAAAAAAAATGCAAAAAAAAATGCAAAAAAATGCAAAAAAAATGCCAAAAAAATGTAAAAAAAATTAAAAAAAAATGCAAAAAAAATGCAAAAAAAAATGTAAAAAAAAAAATGCAAAAAAAATGCAAAAAAAAAATGCAAAAAAATACAAAAAAATGCCAAAAAAATGTAAAAAAAATGCAAAAAAATGCAAAAAAAATGCAAAAAAATGCAAAAAAAAATGCAAAAAAATGCAAAAAAAAATGCAAAAAAATGCAAAAAAAAATGCAAAAAAATGCAAAAAAAATGCCAAAAAAATGTAAAAAAAATGCAAAAAAAATGCCAAAAAAATGTAAAAAAAAATGCAAAAAAATGCAAAAAAAAATGCAAAAAAATGCAAAAAAATGTAAAAAAAAATGCAAAAAAAATGCAAAAAAAATGCAAAAAAAAATGCAAAAAAAATGCAAAAAATAATGCAAAAAAAATGCCAAAAAAATGCCAAAAAATGCAAAAAAATGCAAAAAATAATGCAAAAAAATGCAAAAAAAATGCAAAAAAAAATGCAAAAAAATGCAAAAAAAAATGCAAAAAAATGCAAAAAAAAATGCAAAAAAATGCAAAAAAATGCCAAAAAAATGCAAAAAAAAATGCAAAAAAAATGCAAAAAATAATGCAAAAAAATGCCAAAAAAATGCCAAAAAAATGCAAAAAAAAATGTAAAAAAAAATGCAAAAAAATGCAAAAAAATGTAAAAAAAAATGCAAAAAAAATGCAAAAAAAATGCAAAAAAAATGCAAAAAAAATGCCAAAAAAATGTAAAAAAAATTCAAAAAAAATGCAAAAAAAATGCAAAAAAAAATTGCAAAAAAATGCAAAAAAAATGCAAAAAAAAAGCAAAAAAATGCAAAAAAAATGCCAAAAAAATGTAAAAAAAATTCAAAAAAAATGCAAAAAAAATGCAAAAAAAAAATGCAAAAAAAATGCAAAAAAAAATGTAAAAAAAAAATGCAAAAAAATGCAAAAAAATGCAAAAAAAATGCAAAAAAAATGCAAAAAAAAATGCAAAAAAATGCAAAAAAAATGCAAAAAAAAATGCAAAAAAAATGCAAAAAAAAATGCAAAAAAATGCAAAAAAAATGCAAAAAAAAATGCAAAAAAAATGCAAAAAAAATGCAAAAAAATGCAAAAAAAATGCAAAAAAAAATGCAAAAAAATGCAAAAAAAATGCAAAAAAAAATGCAAAAAAATGCAAAAAAATGCAAAAAAAATGCAAAAAAAATGCAAAAAAATGCAAAAAAAAATTCAAAAAAAATGCAAAAAAAATGCAAAAAAAAAATGCAAAAAAATGCAAAAAAAATGCAAAAAAAATGCAAAAAAAAATGCAAAAAAATGCAAAAAAAATGCCAAAAAAATGTAAAAAAAATTCAAAAAAAATGCAAAAAAAATGCAAAAAAAAAATGCAAAAAAATGCAAAAAAAATGCAAAAAAAATGCAAAAAAAAATGCAAAAAAATGCAAAAAAAATGCCAAAAAAATGTAAAAAAAATGCAAAAAAATGAAAAAAAAATGCAAAAAAATGCTAAAAAAATGTAAAAAAAAAAAATGCAAAAAAAATGCAAAAAAAAATGCAAAAAAATACAAAAAAATGCCAAAAAAATGTAAAAAAAATGCAAAAAAATGCAAAAAAAATGCAAAAAAATGCAAAAAATAATGCAAAAAAATGCAAAAAAAAATGCAAAAAAATGCAAAAAAAAATGCAAAAAAATGCAAAAAAAAATGCCAAAAAAATGTAAAAAAAAATGCAAAAAAATGCCAAAAAAATGTAAAAAAAAATGCAAAAAAATGCAAAAAAAAATGCAAAAAAATGCAAAAAAATGTAAAAAAAAATGCAAAAAAAATGCAAAAAAAATGCAAAAAAAAATGCAAAAAAAATGCAAAAAATAATGCAAAAAAAATGCCAAAAAAATGCCAAAAAAATGCAAAAAAATGCAAAAAATAATGCAAAAAAATGCAAAAAAATGCAAAAAAAAATGCAAAAAAATGCAAAAAAAAATGCAAAAAAATGCAAAAAAAAATGCAAAAAAATGCAAAAAAATGCCAAAAAAATGCAAAAAATAATGCAAAAAAAATGCAAAAAAAAATGCAAAAAAATTAAAAAAAAAATGCAAAAAAATGCAAAAAAAATGCAAAAAAATGCAAAAAAAATGCAAAAAAAATGTAAAAAAAATGCAAAAAAATGCAAAAAAAATGCAAAAAAAATGCAAAAAAATGCAAAAAAATGTAAAAATAAATGCAAAAAAAATGCAAAAAAATGCAAAAAAAATGCAAAAAAAATGCAAAAAATAATGCAAAAAAATGCAAAAAAATGCCAAAAAAATGCAAAAAAAAATGTAAAAAAAAATGCAAAAAAATGCAAAAAAATGTAAAAAAAAATGCAAAAAAAATGCAAAAAAAATGCAAAAAAAATGCCAAAAAAATGTAAAAAAAATTCAAAAAAAATGCAAAAAAAATGCAAAAAAAAAATGCAAAAAAATGCAAAAAAAATGCAAAAAAAATGCAAAAAAAATGCAAAAAAATGCAAAAAAAATGCAAAAAAATGCAAAAAAAAATGCAAAAAAATGCAAAAAAAAATGCAAAAAAATGCAAAAAATGCCAAAAATGCAAAAAATAATGCAAAAAAAATGCAAAAAAAAATGCAAAAAATTAAAAAAAAAATGCAAAAAAATGCAAAAAAAATGCAAAAAAATGCAAAAAAAATGCAAAAAAAATGTAAAAAAAATGCAAAAAAATGCAAAAAAAATGCAAAAAAAATGCAAAAAAAATGCAAAAAAATGCAAAAAAAATGCCAAAAAAATGCAAAAAAAAATGTAAAAAAAAATGCAAAAAAATGCAAAAAAATGTAAAAAAAAATGCAAAAAAAAATGCAAAAAAAATGCAAAAAAAATGCCAAAAAAATGTAAAAAAAAATTCAAAAAAAATGCAAAAAAAATGCAAAAAAAAAATGCAAAAAAATGCAAAAAAAATGCAAAAAAAATGCAAAAAAAATGCAAAAAAATGCAAAAAAAATGCCAAAAAAATGTAAAAAAAAATGCAAAAAAATGCAAAAAAAATGCAAAAAAATGCAAAAAAAAATGTAAAAAAAAAAATGCAAAAAAAATGCAAAAAAAAATGCAAAAAAATACAAAAAAATGCCAAAAAAATGTAAAAAAAATGCAAAAAAATGCAAAAAAAATGCAAAAAAATGCAAAAAATAATGCAAAAAAATGCAAAAAAAATGCAAAAAAAATGCAAAAAAAAATGCAAAAAAATGCAAAAAAAATGCAAAAAAATGCAAAAAAAATGCAAAAAAATGCAAAAAAAAATGTAAAAAAAAAATGCAAAAAAATGCAAAAAAAATGCAAAAAAAAATGCAAAAAAAAAATGCAAAAAAATGCAAAAAAAATGCAAAAAAAATGCAAAAAAAAATGCAAAAAAATGCAAAAAAAATGCAAAAAAATGCAAAAAAAAATGCAAAAAAATGCAAAAAAATGTAAAAAAAAATGCAAAAAAATGCCAAAAAAATGTAAAAAAAAATGCAAAAAAAATGCAAAAAAATGTAAAAAAAAATGCAAAAAAAATGCAAAAAAATGCAAAAAAAATGCAAAAAAATGCAAAAAAAAATGTAAAAAAAAAATGCAAAAAAATGCAAAAAAAATGCAAAAAAAAATGCAAAAAAAAAATGCAAAAAAATGCAAAAAAAATGCAAAAAAAATGCAAAAAAAAATGCAAAAAAATGCAAAAAAAATGCAAAAAAATGCAAAAAAAAATGCAAAAAAATGCAAAAAAATGTAAAAAAAAAATGCAAAAAAATGCCAAAAAAATGTAAAAAAAAATGCAAAAAAAATGCAAAAAAATGTAAAAAAAAATGCAAAAAAAATGCCAAAAAAATGTAAAAAAAAATGCAAAAAAAATGCAAAAAAAATGCAAAAAAAAATGCAAAAAAAATGCAAAAAAAAATGTAAAAAAAAAATGCAAAAAAATGCAAAAAAAATGCAAAAAAAATGCAAAAAAAATGCAAAAAAAAATGCAAAAAAATGCAAAAAAAATGCAAAAAAAAATGCAAAAAAAATGCAAAAAAAATGCAAAAAAATGCAAAAAAAATGCAAAAAAAATGCAAAAAAAAATGCAAAAAAATGCAAAAAAAATGCAAAAAAAAATGCAAAAAAATGCAAAAAAAATGCAAAAAAAATGCAAAAAAAATGCAAAAAAATGCAAAAAAAAATTCAAAAAAAATGCAAAAAAAATGCAAAAAAAAAATGCAAAAAAATGCAAAAAATGCAAAAAAAATGCAAAAAAAATGCAAAAAAATGCAAAAAAAATGCCAAAAAAATGTAAAAAAAATTCAAAAAAAATGCAAAAAAAATGCAAAAAAAAATGCAAAAAAATGCAAAAAAAATGCAAAAAAAATGCAAAAAAAAATGCAAAAAAATGCAAAAAAAATGCCAAAAAAATGTAAAAAAAAAATGCAAAAAAATGCAAAAAAAAATGCAAAAAAATGCAAAAAAAAATGTAAAAAAAAAAATGCAAAAAAAATGCAAAAAAAAATGCAAAAAAATACAAAAAAATGCCAAAAAAATGTAAAAAAAAATGCAAAAAAATGCAAAAAAAATGCAAAAAAATGCAAAAAAAAATGCAAAAAAATGCAAAAAAATGCAAAAAAATGCAAAAAAAATGCAAAAAAATGCAAAAAAAAATTCAAAAAAAATGCAAAAAAAATGCAAAAAAAAAATGCAAAAAAATGCAAAAAAAATGCAAAAAAAATGCAAAAAAAAATGCAAAAAAATGCAAAAAAAATGCCAAAAAAATGTAAAAAAAATTCAAAAAAATGCAAAAAAAATGCAAAAAAAAAATGCAAAAAAATGCAAAAAAAATGCAAAAAAAATGCCAAAAAAATGTAAAAAAAAATGCAAAAAAAATGCAAAAAAATGCAAAAAAAAATGCAAAAAAAATGCAAAAAAAAATGTAAAAAAAAAATGCAAAAAAATGCAAAAAAAATGCAAAAAAAATGCAAAAAAAATGCAAAAAAAAAATGCAAAAAAATGCAAAAAAAATGCAAAAAAAATGCAAAAAAAATGCAAAAAAATGCAAAAAAAAATGCAAAAAAATGCAAAAAAATGTAAAAAAAAAAATGCAAAAAAATGCCAAAAAAATGTAAAAAAAATGCAAAAAAAATGCAAAAAAAATGCAAAAAAAAATGCAAAAAAAATGCAAAAAAAAATGTAAAAAAAAAATGCAAAAAAATGCAAAAAAAATGCAAAAAAAATGCAAAAAAAATGCAAAAAAAAAATGCAAAAAAATGCAAAAAAAATGCAAAAAAAAATGCAAAAAAAATGCAAAAAAAATGCAAAAAAATGCAAAAAAAATGCAAAAAAAAATGCAAAAAAATGCAAAAAAAATGCAAAAAAAAATGCAAAAAAATGCAAAAAAAATGCAAAAAAAATGCAAAAAAAATGCAAAAAAATGCAAAAAAAAATTCAAAAAAAATGCAAAAAAAATGCAAAAAAAAAATGCAAAAAAATGCAAAAAAAAATGCAAAAAAAATGCAAAAAAAAATGCAAAAAAATGCAAAAAAAATGCCAAAAAAATTCAAAAAAAATTCAAAAAAAATGCAAAAAAAATGCAAAAAAAAAATGCAAAAAAATGCAAAAAAAATGCAAAAAAAATGCAAAAAAAATGCAAAAAAATGCAAAAAAAAATTCAAAAAAAATGCAAAAAAAATGCAAAAAAAAAATGCAAAAAAATGCAAAAAAAAATGCAAAAAAAATGCAAAAAAAAATGCAAAAAAATGCAAAAAAAATGCCAAAAAAATTCAAAAAAAATTCAAAAAAAATGCAAAAAAAATGCAAAAAAAAAATGCAAAAAAATGCAAAAAAAATGCAAAAAAAATGCCAAAAAAATGTAAAAAAAAATGCAAAAAAATGCAAAAAAAAATGCAAAAAAATGCAAAAAAATGTAAAAAAAATGCAAAAAAAATGCAAAAAAAATGCAAAAAAAAATGCAAAAAAAATGCAAAAAATAATGCAAAAAAAATGCAAAAAAAATGCCAAAAAAATGCTAAAAAATGCAAAAAATAATGCAAAAAAATGCAAAAAAAATGCAAAAAAATGCAAAAAAATGCAAAAAAAATGCAAAAAAATGCAAAAAAAAATGCAAAAAAATGCAAAAAAATGCCAAAAAAATGCAAAAAATAATGCAAAAAAAATGCAAAAAAAAATGCAAAAAAATTTAAAAAAAAATGCAAAAAAATGCAAAAAAAAATGCAAAAAAATGCAAAAAAAATGCCAAAAAAATGTAAAAAAAAAATGCAAAAAAATGCAAAAAAAAATGCAAAAAAATGCAAAAAAATGTAAAAAAAAATGCAAAAAAAATGCAAAAAAATGCAAAAAAAATGCAAAAAAAATGCAAAAAATAATGCAAAAAAATGCAAAAAAAATGCAAAAAAAATGCAAAAAAAAATGTAAAAAAAAATGCAAAAAAAATGCAAAAAAAATGCAAAAAAATGCAAAAAAAAATGCAAAAAAATGCAAAAAAATGTAAAAAAAAATGCAAAAAAAATGCAAAAAAAATGCAAAAAAATGCAAAAAAAATGCAAAAAATAATGCAAAAAAAATGCCAAAAAAATGCCAAAAAAATGCAAAAAAAATGTTAAAAAAAATGCAAAAAAAATGCAAAAAAAAATGCAAAAAAATGCAAAAAAAATGCAAAAAAAATGCAAAAAAAAATGCAAAAAAATGCAAAAAAAATGCAAAAAAAAATGCAAAAAAAAATGCAAAAAAATGCAAAAAAAATGCAAAAAAAATGCAAAAAAAAATGCAAAAAAATGCAAAAAAAAATGCAAAAAAATGCAAAAAAAAATGCAAAAAAATGCAAAAAAAATGCCAAAAAAATGTAAAAAAAAATGCAAAAAAATGCAAAAAAAAATGCAAAAAAATGCAAAAAAATGTAAAAAAAATGCAAAAAAAATGCAAAAAAAATGTAAAAAAAAATGCAAAAAAAATGCAAAAAAAATGCAAAAAAAAATGCAAAAAAAATGCAAAAAAAATGTAAAAAAAAAATGCAAAAAAATGCAAAAAAAATGCAAAAAAAATGCAAAAAAAATGCAAAAAAAAATGCAAAAAAATGCAAAAAAAATGCAAAAAAAAATGCAAAAAAAATGCAAAAAAAATTGCAATAAAATGCAAAAAAAATGCAAAAAAAATGCAAAAAAATGCAAAAAAAATGCAAAAAAAATGCAAAAAAAATGCAAAAAGATGCAAAAAAAAATTCAAAAAAAATGCAAAAAAAATGCAAAAAAAAAATGCAAAAAAATGCAAAAAATGCAAAAAAAATGCAAAAAAAATGCAAAAAAATGCAAAAAAAATGCCAAAAAAATGTAAAAAAAATTCAAAAAAAATGCAAAAAAAATGCAAAAAAAAAATGCAAAAAAATGCAAAAAAAATGCAAAAAAAATGCAAAAAAAAATGCAAAAAAATGCAAAAAAAATGCCAAAAAAATGTAAAAAAAAATGCAAAAAAATGCAAAAAAAAATGCAAAAAAATGCAAAAAAAAATGTAAAAAAAAAAATGCAAAAAAAATGCAAAAAAAAATGCAAAAAAATACAAAAAAATGCAAAAAAAAATGCAAAAAAATGCAAAAAAATGCAAAAAAAAATGCAAAAAAATGCAAAAAAAATTCAAAAAAAATGCAAAAAAAATGCAAAAAAAAAATGCAAAAAAATGCAAAAAAAAATGCAAAAAAAATGCAAAAAAAAATGCAAAAAAATGCAAAAAAATGCCAAAAAAATGTAAAAAAAATTCAAAAAAAATGCAAAAAAAATGCAAAAAAAAAATGCAAAAAAATGCAAAAAAAATGCAAAAAAAATGCCAAAAAAATGTAAAAAAAAATGCAAAAAAAATGCAAAAAAAATGCAAAAAAAAATGCAAAAAAAATGCAAAAAAAAATGTAAAAAAAAAATGCAAAAAAAATGCAAAAAAATGCAAAAAAAAATGTAAAAAAAAAATGCAAAAAAATGCAAAAAAAAATGCAAAAAAAAATGCAAAAAAAAAATGCAAAAAAATGCAAAAAAAATGCAAAAAAAATGCAAAAAAAAATGCAAAAAAATGCAAAAAAAAATGTAAAAAAATGCAAAAAAAAATGCAAAAAAATGCAAAAAAAATGCCAAAAAAATGTAAAAAAAAAATGCAAAAAAATGCAAAAAAAA
Source organism: Zingel zingel (assembly GCA_023566125.1). Lineage (NCBI taxonomy): Eukaryota > Metazoa > Chordata > Actinopteri > Perciformes > Percidae > Zingel > Zingel zingel. The sequence goes on from JAKRKW010000330.1 coordinate 26,987, forward strand.
ATGCAAAAAAATGCAAAAAAATGTAAAAAAAAATGCAAAAAAATGCCAAAAAAATGTAAAAAAAAATGCAAAAAAAATGCAAAAAAATTTAAAAAAAAATGCAAAAAAAATGCCAAAAAAATGTAAAAAAAAATGCAAAAAAAATGCAAAAAAAATGCAAAAAAAAATGCAAAAAAAATGCAAAAAAAAATGTAAAAAAAAAATGCAAAAAAATGCAAAAAAAATGCAAAAAAAATGCAAAAAAAATGCAAAAAAAAATGCAAAAAAATGCAAAAAAAATGCAAAAAAAAATGCAAAAAAAATGCAAAAAAAATGCAAAAAAATGCAAAAAAAATGCAAAAAAAATGCAAAAAAAAATGCAAAAAAATGCAAAAAAAATGCAAAAAAAAATGCAAAAAAATGCAAAAAAAATGCAAAAAAAATGCAAAAAAAATGCAAAAAAATGCAAAAAAAAATTCAAAAAAAATGCAAAAAAAATGCAAAAAAAAAATGCAAAAAAATGCAAAAAATGCAAAAAAAATGCAAAAAAAATGCAAAAAAATGCAAAAAAAATGCCAAAAAAATGTAAAAAAAATTCAAAAAAAATGCAAAAAAAATGCAAAAAAAAAATGCAAAAAAATGCAAAAAAAATGCAAAAAAAATGCAAAAAAAAATGCAAAAAAATGCAAAAAAAATGCCAAAAAAATGTAAAAAAAAAATGCAAAAAAATGCAAAAAAAAATGCAAAAAAATGCAAAAAAAAATGTAAAAAAAAAAATGCAAAAAAAATGCAAAAAAAAATGCAAAAAAATACAAAAAAATGCCAAAAAAATGTAAAAAAAAATGCAAAAAAATGCAAAAAAAATGCAAAAAAATGCAAAAAAAAATGCAAAAAAATGCAAAAAAATGCAAAAAAAATGCAAAAAAAATGCAAAAAAATGCAAAAAAAAATTCAAAAAAAATGCAAAAAAAATGCAAAAAAAAAATGCAAAAAAATGCAAAAAAAATGCAAAAAAAATGCAAAAAAAAATGCAAAAAAATGCAAAAAAAATGCCAAAAAAATGTAAAAAAAATTCAAAAAAAATGCAAAAAAAATGCAAAAAAAAAATGCAAAAAAATGCAAAAAAAATGCAAAAAAAATGCCAAAAAAATGTAAAAAAAAATGCAAAAAAAATGCAAAAAAAATGCAAAAAAAAATGCAAAAAAAATGCAAAAAAAAATGTAAAAAAAAAATGCAAAAAAATGCAAAAAAAATGCAAAAAAAATGCAAAAAAAATGCAAAAAAAAATGCAAAAAAATGCAAAAAAAATGCAAAAAAATGCAAAAAAAATGCAAAAAAATGCAAAAAAAATGCCAAAAAAATGTAAAAAAAAATGCAAAAAAATGCAAAAAAAAATGCAAAAAAATGCAAAAAAATGTAAAAAAAAAAATGCAAAAAAATGCCAAAAAAATGTAAAAAAAATGCAAAAAAAATGCAAAAAAAAATGCAAAAAAATGCAAAAAAAATGCAAAAAAAATGCAAAAAAATGCAAAAAAAATGCAAAAAAAAATGCAAAAAAATGCAAAAAAAATGCAAAAAAAATGCAAAAAAAATGCAAAAAAATGCAAAAAAAAAGTCAAAAAAAATGCAAAAAAAATGCAAAAAAAAATGCTAAAAAATGCAAAAAAAAATTAAAAAAAAATGCAAAAAAAATGCAAAAAAAATGCAAAAAAAATGCAAAAAAAAATGCAAAAAAATGCAAAAAAAATGCAAAAAAATGCAAAAAAAAATGCAAAAAAATGCAAAAAAAAATGCAAAAAAATGCAAAAAAAAATGCAAAAAAATGCAAAAAAATGCAAAAAAAATGTAAAAAAAAAATGCAAAAAAATGCAAAAAAAAATGCAAAAAAATGCAAAAAAATGTAAAAAAAAATGCAAAAAAAATGCCAAAAAAATGTAAAAAAAAATGCAAAAAAATGCAAAAAAAATGCAAAAAAAAATGCAAAAAAATATGTAAAAAAAAAATGTAAAAAAATGCAAAAAAATGCAAAAAAAATGCAAAAAAAATGCAAAAAAAAATGCAAAAAAATGCAAAAATTTTTTTAAAAAAAATGCAAAAAAAATGCAAAAAAAAAATGCAAAAAAATGCAAAAAAAATGCAAAAAAATGCAAAAAAATGCAAAAAAATGCAAAAAAAATGCAAAAAAAATGCAAAAAAATGCAAAAAAAAATTAAAAAAAAATGCAAAAAAAATGCAAAAAAAAATGCAAAAAAATGCAAAAAAAATGCCAAAAAAATGCAAAAAAAAATGCAAAAAAATGCAAAAAAAATGCAAAAAAAAATGCAAAAAAATGCAAAAAAAATGCAAAAAAAATGCAAAAAAAATGCAAAAAAAATGAAAAAAAAAATGAAAAAAAAAATGCAAAAAAAAATGCAAAAAAATGCAAAAAAATGCAAAAAAAATGTAAAAAAAAAATGCAAAAAAATGCAAAAAAAAAATGCAAAAAAATGCAAAAAAATGCAAAAAAAAATGCAAAAAAAATGCAAAAAAAATGCAAAAAAAATGTAAAAAAATAATGCAAAAAAAATGCAAAAAAAAATGCAAAAAAAATGCAAAAAAATGCAAAAAAATGCAAAAAATGCAAAAAAATGCAAAAAAAAATGTAAAAAAAAAATGCAAAAAAATGCAAAAAAAATGCAAAAAAATGCAAAAAAATGTAAAAAAAATGCAAAAAAAAATGCAAAAAAAATGCAAAAAAAAATGCAAAAAAAATGCAAAAAATAATGCAAAAAAAATGCAAAAAAAATGCCAAAAAAATGCAAAAAAATGCAAAAAAAATGCCAAAAAAATGCAAAAAAATGCAAAAAATAATGCAAAAAAAATGCAAAAAAATGCAAAAAAATGCAAAAAAAAATGCAAAAAAATGCAAAAAAAAATGCAAAAAAAAATGCAAAAAAAAATGCAAAAAAATGCAAAAAAAATGCAAAAAAATGCAAAAAAATGCAAAAAAAAATGCAAAAAAAAATGCAAAAAAATGCAAAAAAAATGCAAAAAAATGCAAAAAAATGCAAAAAAATGCAAAAAATAATGCAAAAAAATGCAAAAAAATGCAAAAAAATGCCAAAAAAATGTTAAAAAAAATGCAAAAAAATGCAAAAAAAAATGCAAAAAAATGCAAAAAAATGTAAAAAAAAATGCAAAAAAAATGCAAAAAAATGTAAAAAAAAAATGCAAAAAAAATGCAAAAAAATGCAAAAAAAATGCAAAAAAAATGCAAAAAATGCAAAGAAAAATGTAAAAAAAAAATGCAAAAAAAAATGCAAAAAAATGCAAAAAAATGCAAAAAAAAATGTAAAAAAAAAAAATGCAAAAAAAATGCAAAAAAAAATGCAAAAAAATACAAAAAAATGCCAAAAAAATGTAAAAAAAAATGCAAAAAAATGCAAAAAAAATGCAAAAAAATGCAAAAAAAATGCAAAAAAAATGCAAAAAAATGCAAAAAAAATGCAAAAAAATGCAAAAAAAAATGCAAAAAAATGCAAAAAAAATGCCAAAAAAATGTAAAAAAAAATGTAAAAAAATGCAAAAAAATGCAAAAAATGCAAAAAAATGCAAAAAAAAATGTAAAAAAAAAATGCAAAAAAATGCAAAAAAAATGCAAAGAAAAATGTAAAAAAAAAATGCAAAAAAAATGCAAATAAAATGCAAAAAAAATGCAAAAAATGCAAAAAAAAATGCAAAAAAAATGCAAAAAAAATGCAAAAAAAAATGCAAAAAAAAATGCAAAAAAAATGCAAAAAAAATGCAAAAAAAATGCAAAAAAAAATGCAAAAAAATGCAAAAAAATGCAAAAATTTTTTTAAAAAAAATGCAAAAAAAATGCAAAAAAAAAATGCAAAAAAATGCAAAAAAAATGCAAAAAAATGCAAAAAAATGCAAAAAAATGCAAAAAAAATGCAAAAAAAATGCAAAAAAATGCAAAAAAAAATTAAAAAAAAATGCAAAAAAAATGCAAAAAAAAATGCAAAAAAATGCAAAAAAAATGCCAAAAAAATGCAAAAAAAAATGCAAAAAAATGCAAAAAAAATGCAAAAAAAAATGCAAAAAAATGCAAAAAAAATGCAAAAAAAATGCAAAAAAAATGCAAAAAAAATGAAAAAAAAAATGAAAAAAAAAATGCAAAAAAAAATGCAAAAAAATGCAAAAAAATGCAAAAAAAATGTAAAAAAAAAATGCAAAAAAATGCAAAAAAAAAATGCAAAAAAATGCAAAAAAATGCAAAAAAAAATGCAAAAAAAATGCAAAAAAAATGCAAAAAAAATGTAAAAAAATAATGCAAAAAAAATGCAAAAAAAAATGCAAAAAAAATGCAAAAAAATGCAAAAAAATGCAAAAAATGCAAAAAAATGCAAAAAAAAATGTAAAAAAAAAATGCAAAAAAATGCAAAAAAAATGCAAAAAAATGCAAAAAAATGTAAAAAAAATGCAAAAAAAAATGCAAAAAAAATGCAAAAAAAAATGCAAAAAAAATGCAAAAAATAATGCAAAAAAAATGCAAAAAAAATGCCAAAAAAATGCAAAAAAATGCAAAAAAAATGCCAAAAAAATGCAAAAAAATGCAAAAAATAATGCAAAAAAAATGCAAAAAAATGCAAAAAAATGCAAAAAAAAATGCAAAAAAATGCAAAAAAAAATGCAAAAAAAAATGCAAAAAAAAATGCAAAAAAATGCAAAAAAAATGCAAAAAAATGCAAAAAATGCAAAAAAAAATGCAAAAAAAAATGCAAAAAAATGCAAAAAAAATGCAAAAAAAATGCAAAAAAATGCAAAAAAATGCAAAAAATAATGCAAAAAAATGCAAAAAAATGCAAAAAAATGCCAAAAAAATGTTAAAAAAAATGCAAAAAAATGCAAAAAAAAATGCAAAAAAATGCAAAAAAATGTAAAAAAAAATGCAAAAAAAATGCAAAAAAATGTAAAAAAAAAATGCAAAAAAAATGCAAAAAAATGCAAAAAAAATGCAAAAAAAATGCAAAAAATGCAAAGAAAAATGTAAAAAAAAAATGCAAAAAAAAATGCAAAAAAATGCAAAAAAATGCAAAAAAAAATGTAAAAAAAAAAAATGCAAAAAAAATGCAAAAAAAAATGCAAAAAAATACAAAAAAATGCCAAAAAAATGTAAAAAAAAATGCAAAAAAATGCAAAAAAAATGCAAAAAAATGCAAAAAAAATGCAAAAAAAATGCAAAAAAATGCAAAAAAAATGCAAAAAAATGCAAAAAAAAATGCAAAAAAATGCAAAAAAAATGCCAAAAAAATGTAAAAAAAAATGTAAAAAAATGCAAAAAAATGCAAAAAATGCAAAAAAATGCAAAAAAAAATGTAAAAAAAAAATGCAAAAAAATGCAAAAAAAATGCAAAGAAAAATGTAAAAAAAAAATGCAAAAAAAATGCAAAAAAAATGCAAAAAAAATGCAAAAAATGCAAAAAAAAATGCAAAAAAAATGCAAAAAAAATGCAAAAAAAATGCAAAAAAAATGCAAAAAAAATGCAAAAAAAATGCAAAAAAAATGCAAAAAAAAATGCAAAAAAATGCAAAAAAAATGCAAAAAAAATGCAAAAAAAATGCAAAAAAATGCAAAAAAAAATGCAAAAAAAATGCAAAAAAAATGCAAAAAAAATGTAAAAAAATAATGCAAAAAAAATGCAAAAAAAAATGCAAAAAAAATGCAAAAAAATGCAAAAAAATGCAAAAAATGCAAAAAAATGCAAAAAAAATGTAAAAAAAAAATGCAAAAAAATGCAAAAAAAATGCAAAAAAATGCAAAAAAATGTAAAAAAAAATGCAAAAAAAATGCAAAAAAAATGCAAAAAAAAATGCAAAAAAAATGCAAAAAATAATGCAAAAAAAATGCAAAAAAAATGCCAAAAAAAATGCAAAAAAATGCAAAAAATAATGCAAAAAAAATGCAAAGAAAAATGTAAAAAAAAAATGCAAAAAAAATGCAAAAAAAAATGCAAAAAAATGCAAAAAAATGCAAAAAAAATGCAAAAAAAATGCAAAAAAAATGCAAAAAAAAATGCAAAAAAAAGCAAAAAAAAATGCAAAAAAATGCAAAAAAAATGCAAAAAAATGCAAAAAAAATGCAAAAAAATGCAAAAAAAATGCAAAAAAAATGCAAAAAAATGCAAAAAAAATGCAAAAAAAATGC
>JAKRKW010000331.1:0-33075 GCA_023566125.1 Zingel zingel
AAAACCCACAAAAAATGCAAAAAAAATGCAAAAAAAAATGCAAAAAAATGCAAAAAAAACCCACAAAAAATGCAAAAAAAATGCAAAAAAAAATGTTAAAAAAATGCAAAAAAAATGCAAAAAAAATGCAAAAAAATGCAAAAAAATGCAAAAAAAAAATGCAAAAAAAATGCAAAAAAATGCAAAAAAAAAATGCAAAAAAAATGCAAAAAAATGCAAAAAAAAATGCAAAAAAAATGCAAAAAAATGCAAAAAAAAATGCAAAAAAAATGCAAAAAAATGCAAAAAAAAATGCAAAAAAAATGCAAAAAAATGCAAAAAAAAATGCAAAAAAATGCAAAAAAAAAATGCAAAAAAATGCAAAAAAATGCAAAAAAAAATGCAAAAAAAAATGCAAAAAAAATGCAAAAAAATGCAAAAAAATTATGCAAAAAAATATGCAAAAAAAATGCAAAAAAATGCAAAAAAAATGCAAAAAAAATGCAAAAAAATGCAAAAAAAAAATGCAAAAAAATGCAAAAAAATGCAAAAAAAAAATGCAAAAAAATGCAAAAAAATGCAAAAAAAAATGCAAAAAAAATGCAAAAAAATGCAAAAAAAAAATGCAAAAAAAATGCAAAAAAATGCAAAAAAAAATGCAAAAAAAATGCAAAAAAAAATGCAAAAAAATGCAAAAAAAACCCACAAAAAATGCAAAAAAAATGCAAAAAAAAATGTTAAAAAAATGCAAAAAAAATGCAAAAAAAATGCAAAAAAAATGCAAAAAAAATGCAAAAAAATGCAAAAAAAAAATGCAAAAAAAATGCAAAAAAATGCAAAAAAAAAATGCAAAAAAAATGCAAAAAAATGCAAAAAAAAATGCAAAAAAAATGCAAAAAAATGCAAAAAAAAAATGCAAAAAAAATGCAAAAAAATGCAAAAAAAAATGCAAAAAAAATGCAAAAAAATGCAAAAAAAAATGCAAAAAAATGCAAAAAAAAATGCAAAAAAATGCAAAAAAATGCCAAAAAAATGCAAAAAAAAATGCAAAAAAAATGCAAAAAAATGCAAAAAAATTATGCAAAAAAATATGCAAAAAAAATGCAAAAAAATGCAAAAAAAATGCAAAAAAAAACCACAAAAAATGCAAAAAAAATGCAAAAAAAAATGCAAAAAAAATGCAAAAAAATGCAAAAAAAAATGTAAAAAAAAATGCAAAAAAATGCAAAAAAAAAGCAAAAAAATATGCAAAAAAAATGCAAAAAAATGCAAAAAAAATGCAAAAAAAAATGCAAAAAAAATGCAAAAAAAATGCAAAAAAATGCAAAAAAAATGCAAAAAAAAATGCAAAAAAAATGCAAAAAAATGCAAAAAAAAATGCAAAAAAATGCAAAAAAAAATGCAAAAAAATGCAAAAAAAATGCAAAAAAAATGCAAAAAAAATGCAAAAAAATGCAAAAAAAAAATGCAAAAAAAATGCAAAAAAATGCAAAAAAAAAATGCAAAAAAAATGCAAAAAAATGCAAAAAAAAATGCAAAAAAAATGCAAAAAAATGCAAAAAAAAATGCAAAAAAATGCAAAAAAAAATGCAAAAAAAACCCACAAAAAATGCAAAAAAATGCAAAAAAAAATGCAAAAAAAATGCAAAAAAATGCAAAAAAATTATGCAAAAAAATATGCAAAAAAACATGCAAAAAAAATGCAAAAAAATGCAAAAAAAATGCAAAAAAAATGCAAAAAAATGCAAAAAAAAATGCAAAAAAATGCAAAAAAATGCAAAAAAATGCAAAAAATGCAAAAAAAAATGCAAAAAAAAAATGCAAAAAAAAATGCAAAAAAAAATGCAAAAAAATGCAAAAAAAACCCACAAAAAATGCAAAAAAAATGCAAAAAAAAATGCAAAAAAATGCAAAAAAAACCCACAAAAAATGCAAAAAAAATGCAAAAAAAAATGTTAAAAAAATGCAAAAAAAATGCAAAAAAAATGCAAAAAAAATGCAAAAAAAATGCAAAAAAATGCAAAAAAAAAATGCAAAAAAATGCAAAAAAATGCAAAAAAAATGCAAAAAAAAATGCAAAAAAATGCAAAAAAATGCAAAAAAAAATGCAAAAAAATGCAAAAAAAAATGCAAAAAAATGCAAAAAAATGCCAAAAAAATGCAAAAAAAAAATGCAAAAAAAATGCAAAAAAATGCAAAAAAAATATGCAAAAAAATATGCAAAAAAAATGCAAAAAAATGCAAAAAAAACCCACAAAAAATGCAAAAAAAATGCAAAAAAAAATGCAAAAAAATGCAAAAAAAACCCACAAAAAATGCAAAAAAAATGCAAAAAAAAATGCAAAAAAATGCAAAAAAAACGCAAAAAAAATGCAAAAAAAATGCAAAAAAATGCAAAAAAAATGCAAAAAAAAATGCAAAAAAAATGCAAAAAAATGCAAAAAAAAATGCAAAAAAATGCAAAAAAAAATGCAAAAAAATGCAAAAAAAATGCAAAAAAATGCAAAAAAAATGCAAAAAAATGCAAAAAAAAATGCAAAAAAAATGCAAAAAAATGCAAAAAAAATATGCAAAAAAATTGCAAAAAAATGCAAAAAAAAATGCAAAAAAAATGCAAAAAAATGCAAAAAAAATGCAAAAAAATGCAAAAAAAATGCAAAAAAAATGCAAAAAAATGCCAAAAAAATGCAAAAAAAAATGCAAAAAAAATGCAAAAAAATGCAAAAAAATTATGCAAAAAAAAATGCAAAAAAAATGCAAAAAAATGCAAAAAAATGCAAAAAAATGCAAAAAAAATGCAAAAAAAATGCAAAAAAAATGCAAAAAAAAATGCAAAAAAAAATGCAAAAAAAAATGCAAAAAAAAATGCAAAAAAATGCAAAAAAAACCCACAAAAAATGCAAAAAAAATGCAAAAAAAAAAATGCAAAAAAATGCAAAAAAAACCCACAAAAAATGCAAAAAAAATGCAAAAAAAAATGTTAAAAAAATGCAAAAAAAATGCAAAAAAAATGCAAAAAAATGCAAAAAAAAAATGCAAAAAAAATGCAAAAAAAATGCAAAAAAATGCAAAAAAAATGCAAAAAAATGCAAAAAAAATGCAAAAAAATGCAAAAAAAAAATGCAAAAAAAATGCAAAAAAATGCAAAAAAAAAAATGCAAAAAAAATGCAAAAAAATGCAAAAAAAAATGCAAAAAAATGCAAAAAAATGCAAAAAAAATGCAAAAAAATGCAAAAAAAAATGCAAAAAAAATGCAAAAAAATGCAAAAAAATGCAAAAAAAATATGCAAAAAAAATGCAAAAAAATGCAAAAAAAATGCAAAAAAACCCCACAAAAAATGCAAAAAAAAATGCAAAAAAAAATGCAAAAAAAATGCAAAAAAATGCAAAAAAAAATGTAAAAAAAAATGCAAAAAAATGCAAAAAAAAAAGCAAAAAAATATGCAAAAAAAATGCAAAAAAATGCAAAAAAAATGCAAAAAAAAATGCAAAAAAAATGCAAAAAAAATGCAAAAAAATGCAAAAAAAATGCAAAAAAAAATGCAAAAAAAATGCAAAAAAATGCAAAAAAAAATGCAAAAAAAATGCAAAAAATGCAAAAAAAATGCAAAAAAAAATGCAAAAAAAATGCAAAAAAATGCAAAAAAAAATGCAAAAAAATGCAAAAAAAAATGCAAAAAAATGCAAAAAAAATGCAAAAAAATGCAAAAAAATGCAAAAAAATGCAAAAAAAAAAATGCAAAAAAAATGCAAAAAAATGCAAAAAAAAAATGCAAAAAAAATGCAAAAAAATGCAAAAAAAAATGCAAAAAAAATGCAAAAAAATGCAAAAAAAAATGCAAAAAAATGCAAAAAAAAATGCAAAAAAATGCAAAAAAAACCCACAAAAAATGCAAAAAAAATGCAAAAAAAAATGCAAAAAAATGCAAAAAAAACCCACAAAAAATGCAAAAAAATGCAAAAAAAATGCAAAAAAAATGCAAAAAAATAAAATGCAAAAAAAATGCAAAAAATGCAAAAAAAATGCAAAAAAATGCAAAAAAAATGCAAAAAAAATGCAAAAAAAATGCAAAAAAATGCAAAAAAAATGCAAAAAAATGCAAAAAAAAATGCAAAAAAATGCAAAAAAAATGCAAAAAATGCAAAAAAAATGCAAAAAAATGCAAAAAAATGCAAAAAAATGCAAAAAAATGCAAAAAAAAAAATGCAAAAAAAATGCAAAAAAATGCAAAAAAAATGCAAAAAAAATGCAAAAAAATGCAAAAAAAATGCAAAAAAATGCAAAAAAAAATGCAAAAAAATGCAAAAAAAATGCCAAAAAAATGCAAAAAAAAATGCAAAAAAAATGCAAAAAAATGCAAAAAAATTATGCAAAAAAATATGCAAAAAAAATGCAAAAAAATGCAAAAAAAATGCAAAAAAAATGCAAAAAAAATGCAAAAAAAAATGCAAAAAATGCAAAAAAATGCAAAAAAATGCAAAAAAAAAATGCAAAAAAAATGCAAAAAAAAATGCAAAAAAAAATGCAAAAAAATGCAAAAAAAACCCACAAAAAATGCAAAAAAAATGCAAAAAAAAATGCAAAAAAATGCAAAAAAAACCCCTCAAAAAATGCAAAAAAAATGCAAAAAAAAATGTTAAAAAAATGCAAAAAAAATGCAAAAAAAATGCAAAAAAATGCAAAAAAAATGCAAAAAAATGCAAAAAAAAATGCAAAAAAATGCAAAAAAAAATGCAAAAAAAATGCAAAAAAATGCCAAAAAAATGCAAAAAAAAATGCAAAAAAAATGCAAAAAAATTATGCAAAAAAATATGCAAAAAAATATGCAAAAAAAATGCAAAAAAATGCAAAAAAAATGCAAAAAAAATGCAAAAAAAATGCAAAAAAAAATGCAAAAAAATGCAAAAAAAATGCAAAAAAATGCAAAAAAAAAAATGCAAAAAAAATGCAAAAAAATGCAAAAAAAAATGCAAAAAAAATGCAAAAAAAAGCAAAAAAAATGCAAAAAAATGCAAAAAAAAATGCAAAAAAAAATGCAAAAAAAAAATGCAAAAAAATGCAAAAAAAACCCACAAAAAATGCAAAAAAAATGCAAAAAAAAATGCAAAAAAATGCAAAAAAAACCCACAAAAAATGCAAAAAAAATGCAAAAAAAAATGCAAAAAAATGCAAAAAAAACGCAAAAAAAATGCAAAAAAAATGCAAAAAAATGCAAAAAAAATGCAAAAAAAAATGCAAAAAAAATGCAAAAAAATGCAAAAAAAATGCAAAAAAAAGCAAAAAAAAAATGCAAAAAAATGCAAAAAAAATGCAAAAAAATGCAAAAAAAATGCAAAAAAATGCAAAAAAAAATGCAAAAAAAATGCAAAAAAATGCAAAAAAAAAATGCAAAAAAAATGCAAAAAAATGCAAAAAAAAATGCAAAAAAAATGCAAAAAAATGCAAAAAAAATGCAAAAAATGCAAAAAAAAATGCAAAAAAAATGCAAAAAAATGCCAAAAAAATGCAAAAAAAAATGCAAAAAAAAATGCAAAAAAATGCAAAAAAATTATGCAAAAAAATATGCAAAAAAAATGCAAAAAAATGCAAAAAAAATGCAAAAAAATGCAAAAAAATGCAAAAAATGCAAAAAAAAATGCAAAAAAAAATGCAAAAAAAAATGCAAAAAAATGCAAAAAAAAACCCACAAAAAATGCAAAAAAAATGCAAAAAAAAATGCAAAAAAATGCAAAAAAAAACCACAAAAAATGCAAAAAAAATGCAAAAAAAAATGTTAAAAAAATGCAAAAAAATGCAAAAAAATGCAAAAAAAATGCAAAAAAAATGCAAAAAAATGCAAAAAAAAAATGCAAAAAAAATGCAAAAAAATGCAAAAAAAAATGCAAAAAAATGCAAAAAAAAATGCAAAAAAATGCAAAAAAATGCAAAAAAAATGCAAAAAAAAATGCAAAAAAATGCAAAAAAATGCAAAAAAATGCAAAAAAATGCAAAAAAAATGCAAAAAAATGCAAAAAAAAAATGCAAAAAAAATGCAAAAAAATGCAAAAAAAAAATGCAAAAAAAATGCAAAAAAATGCAAAAAAAAATGCAAAAAAAATGCAAAAAAATGCAAAAAAAAATGCAAAAAAATGCAAAAAAAAATGCAAAAAAATGCAAAAAAATGCCAAAAAAATGCAAAAAAAAATGCAAAAAAAATGCAAAAAAATGCAAAAAAATTATGCAAAAAAATATGCAAAAAAATGCAAAAAAATGCAAAAAAAATGCAAAAAAACCCCACAAAAAATGCAAAAAAAATGCAAAAAAAAATGCAAAAAAAATGCAAAAAAATGCAAAAAAAAATGTAAAAAAAAATGCAAAAAAATGCAAAAAAAAAGCAAAAAAATATGCAAAAAAAAATGCAAAAAAATGCAAAAAAAAATGCAAAAAAAAATGCAAAAAAAATGCAAAAAAAATGCAAAAAAATGCAAAAAAAATGCAAAAAAAAATGCAAAAAAAATGCAAAAAAATGCAAAAAAAAATGCAAAAAAATGCAAAAAAAAATGCAAAAAAATGCAAAAAAAATGCAAAAAAATGCAAAAAAAATGCAAAAAAATGCAAAAAAAAAATGCAAAAAAAATGCTAAAAAATGCAAAAAAAAAATGCAAAAAAAATGCAAAAAAATGCAAAAAAAAATGCAAAAAAATGCAAAAAAAAATGCAAAAAAATATGCAAAAAAAATGCAAAAAAATGCAAAAAAAATGCAAAAAAAATGCAAAAAAAATGCAAAAAAAAAATGCAAAAAAATGCAAAAAAATGCAAAAAAATGCAAAAAAAAAAAATGCAAAAAAATGCAAAAAAAATGCAAAAAAAATGCAAAAAAAAATGCAAAAAAAAATGCAAAAAAATGCAAAAAAAATGCAAAAAAAAATGCAAAAAAAAATGCAAAAAAATGCAAAAAAACCCCACAAAAAATGCAAAAAAAATGCAAAAAAAATGCAAAAAAATGCAAAAAAAACCCACAAAAAATGCAAAAAAAAATGCAAAAAAAAAATGCAAAAAAAATGCAAAAAAAATGCAAAAAAAAATGCAAAAAAAATGCAAAAAAATGCAAAAAAAATGCAAAAAAAAATGCAAAAAAAATGCAAAAAAATGCAAAAAAAAAATGCAAAAAAATGCAAAAAAAAATGCAAAAAAATGCAAAAAAAATGCAAAAAAATGCAAAAAAAATGCAAAAAAAATGCAAAAAAAAATGCAAAAAAAATGCAAAAAAATGCAAAAAAAAAATGCAAAAAAAATGCAAAAAAATGCAAAAAAAAATGCAAAAAAAATGCAAAAAATGCAAAAAAAAATGCAAAAAAATGCAAAAAAAAATGCAAAAAAATGCCAAAAAAATGCAAAAAAAAATGCAAAAAAAATGCAAAAAAATGCAAAAAAATTATGCAAAAAAATATGCAAAAAAAAAAAATGTTAAAAAAATGCAAAAAAATGCAAAAAAAATGCAAAAAAAATGCAAAAAAAATGCAAAAAAATGCAAAAAAAAAATGCAAAAAAAATGCAAAAAAATGCAAAAAAAAATGCAAAAAAATGCAAAAAAAAAATGCAAAAAAATGCAAAAAAATGCAAAAAAATGCAAAAAATGCAAAAAAATGCAAAAAAAATGCAAAAAAATGCAAAAAAAATGCAAAAAAATGCAAAAAAATGCAAAAAAAAATGCAAAAAAATGCAAAAAAATGCAAAAAAATGCAAAAAAATGCAAAAAAAATGCAAAAAAATGCAAAAAAAAAATGCAAAAAAAATGCAAAAAAATGCAAAAAAATGCAAAAAAATGCAAAAAAAATGCAAAAAAATGCAAAAAAAAAATGCAAAAAAAATGCAAAAAAATGCAAAAAAAAAATGCAAAAAAAATGCAAAAAAATGCAAAAAAAAATGCAAAAAAAATGCAAAAAAATGCAAAAAAATGCCAAAAAAATGCAAAAAAAAATGCAAAAAAAATGCAAAAAAATGCAAAAAAATTATGCAAAAAAATATGCAAAAAAATGCAAAAAAATGCAAAAAAAATGCAAAAAAAAACCCACAAAAAATGCAAAAAAAAATGCAAAAAAAAATGCAAAAAAAATGCAAAAAAATGCAAAAAAAAAATGTAAAAAAAAATGCAAAAAAATGCAAAAAAAAAGCAAAAAAATATGCAAAAAAAATGCAAAAAAATGCAAAAAAAAATGCAAAAAAAAATGCAAAAAAAATGCAAAAAAAATGCAAAAAAATGCAAAAAAAATGCAAAAAAAAATGCAAAAAAAAATGCAAAAAAATGCAAAAAAAAATGCAAAAAAATGCAAAAAAAAATGCAAAAAAATGCAAAAAAAATGCAAAAAAATGCAAAAAAAATGCAAAAAAATGCAAAAAAAAAATGCAAAAAAAATGCAAAAAAATGCAAAAAAAAAATGCAAAAAAAAATGCTAAAAAATGCAAAAAAAAAAATGCAAAAAAAATGCAAAAAAAATGCAAAAAAAAATGCAAAAAAATGCAAAAAAAAATGCAAAAAAATATGCAAAAAAAATGCAAAAAAATGCAAAAAAAATGCAAAAAAAATGCAAAAAAAATGCAAAAAAAAATGCAAAAAAATGCAAAAAAAATGCAAAAAAATGCAAAAAAAAAAATGCAAAAAAATGCAAAAAAAATGCAAAAAAAATGCAAAAAAAAATGCAAAAAAAAATGCAAAAAAATGCAAAAAAAATGCAAAAAAAAATGCAAAAAAAAATGCAAAAAAATGCAAAAAAACCCCACAAAAAATGCAAAAAAAATGCAAAAAAAATGCAAAAAAATGCAAAAAAAACCCACAAAAAATGCAAAAAAAATGCAAAAAAAAATGCAAAAAAAATGCAAAAAAATGCAAAAAAAATGCAAAAAAAATGCAAAAAAATGCAAAAAAAATGCAAAAAAAAATGCAAAAAAAATGCAAAAAAATGCAAAAAAAAATGCAAAAAAATGCAAAAAAAAATGCAAAAAAATGCAAAAAAAATGCAAAAAAATGCAAAAAAAATGCAAAAAAATGCAAAAAAAAATGCAAAAAAAATGCAAAAAAATGCAAAAAAAAAATGCAAAAAAATGCAAAAAAATGCAAAAAAAAATGCAAAAAAAATGCAAAAAATGCAAAAAAAAATGCAAAAAAATGCAAAAAAAAATGCAAAAAAATGCAAAAAAATGCCAAAAAAATGCAAAAAAAAATGCAAAAAAAATGCAAAAAAATGCAAAAAAATTATGCAAAAAAATATGCAAAAAAAATGCAAAAAAATGCAAAAAAAATGCAAAAAAAATGCAAAAAAAATGCAAAAAAAAATGCAAAAAAAATGCAAAAAAATGCAAAAAAATGCAAAAAAATGCAAAAAAAATGCAAAAAAAAATGCAAAAAAAAATGCAAAAAAATGCAAAAAAAACCCACAAAAAATGCAAAAAAAATGCAAAAAAAAATGCAAAAAAATGCAAAAAAAACCCACAAAAAATGCAAAAAAAATGCAAAAAAAAATGTTAAAAAAATGCAAAAAAAATGCAAAAAAAATGCAAAAAAAATGCAAAAAAAATGCAAAAAAATGCAAAAAAAAATGCAAAAAAAATGCAAAAAAATGCAAAAAAAAATGCAAAAAAATGCAAAAAAAAATGCAAAAAAATGCAAAAAATGCAAAAAAAATGCAAAAAAAAATGCTAAAAAATGCAAAAAAAATGCAAAAAAAATGCAAAAAATGCAAAAAAATGCCAAAAAAATGCAAAAAAAAATGCAAAAAAATGCAAAAAAATGCAAAAATATGCAAAAAAATATGCAAAAAAAATGCAAAAAAATGCAAAAAAAATGCAAAAAAAATGCAAAAAAAATGCAAAAAAAATGCAAAAAATGCAAAAAAAATGCAAAAAAATGCAAAAAAATGCCAAAAAAATGCAAAAAAAAAATGCAAAAAAAATGCAAAAAAATTATGCAAAAAAATATGCAAAAAAATATGCAAAAAAAATGCAAAAAAATGCAAAAAAAATGCAAAAAAATGCAAAAAAAAATGCAAAAAAATGCAAAAAAATGCAAAAAAATGCAAAAAAAAAAATGCAAAAAAAATGCAAAAAAATGCAAAAAAATGCAAAAAAAATGCAAAAAAAAATGCAAAAAAAATGCAAAAAAATGCAAAAAAAAATGCAAAAAAAATGCAAAAAAAAATGCAAAAAAATGCAAAAAAAACCCACAAAAAATGCAAAAAAAATGCAAAAAAAAATGCAAAAAAATGCAAAAAAAACCCACAAAAAATGCAAAAAAAATGCAAAAAAAAATGCAAAAAAATGCAAAAAAAACGCAAAAAAATGCAAAAAAATGCAAAAAAATGCAAAAAAAATGCAAAAAAAAATGCAAAAAAAATGCAAAAAAATGCAAAAAAATGCAAAAAAATGCAAAAAAAAATGCAAAAAAATGCAAAAAAAATGCAAAAAAATGCAAAAAAAATGCAAAAAAATGCAAAAAAAAATGCAAAAAAAATGCAAAAAAAAATGCAAAAAAAAATGCAAAAAAAATGCAAAAAAATGCAAAAAAAAATGCAAAAAAAATGCAAAAAAATGCAAAAAAAATGCAAAAAAATGCAAAAAAAAATGCAAAAAAAATGCAAAAAAATGCCAAAAAAATGCAAAAAAAAATGCAAAAAAAATGCAAAAAAATGCAAAAAAATTATGCAAAAAAATATGCAAAAAAAATGCAAAAAAATGCAAAAAAAATGCAAAAAAAATGCAAAAAAAATGCAAAAAAAAATGCAAAAAAAATGCAAAAAAATGCAAAAAAATGCAAAAAAATGCAAAAAAAAATGCAAAAAAAAAATGCAAAAAAAAATGCAAAAAAAAATGCAAAAAAATGCAAAAAAACCCCACAAAAAATGCAAAAAAAATGCAAAAAAAAATGCAAAAAAATGCAAAAAAAAACCCACAAAAAATGCAAAAAAAATGCAAAAAAAAATGTTAAAAAAATGCAAAAAAAATGCAAAAAAAATGCAAAAAAAATGCAAAAACAATGCAAAAAAATGCAAAAAAAAAATGCAAAAAAAATGCAAAAAAAATGCAAAAAAATGCAAAAAAAATGCAAAAAAATGCAAAAAAAAATGCAAAAAAATGCAAAAAAAATGCAAAAAAATGCAAAAAAAAATGCAAAAAAATGCAAAAAAAAATGCAAAAAAATGCAAAAAAATGCAAAAAAATGCCAAAAAAATGCAAAAAAAAATGCAAAAAAATGCAAAAAAATGCAAAAAAATTATGCAAAAAAATATGCAAAAAAAATGCAAAAAAATGCAAAAAAAATGCAAAAAAAAATGCAAAAAAATGCAAAAAAAAATGCAAAAAAAAATGCAAAAAAAAATGCAAAAAAAAATGCAAAAAAATGCAAAAAAACCCCTCAAAAAATGCAAAAAAAATGCAAAAAAAAATGCAAAAAAATGCAAAAAAAACCCACAAAAAATGCAAAAAAAATGCAAAAAAAAATGTTAAAAAAATGCAAAAAAAATGCAAAAAAAATGCAAAAAAAATGCAAAAAAAAATGCAAAAAAATGCAAAAAAAAAATGCAAAAAAAATGCAAAAAAATGCAAAAAAAAATGCAAAAAAATGCAAAAAAATTATGCAAAAAAATATGCAAAAAAAATGCAAAAAAATGCAAAAAAAATGCAAAAAAAATGCAAAAAAAATGCAAAAAAAAATGCAAAAAAAATGCAAAAAAATGCAAAAAAATGCAAAAAAATGCAAAAAAAATGCAAAAAAAAATGCAAAAAAAAATGCAAAAAAATGCAAAAAAAACCCACAAAAAATGCAAAAAAAATGCAAAAAAAAATGCAAAAAAATGCAAAAAAAACCCACAAAAAATGCAAAAAAAATGCAAAAAAAAATGTTAAAAAAATGCAAAAAAAATGCAAAAAAAATGCAAAAAAAATGCAAAAAAAATGCAAAAAAATGCAAAAAAAAAATGCAAAAAAAATGCAAAAAAATGCAAAAAAAAATGCAAAAAAATGCAAAAAAAAATGCAAAAAAATGCAAAAAATGCAAAAAAAATGCAAAAAAAAATGCTAAAAAATGCAAAAAAATGCAAAAAAAAATGCAAAAAAATGCAAAAAAATGCCAAAAAAATGCAAAAAAAAATGCAAAAAAAATGCAAAAAAATGCAAAAAAATTATGCAAAAAAATATGCAAAAAAAATGCAAAAAAAAATGCAAAAAAAATGCAAAAAAATGCAAAAAAAAATGCAAAAAAATGCAAAAAAAAATGCAAAAAAATGCAAAAAAATGCCAAAAAAATGCAAAAAAAAAATGCAAAAAAAATGCAAAAAAATTATGCAAAAAAATATGCAAAAAAATATGCAAAAAAAATGCAAAAAAATGCAAAAAAAATGCAAAAAAAATGCAAAAAAAAATGCAAAAAAATGCAAAAAAATGCAAAAAAATGCAAAAAAAAAAATGCAAAAAAAATGCAAAAAAATGCAAAAAAAATGCAAAAAAAATGCAAAAAAAAATGCAAAAAAAATGCAAAAAAATGCAAAAAAATGCAAAAAAAAATGCAAAAAAAAATGCAAAAAAAAATGCAAAAAAATGCAAAAAAAACCCACAAAAAATGCAAAAAAAATGCAAAAAAAAATGCAAAAAAATGCAAAAAAAACCCACAAAAAATGCAAAAAAAATGCAAAAAAAAATGCAAAAAAATGCAAAAAAAACGCAAAAAAATGCAAAAAAATGCAAAAAAATGCAAAAAAAATGCAAAAAAAAATGCAAAAAAAATGCAAAAAAATGCAAAAAAATGCAAAAAAATGCAAAAAAAAATGCAAAAAAATGCAAAAAAAATGCAAAAAAATGCAAAAAAAATGCAAAAAAATGCAAAAAAAAATGCAAAAAAAATGCAAAAAAATGCAAAAAAAAATGCAAAAAAAATGCAAAAAAATGCAAAAAAAAATGCAAAAAAAATGCAAAAAAATGCAAAAAAAATGCAAAAAAATGCAAAAAAAAATGCAAAAAAATGCAAAAAAATGCCAAAAAAATGCAAAAAAAAATGCAAAAAAAATGCAAAAAAATGCAAAAAAATTATGCAAAAAAATATGCAAAAAAAATGCAAAAAAATGCAAAAAAAATGCAAAAAAAATGCAAAAAAAATGCAAAAAAAAATGCAAAAAAAATGCAAAAAAATGCAAAAAAATGCAAAAAAATGCAAAAAAAAATGCAAAAAAAAAATGCAAAAAAAAATGCAAAAAAAAATGCAAAAAAATGCAAAAAAAACCCACAAAAAATGCAAAAAAAATGCAAAAAAAATGCAAAAAAAATGCAAAAAAATGCAAAAAAAATGCAAAAAAATGCAAAAAAAAAATGCAAAAAAAATGCAAAAAAATGCAAAAAAAAATGCAAAAAAATGCAAAAAAAAATGCAAAAAATGCAAAAAAAAATGCAAAAAAATGCAAAAAAATGCCAAAAAAATGCAAAAAAAAATGCAAAAAAAATGCAAAAAAATGCAAAAAAATTATGCAAAAAAATATGCAAAAAAAATGCAAAAAAAATGCAAAAAAATGCAAAAAAAATGCAAAAAAATGCAAAAAAAAAATGCAAAAAAAATGCAAAAAAATGCAAAAAAAAATGCAAAAAAATGCAAAAAAAAATGCAAAAAATGCAAAAAAAAAATGCAAAAAAATGCAAAAAAATGCCAAAAAAATGCAAAAAAAAATGCAAAAAAAATGCAAAAAAATGCAAAAAAATTATGCAAAAAAATATGCAAAAAAAATGCAAAAAAAAATGCAAAAAAAAATGCAAAAAAAAATGCAAAAAAATATGCAAAAAAATGCAAAAAAAACCCACAAAAAATGCAAAAAAAATGCAAAAAAAATGCAAAAAAATGCAAAAAAAACCCACAAAAAATGCAAAAAAAAATGCAAAAAAATGCAAAAAAAATGCAAAAAAATGCAAAAAAAATGCAAAAAAATGCAAAAAAAAATGCAAAAAAATTGCAAAAAATGCAAAAAAAAAATGCAAAAAAAATGCAAAAAAATGCAAAAAAAAATGCAAAAAAAATGCAAAAAATGCAAAAAAAAATGCAAAAAAATGCAAAAAAAAATGCAAAAAAATGCAAAAAAATGCCAAAAAAATGCAAAAAAAAATGCAAAAAAAATGCAAAAAAATGCAAAAAAATTATGCAAAAAAATATGCAAAAAAAATGCAAAAAAATGCAAAAAAAATGCAAAAAAAATGCAAAAAAAATGCAAAAAAAAATGCAAAAAAAATGCAAAAAAATGCAAAAAAATGCAAAAAAATGCAAAAAAAAATGCAAAAAAAAATGCAAAAAAAAATGCAAAAAAATGCAAAAAAAACCCACAAAAAATGCAAAAAAAATGCAAAAAAAAATGCAAAAAAATGCAAAAAAAACCCACAAAAAATGCAAAAAAAATGCAAAAAAAAATGTTAAAAAAATGCAAAAAAATGCAAAAAAAAAATGCAAAAAAATGCAAAAAAATGCAAAAAAAAATGCAAAAAAAATGCAAAAAATGCAAAAAAAAATGCAAAAAAATGCAAAAAAAAATGCAAAAAAATGCAAAAAAATGCCAAAAAAATGCAAAAAAAAATGCAAAAAAATGCAAAAAAAACCCACAAAAAATGCAAAAAAAATGCAAAAAAAAATGTTAAAAAAATGCAAAAAAAATGCAAAAAAAATGCAAAAAAAATGCAAAAAAAATGCAAAAAAATGCAAAAAAAAAATGCAAAAAAAATGCAAAAAAATGCAAAAAAAAATGCAAAAAAATGCAAAAAAAAATGCAAAAAAATGCAAAAAAAATGCAAAAAAAATGCAAAAAAAAATGCTAAAAAATGCAAAAAAATGCAAAAAAAAATGCAAAAAAATGCAAAAAAAAATGCAAAAAAATGCAAAAAAATGCCAAAAAAATGCAAAAAAAAATGCAAAAAAAATGCAAAAAAATGCAAAAAAATTATGCAAAAAAATATGCAAAAAAAATGCAAAAAAATGCAAAAAAAATGCAAAAAAAACCCACAAAAAATGCAAAAAAAATGCAAAAAAAAATGCAAAAAAAATGCAAAAAAATGCAAAAAAAAATGTAAAAAAAATGCAAAAAAATGCAAAAAAAAAGCAAAAAAATATGCAAAAAAAATGCAAAAAAATGCAAAAAAAAATGCAAAAAAAATGCAAAAAAATGCAAAAAAAAATGCAAAAAAAATGCAAAAAAATGCAAAAAAAAAATGCAAAAAAAATGCAAAAAAATGCAAAAAAAAATGCAAAAAAAATGCAAAAAAATGCAAAAAAAAATGCAAAAAAATGCAAAAAAAATGCAAAAAAATGCAAAAAAATGCCAAAAAAATGCAAAAAAAAATGCAAAAAAATGCAAAAAAATGCAAAAAAATTATGCAAAAAAATATGCAAAAAAAATGCAAAAAAATGCAAAAAAAATGCAAAAAAAATGCAAAAAAAATGCAAAAAAAAATGCAAAAAAATGCAAAAAAAATGCAAAAAAATGCAAAAAAAAAAATGCAAAAAAATGCAAAAAAAATGCAAAAAAAATGCAAAAAAAAATGCAAAAAAAATGCAAAAAAATGCAAAAAAAAATGCAAAAAAAAATGCAAAAAAAAATGCAAAAAAATGCAAAAAAAACCCACAAAAAATGCAAAAAAAATGCAAAAAAAAATGCAAAAAAATGCAAAAAAAACCCACAAAAAATGCAAAAAAAATGCAAAAAAATGCAAAAAAAAATGCAAAAAAATGCAAAAAAATGCAAAAAAAATGCAAAAAAAAATGCAAAAAAATGCAAAAAAATGCAAAAAAAAATGCAAAAAAATGCAAAAAAAATGCAAAAAAATGCAAAAAAAAAATGCAAAAAAAATGCAAAAAAATGCAAAAAAAAAATGCAAAAAAAATACAAAAAAATGCAAAAAAAAATGCAAAAAAATTGCAAAAAAATGCAAAAAAAAAATGCAAAAAAATGCAAAAAAAAATGCAAAAAAATGCAAAAAAATGCCAAAAAAATGCAAAAAAAATGCAAAAAAAATGCAAAAAAATGCAAAAAAATTATGCAAAAAAATATGCAAAAAAAATGCAAAAAAATGCAAAAAAAAATGCAAAAAAAACCCACAAAAAATGCAAAAAAAATGCAAAAAAAAATGCAAAAAAAATGCAAAAAAATGCAAAAAAAAATGTAAAAAAAAATGCAAAAAAATGCAAAAAAAAAAGCAAAAAAATATGCAAAAAAAATGCAAAAAAATGCAAAAAAAAATGCAAAAAAAAATGCAAAAAAAATGCAAAAAAAATGCAAAAAAATGCAAAAAAAATGCAAAAAAAAATGCAAAAAAAATGCAAAAAAATGCAAAAAAAAATGCAAAAAAATGCAAAAAAAAATGCAAAAAAATGCAAAAAAAATGCAAAAAAATGCAAAAAAAATGCAAAAAAATGCAAAAAAAAAATGCAAAAAAAATGCAAAAAAATGCAAAAAAAAATGCAAAAAAAATGCTAAAAAATGCAAAAAAAAATGCAAAAAAAATGCAAAAAAATGCAAAAAAAATGCAAAAAAATGCAAAAAAAAATGCAAAAAAATATGCAAAAAAAATGCAAAAAAATGCAAAAAAAATGCAAAAAAAATGCAAAAAAAAATGCAAAAAAAAATGCAAAAAAATGCAAAAAAAAATGCAAAAAAAAATGCAAAAAAAAATGCAAAAAAATGCAAAAAAAACCCACAAAAAATGCAAAAAAAATGCAAAAAAAATGCAAAAAAATGCAAAAAAAAATGCAAAAAAAATGCAAAAAATGCAAAAAAAAATGCAAAAAAATGCAAAAAAAAATGCAAAAAAATGCAAAAAAATGCCAAAAAAATGCAAAAAAAAATGCAAAAAAAATGCAAAAAAATGCAAAAAAATTATGCAAAAAAATATGCAAAAAAAATGCAAAAAAATGCAAAAAAAATGCAAAAAAAATGCAAAAAAAATGCAAAAAAAAATGCAAAAAAAATGCAAAAAAATGCAAAAAAATGCAAAAAAATGCAAAAAAAAATGCAAAAAAAAATGCAAAAAAAAATGCAAAAAAATGCAAAAAAAACCCACAAAAAATGCAAAAAAAATGCAAAAAAAATGCAAAAAAATGCAAAAAAAACCCACAAAAAATGCAAAAAAAATGCAAAAAAAAATGTTAAAAAAATGCAAAAAAATGCAAAAAAAAAATGCAAAAAAATGCAAAAAAATGCAAAAAAAAATGCAAAAAAAATGCAAAAAATGCAAAAAAAAATGCAAAAAAATGCAAAAAAAAATGCAAAAAAATGCAAAAAAATGCCAAAAAAATGCAAAAAAAAATGCAAAAAAATGCAAAAAAAACCCACAAAAAATGCAAAAAAAATGCAAAAAAAAATGTTAAAAAAATGCAAAAAAAATGCAAAAAAAATGCAAAAAAAATGCAAAAAAAATGCAAAAAAATGCAAAAAAAAAATGCAAAAAAAATGCAAAAAAATGCAAAAAAAAATGCAAAAAAATGCAAAAAAAAATGCAAAAAAATGCAAAAAAAATGCAAAAAAAATGCAAAAAAAAATGCTAAAAAATGCAAAAAAATGCAAAGAAAAATGCAAAAAAATGCAAAAAAAAATGCAAAAAAATGCAAAAAAATGCCAAAAAAATGCAAAAAAAAATGCAAAAAAAATGCAAAAAAATGCAAAAAAATTATGCAAAAAAATATGCAAAAAAAATGCAAAAAAATGCAAAAAAAATGCAAAAAAAACCCACAAAAAATGCAAAAAAAATGCAAAAAAAAATGCAAAAAAAATGCAAAAAAATGCAAAAAAAAATGTAAAAAAAAATGCAAAAAAATGCAAAAAAAAAGCAAAAAAATATGCAAAAAAAATGCAAAAAAATGCAAAAAAAAATGCAAAAAAAATGCAAAAAAATGCAAAAAAAAATGCAAAAAAAATGCAAAAAAATGCAAAAAAAAAATGCAAAAAAAATGCAAAAAAATGCAAAAAAAAATGCAAAAAAAATGCAAAAAAATGCAAAAAAAAATGCAAAAAAATGCAAAAAAAATGCAAAAAAATGCAAAAAAATGCCAAAAAAATGCAAAAAAAAATGCAAAAAAATGCAAAAAAATGCAAAAAAATTATGCAAAAAAATATGCAAAAAAAATGCAAAAAAATGCAAAAAAAATGCAAAAAAAATGCAAAAAAAATGCAAAAAAAAATGCAAAAAAATGCAAAAAAAATGCAAAAAAATGCAAAAAAAAAAATGCAAAAAAATGCAAAAAAAATGCAAAAAAAATGCAAAAAAAAATGCAAAAAAAATGCAAAAAAATGCAAAAAAAAATGCAAAAAAAAATGCAAAAAAAAATGCAAAAAAATGCAAAAAAAACCCACAAAAAATGCAAAAAAAATGCAAAAAAAAATGCAAAAAAATGCAAAAAAAACCCACAAAAAATGCAAAAAAAATGCAAAAAAATGCAAAAAAAAATGCAAAAAAATGCAAAAAAATGCAAAAAAAATGCAAAAAAAAATGCAAAAAAATGCAAAAAAATGCAAAAAAAAATGCAAAAAAATGCAAAAAAAATGCAAAAAAATGCAAAAAAAAAATGCAAAAAAAATGCAAAAAAATGCAAAAAAAAAATGCAAAAAAAATACAAAAAAATGCAAAAAAAAATGCAAAAAAATTGCAAAAAAATGCAAAAAAAAAATGCAAAAAAATGCAAAAAAAAATGCAAAAAAATGCAAAAAAATGCCAAAAAAATGCAAAAAAAATGCAAAAAAAATGCAAAAAAATGCAAAAAAATTATGCAAAAAAATATGCAAAAAAAATGCAAAAAAATGCAAAAAAAAATGCAAAAAAAACCCACAAAAAATGCAAAAAAAATGCAAAAAAAAATGCAAAAAAAATGCAAAAAAATGCAAAAAAAAATGTAAAAAAAAATGCAAAAAAATGCAAAAAAAAAAGCAAAAAAATATGCAAAAAAAATGCAAAAAAATGCAAAAAAAAATGCAAAAAAAAATGCAAAAAAAATGCAAAAAAAATGCAAAAAAATGCAAAAAAAATGCAAAAAAAAATGCAAAAAAAATGCAAAAAAATGCAAAAAAAAATGCAAAAAAATGCAAAAAAAAATGCAAAAAAATGCAAAAAAAATGCAAAAAAATGCAAAAAAAATGCAAAAAAATGCAAAAAAAAAATGCAAAAAAAATGCAAAAAAATGCAAAAAAAAATGCAAAAAAAATGCTAAAAAATGCAAAAAAAAATGCAAAAAAAATGCAAAAAAATGCAAAAAAAATGCAAAAAAATGCAAAAAAAAATGCAAAAAAATATGCAAAAAAAATGCAAAAAAATGCAAAAAAATGCAAAAAAAATGC
The DNA here is from genome assembly GCA_023566125.1 of Zingel zingel. NCBI lineage: Eukaryota > Metazoa > Chordata > Actinopteri > Perciformes > Percidae > Zingel > Zingel zingel. The sequence continues at coordinate 19,301 of JAKRKW010000331.1, forward strand.
AAAAAAAAATGCAAAAAAAAATGCAAAAAAATGCAAAAAAAAATGCAAAAAAAAATGCAAAAAAAAATGCAAAAAAATGCAAAAAAAACCCACAAAAAATGCAAAAAAAATGCAAAAAAAATGCAAAAAAATGCAAAAAAAACCCACAAAAAATGCAAAAAAAATGCAAAAAAAAATGCAAAAAAAATGCAAAAAAAATGCAAAAAAAATGCAAAAAAAATGCAAAAAAATGCAAAAAAAATGCAAAAAAAAATGCAAAAAAAATGCAAAAAAATGCAAAAAAAAATGCAAAAAAATGCAAAAAAAAATGCAAAAAAATGCAAAAAAAATGCAAAAAAATGCAAAAAAATGCAAAAAAATGCAAAAAAAAATGCAAAAAAAATGCAAAAAAATGCAAAAAAAAAATGCAAAAAAAATGCAAAAAAATGCAAAAAAAAATGCAAAAAAAATGCAAAAAATGCAAAAAAAAATGCAAAAAAAAATGCAAAAAAATGCAAAAAAATGCCAAAAAAATGCAAAAAAAAATGCAAAAAAAATGCAAAAAAATGCAAAAAAATTATGCAAAAAAATATGCAAAAAAAATGCAAAAAAATGCAAAAAAAATGCAAAAAAAATGCAAAAAAAATGCAAAAAAAAATGCAAAAAAAATGCAAAAAAATGCAAAAAAATGCAAAAAAATGCAAAAAAAAATGCAAAAAAAAATGCAAAAAAAAATGCAAAAAAATGCAAAAAAACCCACAAAAAATGCAAAAAAAATGCAAAAAAAAATGCAAAAAAATGCAAAAAAAACCCACAAAAAATGCAAAAAAAATGCAAAAAAAAATGTTAAAAAAATGCAAAAAAAATGCAAAAAAAATGCAAAAAAAATGCAAAAACAATGCAAAAAAATGCAAAAAAAAATGCAAATAAAATGCAAAAAAAATGCAAAAAAATGCAAAAAAAATGCAAAAAAATGCAAAAAAAAATGCAAAAAAATGCAAAAAAAATGCAAAAAAATGCAAAAAAAATGCAAAAAAATGCAAAAAAAAATGCAAAAAAATGCAAAAAAATGCAAAAAAATGCCAAAAAAATGCAAAAAAAAATGCAAAAAAAATGCAAAAAAATGCAAAAAAATTATGCAAAAAAATATGCAAAAAAAATGCAAAAAAATGCAAAAAAAATGCAAAAAAAATGCAAAAAAATGCAAAAAAAAATGCAAAAAAAAATGCAAAAAAAAATGCAAAAAAAAATGCAAAAAAATGCAAAAAAACCCCTCAAAAAATGCAAAAAAAATGCAAAAAAAAATGCAAAAAAATGCAAAAAAAACCCACAAAAAATGCAAAAAAAATGCAAAAAAAAATGTTAAAAAAATGCAAAAAAAATGCAAAAAAAATGCAAAAAAAATGCAAAAAAAAATGCAAAAAAATGCAAAAAAAAAATGCAAAAAAAATGCAAAAAAATGCAAAAAAAAATGCAAAAAAATGCAAAAAAACCCCACAAAAAATGCAAAAAAAATGCAAAAAAAAATGCAAAAAAATGCAAAAAAACCCCACAAAAATGCAAAAAAAATGCAAAAAAAATGCAAAAAAAAATGCAAAAAAAATGCAAAAAAAATGCAAAAAAAATGCAAAAAAAATGCAAAAAAATGCAAAAAAAAATGCAAAAAAAATGCAAAAAAATGCAAAAAAAATGCAAAAAAAATGCAAAAAAATGCAAAAAAATGCAAAAAAATTATGCAAAAAAATATGCAAAAAAAATGCAAAAAAATGCAAAAAAATGCAAAAAAAATGCAAAAAAAATGCAAAAAAAATGAAAAAAAAATGCAAAAAAATGCAAAAAAATGCAAAAAAAAATGCAAAAAAAATGCAAAAAAAAATGCAAAAAAAAATGCAAAAAAAATGCAAAAAAAATGCAAAAAAATGCAAAAAAAAATGCAAAAAAATGCAAAAAAAATGCAAAAAAAAATGCAAAAAAAATGCAAAAAAATGCAAAAAAATTATGCAAAAAAATATGCAAAAAAAATGCAAAAAAATGCAAAAAAATGCAAAAAAAATGCAAAAAAAATGCAAAAAAAATGCAAAAAAAATGCAAAAAAAACCCACAAAAAATGCAAAAAAAATGCAAAAAAAATGCAAAAAAAATGCAAAAAAATGCAAAAAAAATGCAAAAAAATGCAAAAAAAAATGCAAAAAAAATGCAAAAAAAATTGCAAAAAAAAGCAAAAAAATGCAAAAAAATGCAAAAAAAATGCAAAAAAAAATGCAAAAAAAAATGCAAAAAAATGCAAAAAAACCCCACAAAAAATGCAAAAAAAATGCAAAAAAAAATGCAAAAAAAATGCAAAAAAATGCAAAAAAAAATGCAAAAAAAAATGCAAAAAAAATGCAAAAAAATGCAAAAAAAAATGCAAAAAAATGCAAAAAAATGCAAAAAAAATGCAAAAAAAATGCAAAAAAAATGCAAAAAAAATGCAAAAAAATGCAAAAAAAATGCAAAAAAATGCAAAAAAAAATGCAAAAAAATGCAAAAAAATGCAAAAAAAATGCAAAAAAAAATGCAAAAAAAATGCAAAAAAATATGCAAAAAAATTATGCAAAAAAATATGCAAAAAAAATGCAAAAAAATGCAAAAAAAATGCAAAAAAAATGCAAAAAAAATGCAAAAAAATGCAAAAAAAAATGCAAAAAAAAATGCAAAAAAAATGCAAAAAAATGCAAAAAAAAATGCAAAAAAATGCAAAAAAAATGCAAAAAAAAATGCAAAAAAATGCAAAAAAAAATGCAAAAAAATGCAAAAAAAAAAATGCAAAAAAAATGCAAAAAAAAATGCAAAAAAAATGCAAAAAAATATGCAAAAAAATGCAAAAAAAAATGCAAAAAAATGCAAAAAAATGCAAAAAAAATGCAAAAAAAAATGCAAAAAAATGCAAAAAAATTATGCAAAAAAATATGCAAAAAAAATGCAAAAAAATGCAAAAAAAATGCAAAAAAAATGCAAAAAAAATGCAAAAAAAAATGCAAAAAAAATGCAAAAAAATGCAAAAAAATGCAAAAAAATGCAAAAAAAAAATGCAAAAAAAAATGCAAAAAGATGCAAAAAAAATGCAAAAAAATGCAAAAAAAAAAATGCAAAAAAAATGCAAAAAAATGCAAAAAAATGCAAAAAAAATGCAAAAAAAAATGCAAAAAAAATGCAAAAAAATGCAAAAAAATGCAAAAAAAAATGCAAAAAAATGCAAAAAAATGCAAAAAAACCCCACAAAAAATGCAAAAAAAATGCAAAAAAAAATGCAAAAAAATGCAAAAAAAACCCACAAAAAATGCAAAAAAAATGCAAAAAAAATGCAAAAAAATGCAAAAAAACCCCACAAAAATGCAAAAAAAATGCAAAAAAAAATGCAAAAAAAAATGCAAAAAAAATGCAAAAAAAATGCAAAAAAAATGCAAAAAAAATGCAAAAAAATGCAAAAAAAATGCAAAAAAAATGCAAAAAAATGCAAAAAAAATGCAAAAAAAAATGCAAAAAAATGCAAAAAAATTATGCAAAAAAATTATGCAAAAAAATATGCAAAAAAAATGCAAAAAAATGCAAAAAAATGCAAAAAAAATGCAAAAAAAATGCAAAAAAAATGCAAAAAAAATGCAAAAAAATGCAAAAAAATGCAAAAAAAAATGCAAATAAAATGCAAAAAAAAATGCAAAAAAAAATGCAAAAAAAAATGCAAAAAAAATGCAAAAAAATGCAAAAAAAATGCAAAAAAAAATGCAAAAAAAAATGCAAAAAAAATGCAAAAAAATGCAAAAAAAATGCAAAAAAAAAATGCAAAAAAAAATGCAAAAAAATGCAAAAAAAATGCAAAAAAAAATGCAAAAAAATGCAAAAAAAATGCAAAAAAATGCAAAAAAAAAATGCAAAAAAAATGCAAAAAAATGCAAAAAATGCAAAAAAAAATGCAAAAAAAATGCAAAAAAATACAAAAAAATGCAAAAAAATGCAAAAAAAATATGCAAAAAAATATGCAAAAAAAATGCAAAAAAAATGCAAAAAAATGCAAAAAAAAATGCAAAAAAATGCAAAAAAAAATGCAAAAAAAAATGCAAAAAAATGCAAAAAAAATGCAAAAAAATGCAAAAAAAATGCAAAAAAATGCAAAAAAATGCAAAAAAAATGCAAAAAAAATGCAAAAAAAAATGCAAAAAAAATGCAAAAAAATGCAAAAAAAATGCAAAAAAATGCAAAAAAAATGCAAAAAAAAATGCAAAAAAAATGCAAAAAAATGCAAAAAAATTATGCAAAAAAATATGCAAAAAAAATGCAAAAAAATGCAAAAAAATGCAAAAAAAATGCAAAAAAAATGCAAAAAAAATGCAAAAAAAATGCAAAAAAATCCAAAAAAATGCCAAAAAAAATGCAAAAAAATATGCAAAAAAAATGCAAAAAAAATGCAAAAAAAATGCAAAAAAATGCAAAAAAAATGCAAAAAAATGCAAAAAAAAATGCAAAAAAATGCAAAAAAAATGCAAAAAAATGCAAAAAAAAATGCAAAAAAAATGCAAAAAAATGCAAAAAAATGCAAAAAAAATGCAAAAAAAAATGCAAAAAAATGCAAAAAAAATGCAAAAAAAATGCAAAAAAATGCAAAAAAAATGCAAAAAAAATGCAAAAAAAAATGCAAAAAAAATGCAAAAAAATGCAAAAAAAATGCAAAAAAAATGCAAAAAAAAATGCAAAAAAAATGCAAAAAAATGCAAAAAAAAATGCAAAAAAAAAATGCAAAAAAAATGCAAAAAAATGCAAAAAAAATGCAAAAAAAAATGCAAAAAAATGCAAAAAAATGCAAAAAAAATGCAAAAAAAAATGCAAAAAAAATGCAAAAAAATGCAAAAAAAATGCAAAAAAAAATGCAAAAAAAAGCAAAAAAATGCAAAAAAAATGCAAAAAAATGCAAAAAAAAAATGCAAAAAAAAATGCAAAAAAATGCAAAAAAACCCCACAAAAAATGCAAAAAAAATGCAAAAAAAAATGCAAAAAAAATGCAAAAAAAATGCAAAAAAATGCAAAAAAATGCAAAAAAAATGCAAAAAAAAATGCAAAAAAAATGCAAAAAAATGCAAAAAAATTATGCAAAAAAATATGCAAAAAAAATGCAAAAAAATGCAAAAAAATGCAAAAAAAATGCAAAAAAAATGCAAAAAAAATGCAAAAAAAATGCAAAAAAATCCAAAAAAATGCCAAAAAAAATGCAAAAAAATATGCAAAAAATATGCAAAAAAAATGCAAAAAAATGCAAAAAAATGCAAAAAAAATGCAAAAAAATGCAAAAAAAAAAGCAAAAAAATGCAAAAAAAATGCAAAAAAATGCAAAAAAAAAATGCAAAAAAAATGCAAAAAAATGCAAAAAAATGCAAAAAAAATGCAAAAAAAATGCAAAAAAATGCAAAAAAAATGCAAAAAAAATGCAAAAAAATGCAAAAAAAATGCAAAAAAAAATGCAAAAAAAAATGCAAAAAAATGCAAAAAAATGCAAAAAAAATGCAAAAAAAATGCAAAAAAAAATGCAAAAAAAATGCAAAAAAATGCAAAAAAAATGCAAAAAAAAAATGCAAAAAAAAATGCAAAAAAATGCAAAAAAAATGCAAAAAAAATGCAAAAAAAATGCAAAAAAATGCAAAAAAAATGCAAAAAAAAAATGCAAAAAAAAATGCAAAAAAATGCAAAAAAAATGCAAAAAAAAATGCAAAAAATGCAAAAAAATGCAAAAAAAATGCAAAAAAAAAATGCAAAAAAAATGCAAAAAAATGCAAAAAAAATGCAAAAAAAAATGCAAAAAAAAGCAAAAAAATGCAAAAAAAATGCAAAAAAATGCAAAAAAAAATGCAAAAAAAAATGCAAAAAAATGCAAAAAAACCCCACAAAAAATGCAAAAAAAATGCAAAAAAAAATGCAAAAAAAATGCAAAAAAAATGCAAAAAAATGCAAAAAAATGCAAAAAAAATGCAAAAAAAAATGCAAAAAAAATGCAAAAAAATGCAAAAAAATTATGCAAAAAAATATGCAAAAAAAATGCAAAAAAATGCAAAAAAATGCAAAAAAAATGCAAAAAAAATGCAAAAAAAATGCAAAAAAAATGCAAAAAAATCCAAAAAAATGCCAAAAAAAATGCAAAAAAATATGCAAAAAATATGCAAAAAAAATGCAAAAAAAAGCAAAAAAAATGCAAAAAAATGCAAAAAAAAATGCAAAAAAAATGCAAAAAAAAATGCAAAAAAATGCAAAAAAAAATGCAAAAAAATGCAAAAAAATGCAAAAAAAAATGCAAAAAAATGCAAAAAAAATGCAAAAAAATGCAAAAAAAAAATGCAAAAAAAATGCAAAAAAATCCAAAAAAATGCCCAAAAAAATGCAAAAAAAATATGCAAAAAATATGCAAAAAAAATGCAAAAAAAATGCAAAAAAATGCAAAAAAAAATGCAAAAAAATGCAAAAAAAAATGCAAAAAAATATGCAAAAAAATGCAAAAAAATGCAAAAAAATGCAAAAAAAAAATGCAAAAAAAATGCAAAAAAATGCAAAAAAAAATGCAAAAAAAATGCAAAAAAAAATGCAAAAAAAATGCAAAAAAATGCAAAAAAAATGCAAAAAAAATGCAAAAAAAAATGCAAAAAAAATGCAAAAAAATGCAAAAAAAATGCAAAAAAAATGCAAAAAAAAATGCAAAAAAAATGCAAAAAATGCAAAAAAAATGCAAAAAAAAAATGCAAAAAAAAATGCAAAAAAATGCAAAAAAATGCAAAAAAAAAAGCAAAAAAATGCAAAAAAATGCAAAAAAATGCAAAAAAAAAATGCAAAAAAAATGCAAAAAAATGCAAAAAAAAATGCAAAAAAAATGCAAAAAAATGCAAAAAAAATGCAAAAAAATGCAAAAAAAATGCAAAAAAAATGCAAAAAAAAATGCAAAAAAAAAGCAAAAAAATGCAAAAAAATGCAAAAAAAATGCAAAAAAAATGCAAAAAAAAATGCAAAAAAAATGCAAAAAAATGCAAAAAAAATGCAAAAAAAATGCAAAAAAAAATGCAAAAAAAATGCAAAAAAATGCAAAAAAAATGCAAAAAAAAAATGCAAAAAAAAATGCAAAAAAATGCAAAAAAATGCAAAAAAAAAAGCAAAAAAATGCAAAAAATGCAAAAAATGCAAAAAAAAATGCAAAAAAAAATGCAAAAAAAATGCAAAAAAATGCAAAAAAAAATGCAAAAAAATGCAAAAAAATGCAAAAAAAATGCAAAAAAATGCAAAAAAAATGCAAAAAAAATGCAAAAAAAAATGCAAAAAAAAAGCAAAAAAATGCAAAAAAATGCAAAAAAAATGCAAAAAAATGCAAAAAAAAATGCAAAAAAAAATGCAAAAAAATGCAAAAAAAAACCCACAAAAAAAGCAAAAAAAATGCAAAAAAAATGCAAAAAAAATGCAAAAAAATGCAAAAAAAAATGCAAAAAAAAAATGCAAAAAAAAATGCAAAAAAAAATGCAAAAAAATGCAAAAAAAATGCAAAAAAATGCAAAAAAAATGCAAAAAAAATGCAAAAAAATGCAAAAAAAATGCAAAAAAAATGCAAAAAAAAATGCAAAAAAAATGCAAAAAAATGCAAAAAAAATGCAAAAAAATGCAAAAAAAATGCAAAAAAAAATGCAAAAAAATGCAAAAAAATTATGCAAAAAAATATGCAAAAAAAATGCAAAAAAATGCAAAAAAATGCAAAAAAATGCAAAAAAATGCAAAAAAAATGCAAAAAAAAATGCAAAAAAAATGCAAAAAAATGCAAAAAAATTATGCAAAAAAATATGCAAAAAAAATGCAAAAAAATGCAAAAAAATGCAAAAAAAATGCAAAAAAAATGCAAAAAAATCCAAAAAAATGCCAAAAAAAATGCAAAAAAATATGCAAAAAATATGCAAAAAAAATGCAAAAAAATGCAAAAAAATGCAAAAAAATGCAAAAAAATGCAAAAAAAAATGCAAAAAAATGCAAAAAAAAATGCAAAAAAATGCAAAAAAAAAAATGCAAAAAAAATGCAAAAAAATGCAAAAAAATGCAAAAAAAATGCAAAAAAAAATGCAAAAAAAAAATGCAAAAAAAATGCAAAAAAATGCAAAAAAAAAATACAAAAAAAAATGCAAAAAAAATGCAAAAAAATGCAAAAAAAATGCAAAAAAAAAATGCAAAAAAAAATGCAAAAAAATGCAAAAAAAATGCAAAAAAAAATGCAAAAAAATGCAAAAAAAATGCAAAAAAATGCAAAAAAAAAATGCAAAAAAAATGCAAAAAAATCCAAAAAAATGCCAAAAAAACTGCAAAAAAAATATGCAAAAAATATGCAAAAAAAAAAGAAAAAAATGCAAAAAAATGCAAAAAAAAATGCAAAAAAATGCAAAAAAAAATGCAAAAAAATATGCAAAAAAATGCAAAAAAAATGCAAAAAAATGCAAAAAAAAAATGCAAAAAAAATGCAAAAAAATGCAAAAAAAAATGCAAAAAAAATGCAAAAAAAAATGCAAAAAAAAATGCAAAAAAATGCAAAAAAAATGCAAAAAAATGCAAAAAAAATGCAAAAAAATGCAAAAAAAAATGCAAAAAAAATGCAAAAAAATGCAAAAAAATTATGCAAAAAAATATGCAAAAAAAATGCAAAAAAATGCAAAAAAATGCAAAAAAAATGCAAAAAAAATGCAAAAAAATCCAAAAAAATGCCAAAAAAAATGCAAAAAAATATGCAAAAAATATGCAAAAAAAATGCAAAAAAATGCAAAAAAATGCAAAAAAAATGCAAAAAAATGCAAAAAAAAATGCAAAAAAATGCAAAAAAAAATGCAAAAAAATGCAAAAAAAAAATGCAAAAAAAATGCAAAAAAATGCAAAAAAATGCAAAAAAAATGCAAAAAAAAATGCAAAAAAAAAATGCAAAAAAAATGCAAAAAAATGCAAAAAAAAAATACAAAAAAAAATGCAAAAAAAATGCAAAAAAAATGCAAAAAAAATGCAAAAAAAAATGCAAAAAAAAATGCAAAAAAATGCAAAAAAAATGCAAAAAAAAATGCAAAAAAATGCAAAAAAAATGCAAAAAAATGCAAAAAAAAAATGCAAAAAAAATGCAAAAAAATCCAAAAAAATGCCAAAAAAACTGCAAAAAAAATATGCAAAAAATATGCAAAAAAAAAAGAAAAAAATGCAAAAAAATGCAAAAAAAAATGCAAAAAAATGCAAAAAAAAATGCAAAAAAATATGCAAAAAAATGCAAAAAAAAATGCAAAAAAATGCAAAAAAAAAATGCAAAAAAAATGCAAAAAAATGCAAAAAAAAATGCAAAAAAATGCAAAAAAAAATGCAAAAAAAATGCAAAAAAATGCAAAAAAAATGCAAAAAAATGCAAAAAAAATGCAAAAAAATGCAAAAAAAATGCAAAAAAAATGCAAAAAAATGCAAAAAAAATGCAAAAAAAATGCAAAAAAAAATGCAAAAAAAATGCAAAAAAATGCAAAAAAAATGCAAAAAAAAAATGCAAAAAAAAATGCAAAAAAATGCAAAAAAAATGCAAAAAAAAAAGCAAAAAAATGCAAAAAAATGCAAAAAAATGCAAAAAAAAAATGCAAAAAAAATGCAAAAAAATGCAAAAAAAAATGCAAAAAAAATGCAAAAAAATGCAAAAAAAATGCAAAAAAATGCAAAAAAAATGCAAAAAAATGCAAAAAAAAATGCAAAAAAAAGCAAAAAAATGCAAAAAAATGCAAAAAAAATGCAAAAAAAATGCAAAAAAAAATGCAAAAAAAAATGCAAAAAAATGCAAAAAAACCCCACAAAAAATGCAAAAAAAATGCAAAAAAAAATGCAAAAAAAATGCAAAAAAATGCAAAAAAAAATGCAAAAAAAAATGCAAAAAAAATGCAAAAAAAATGCAAAAAAAATGCAAAAAAAATGCAAAAAAATGCAAAAAAAAATGCAAAAAAAATGCAAAAAAAAAAAGCAAAAAAAATGCAAAAAAATGCAAAAAAAATGCAAAAAAAAAATGCAAAAAAAAATGCAAAAAAATGCAAAAAAAATGCAAAAAAATGCAAAAAAAATGCAAAAAAATGCAAAAAAAAAATGCAAAAAAAAAATGCAAAAAAATGCAAAAAAATGCAAAAAAAAATGCAAAAAAAATGCAAAAAAATGCAAAAAAAATTGCAAAAAAAATGCAAAAAAATGCAAAAAAAATGCAAAAAAATGCAAAAAAAAATGCAAAAAAAATGCAAAAAAATGCAAAAAAAATGCAAAAAAAAATGCAAAAAAAATGCAAAAAAATGCAAAAAAATTATGCAAAAAAATATGCAAAAAAATGCAAAAAAATGCAAAAAAATGCAAAAAAAATGCAAAAAAAATGCAAAAAAAATGCAAAAAAAATGCAAAAAAATGCAAAAAAAAATGCAAAAAAATGCAAAAAAAATGCAAAAAAAATGCAAAAAAAATGCAAAAAAAATGCAAAAAAATCCAAAAAAATGCCAAAAAAAATGCAAAAAAATATGCAAAAAATATGCAAAAAAAATGCAAAAAAAAGCAAAAAAAATGCAAAAAAATGCAAAAAAAAATGCAAAAAAAATGCAAAAAAAAATGCAAAAAAAATGCAAAAAAATGCAAAAAAAAATGCAAAAAAATGCAAAAAAAATGCAAAAAAAAATGCAAAAAAATGCAAAAAAAATGCAAAAAAATGCAAAAAAAAAATGCAAAAAAAATGCAAAAAAATCCAAAAAAATGCCAAAAAAAATGCAAAAAAATATGCAAAAAATATGCAAAAAAAATGCAAAAAAAATGCAAAAAAATGCAAAAAAAAATGCAAAAAAATGCAAAAAAAATGCAAAAAAATATGCAAAAAAATGCAAAAAAATGCAAAAAAATGCAAAAAAAAAATGCAAAAAAAATGCAAAAAAATGCAAAAAAAAATGCAAAAAAAATGCAAAAAAAAATGCAAAAAAAATGCAAAAAAATGCAAAAAAAATGCAAAAAAAATGCAAAAAAAAATGCAAAAAAAATGCAAAAAAATGCAAAAAAAATGCAAAAAAAATGCAAAAAAAAATGCAAAAAAAATGCAAAAAAATGCAAAAAAAATGCAAAAAAAAAATGCAAAAAAAAATGCAAAAAAATGCAAAAAAATGCAAAAAAAAAAGCAAAAAAATGCAAAAAAATGCAAAAAAATGCAAAAAAAAAATGCAAAAAAAATGCAAAAAAATGCAAAAAAAAATGCAAAAAAAATGCAAAAAAATGCAAAAAAAATGCAAAAAAATGCAAAAAAAAACCCACAAAAAATGCAAAAAAAATGCAAAAAAAATGCAAAAAAAATGCAAAAAAATGCAAAAAAAAATGCAAAAAAAAAATGCAAAAAAAAATGCAAAAAAAAATGCAAAAAAATGCAAAAAAAATGCAAAAAAATGCAAAAAAAATGCAAAAAAAATGCAAAAAAATGCAAAAAAAATGCAAAAAAAATGCAAAAAAAAATGCAAAAAAAATGCAAAAAAATGCAAAAAAAATGCAAAAAAATGCAAAAAAAATGCAAAAAAAAATGCAAAAAAATGCAAAAAAATTATGCAAAAAAATATGCAAAAAAAATGCAAAAAAATGCAAAAAAATGCAAAAAAATGCAAAAAAATGCAAAAAAAATGCAAAAAAAAATGCAAAAAAAATGCAAAAAAATGCAAAAAAATTATGCAAAAAAATATGCAAAAAAAATGCAAAAAAATGCAAAAAAATGCAAAAAAAATGCAAAAAAAATGCAAAAAAATCCAAAAAAATGCCAAAAAAAATGCAAAAAAATATGCAAAAAATATGCAAAAAAATGCAAAAAAATGCAAAAAAATGCAAAAAAAATGCAAAAAAATGCAAAAAAAAATGCAAAAAAATGCAAAAAAAATGCAAAAAAATGCAAAAAAAAAATGCAAAAAAAATGCAAAAAAATGCAAAAAAATGCAAAAAAAATGCAAAAAAAAATGCAAAAAAAAAATGCAAAAAAAATGCAAAAAAATGCAAAAAAAAAATACAAAAAAAAATGCAAAAAAAATGCAAAAAAATGCAAAAAAAATGCAAAAAAAAGCAAAAAAATGCAAAAAAAATGCAAAAAATGCAAAAAAAATGCAAAAAAAAATGCAAAAAATGCAAAAAAAATGCAAAAAAATGCAAAAAAAAAAAGCAAAAAAAATGCAAAAAAATCCAAAAAATGCCAAAAAAACTGCAAAAAAAATATGCAAAAAATATGCAAAAAAAAAAGAAAAAAATGCAAAAAAATGCAAAAAAAAATGCAAAAAAATGCAAAAAAAAATGCAAAAAAATATGCAAAAAAATGCAAAAAAAATGCAAAAAAATGCAAAAAAAAAATGCAAAAAAAATGCAAAAAAATGCAAAAAAAATGCAAAAAAATGCAAAAAAAATGCAAAAAAAATGCAAAAAAAAATGCAAAAAAAATGCAAAAAAATGCAAAAAAAATGCAAAAAAAATGCAAAAAAAATGCAAAAAAAATGCAAAAAAATGCAAAAAAAATGCAAAAAAAAAAATGCAAAAAAAAATGCAAAAAAATGCAAAAAAAATGCAAAAAAAAAAGCAAAAAAATGCAAAAAAATGCAAAAAAATGCAAAAAAAAAATGCAAAAAAAATGCAAAAAAATGCAAAAAAAAATGCAAAAAAAATGCAAAAAAATGCAAAAAAAATGCAAAAAAATGCAAAAAAAATGCAAAAAAATGCAAAAAAAAATGCAAAAAAAAGCAAAAAAATGCAAAAAAATGCAAAAAAAATGCAAAAAAAATGCAAAAAAAAATGCAAAAAAAAATGCAAAAAAATGCAAAAAAACCCCACAAAAAATGCAAAAAAATGCAAAAAAAAATGCAAAAAAAATGCAAAAAAATGCAAAAAAAAATGCAAAAAAAAATGCAAAAAAAAATGCAAAAAAAATGCAAAAAAAATGCAAAAAAAATGCAAAAAAATGCAAAAAAAAATGCAAAAAAAATGCAAAAAAAAAATGCAAAAAAAATGCAAAAAAATGCAAAAAAAATGCAAAAAAAAAATGCAAAAAAAATGCAAAAAAATGCAAAAAAAATGCAAAAAAATGCAAAAAAAATGCAAAAAAATGCAAAAAAAAAATGCAAAAAAAAAATGCAAAAAAATGCAAAAAAATGCAAAAAAAAATGCAAAAAAAATGCAAAAAAATGCAAAAAAAATTGCAAAAAAAATGCAAAAAAATGCAAAAAAAATGCAAAAAAATGCAAAAAAAAATGCAAAAAAAATGCAAAAAAATGCAAAAAAAATGCAAAAAAAATGCAAAAAAAATGCAAAAAAATGCAAAAAAATTATGCAAAAAATATGCAAAAAAATGCAAAAAAATGCAAAAAAAAATGCAAAAAAAAAATGCAAAAAAATGCAAAAAAATGCAAAAAAAAAATGCAAAAAAAATGCAAAAAAATGCAAAAAAAATTGCAAAAAAAATGCAAAAAAATGCAAAAAAAATGCAAAAAAATGCAAAAAAAAATGCTAAAAAAAAATGCAAAAAAAATGCAAAAAAATGCAAAAAAAATGCAAAAAAAATGCAAAAAAAAGCAAAAAAATGCAAAAAAAATGCAAAAAAAATGCAAAAAAAATGCAAAAAAATGCAAAAAAAATGCAAAAAAAATGCAAAAAAATGCAAAAAAAAATGCAAAAAAATGCAAAAAAATGCAAAAAAATGCAAAAAAAAATGCAAAAAAAAGCAAAAAAATGCAAAAAAATGCAAAAAAAATGCAAAAAAAATG
>JAKRKW010000332.1:5000-17500 GCA_023566125.1 Zingel zingel
CCACCCATCCATCTACCCATCCATCCATCCATACATTCATCCATCCACCCATCCATCCACCCATCCATACATTCATCCATCCACCCATCCATCCATCCACCCACCCACCCATCCATCCATCCACCCACCCATCTACCCATCCATCCATCTACCCATCCATCCATCTACCCATCCACCCACCCATCCATCCACCCACCCATCCATCCACCCATCCACCCATCTACCCATCCATCCACCCATCTACCCATCCATCCATCCACCCATCTTCCCATCCATCCATCTTCCCATCCATCCATCCATCCATCCATCTACCCATCCATCCATCTACCCATCCATCCATCCATCCACCCATCTACCCATCCATCCATCCACCCATCCATCCATCCATCTACTCATCCATCCATCTTCCCATCCATCCATCCATCTACCCATCCATCCATCTACCCATCTTCCCATCCATCCATCTTCCCATCCATCCATCTTCCCATCTCTCCACCCATCTACCCATCCATCCATCCATCCACCCATCCATCCATCCACCCATCTACCCATCCATCCATCCATCTACCCATCCATCCATCCATCCACCCATCTACCCATCCATCCATCCACCCATCTTCCCATCCATCCATCTTCCCATCCATCCATCCATCTTCCCATCCATCCATCTTCCCATCTCTCCACCCATCCATCCACCCATCCATCCATCCATCCATCCATCTCTCCATCCATCTCTCCATCCATCCCTCCAGTTTGACAGCGTGTATGTATTTGTGTCTGTGAAAGCTGAATCAACCAATCAGTGACTGACCTGTCGAAGTTCTGCTCCACGGTAACCACGGGGCTCAGGTTGTCATGGACAGAGAAGAGCGGGTTGCCCCAGCGACCAACGTAAGCACTGCAGACAGATGGAGAGAGATGCTGATGGTGAGTGACCGAAACAAGAGAATCTACAACCATGACGATGCATTTTTACAGCTGATCCAAGAGGCTTTCTAACCCGTGTTTTTATCTGGGTCGAAATTCCAACATTTTGTTGTTACTTTCCCGATGTTTGGTCTCTTTTTCGACGATTTTTAGAGACTCCCACAGGTGTATGATTTATACACCATATGCTTTCATGGGAGCTCATCCAAAAATTGAAAAGCGTCCAAAAATGTCGGAAAAAAGTGACAAAAACGAGGCGCTCGGTGTGGTCCTAACAGGAGACTATTTTGACCCTTTGCAGCCCCGTTACTTCTCATCAAGCTGCCACTTCCTCCCAACACATCCTGTTGCTGCAGGCTGCAGAAGGATGGAGAAAGACGGCAGACATGAAATCCTGAATGGAGATTTTTATTTTCAGAAACTCCCAGACGGCTCGGAGACAAGTCGAAAGCCATATGCACGTTGTGTAAAGCCGAATAAAAATATCACGAAGCACGTCAAGCTTGAGCTACCAGCTACGGAGCTAAGCGTAGTAGTTCAGTTAACGTGATGATAGCTGCTAGCATGCTACTTGCCGACCTGTGGATGAAACCAAATCTCAAAAAATTCCTACAACTCTTGCGAAACGGGTGGTAACTAACTGCAGACCTGTCAGCATCGTAGAGGACTCGGGTCTTAAAGACGTACTACGGTGGGCGTGTTCTGACCCGTCTGGTTGGCGTGGAGGGGGACAGCAGCCCCACACACAGCCTGTATGACACGGAGAAAGCAGCCACACACACACACACACACACACACACACACACACACACACACACACAGACTGTATGACACGGAGAAAGCAGCCACACACACACACACACACACACACACACACAGCCTGTATGACACGGAGAAAGCAGCCACACACACACACACACACACACACACACACACACACACACACAGCCTGTATGACACGGAGAAAGCAGCCACACACACACACACACACACACACACACACACACACACACACACACACACACACACACACACACACACACACACAGACTGTATGACACGGAGAAAGCAGCCACACACACACACACACACACAGACTGTATGACACGGAGAAAGCAGCCACACACACACACACACACACACACACACACACACAGCCTGTATGACACGGAGAAAGCAGCCACACACACACACACACACACACACACAGCCTGTATGACACGGAGAAAGCAGCCACACACACACACACACACACACACACACACACAGCCTGTATGACACGGAGAAAGCAGCCACACACACATACACAGCCTGTATGACACGGAGAAAGCAGCCACACACACACACACACACACACACAGCCTGTATGACACGGAGAAAGCAGCCACACACACACACACACACACACAGCCTGTATGACACGGAGAAAGCAGCCACACACACACACACACACACACACACACACACACACACACACACACACACACACACACACACACACACACACACACACACACACACACACACACACACACACACACACACACAGTATGACACGGAGAAAGCAGGCACACTGGAACTGCTGCAAGGTGCTGCAAACGCTGTCTGATTAACCGCTGATCACTGGACCTCAGGGAGGAATCATCATTATTTAGGAGTTACTAAACACTAGATTGACTCTTAAATCTTAAAATCAAGTTCATAAAGTAACTTTCTTTGCATTCATTTTATTCCCAATCAAGATCCACTGGGAAGAATTGCTTTCGATTGTTAATATGTACTTAAAAACTGTTCTGAAATGCGAAATAATAGAATCTTAATCATGTGATAAAATATGCGATTAATCGCGATTAACTAGCAATTCAGCGATTAACTGCGATTAAAATTTTTTTATCGTTTGACAGCTTTGACAGAGGGTGATGTGATTGCCCTACAAATTACCCAGCAGCCCTCAAGCGTCGTGATGCATTCAGGCTCCTGTAAAGAGAGAAGTTCACTGTTCCCTGTGAAATGGTAGAACCGTAAACCACGGCCACCGACTCTCTAATGACTTATGAATACGCTCGTTGCTGCTGCTGAGGCTGCTAATGCTGCTAATGCTGCTAATGCGGCTAATGCTGCTGTGGCTGCTGTGGCTGCTAATGCTGCTAATGCTGCTAATGCTGCTAATGCTGCTAATGCTGCTAATGCTGCTGTGGCTGCTGTGGCTGCTAATGCTGCTGTGGCTGCTAATGCTGCTAATGCTGCTGTGGCTGCTGTGGCTGCTAATGCTGCTGTGGCTGCTAATGCTGCTAATGCTGCTGTGGCTGCTGTGGCT
Organism: Zingel zingel; assembly: GCA_023566125.1. NCBI lineage: Eukaryota > Metazoa > Chordata > Actinopteri > Perciformes > Percidae > Zingel > Zingel zingel. The sequence continues at coordinate 8,245 of JAKRKW010000332.1, forward strand.
GCTGTGGCTGCTGTGGCTGCTAATGCTGCTAATGCTGCTAATGCTGCTAATGCTGCTGTGGCTGCTGTGGCTGCTAATGCTGCTGTGGCTGCTAATGCTGCTAATGCTGCTAATGCTGCTAATGCTGCTGTGGCTGCTGTGGCTGCTAATGCTGCTAATGCTGCTAATGCTGCTAATGCTGCTGTGGCTGCTAATGCTGCTAATGCTGCTAATGCTGCTAATGCTGCTAATGCTGCTAATGCTGCTAATGCTGCTAATGCTGCTAATGCTGCTAATGCTGCTGTGGCTGCTGTGGCTGCTGAGGATGCTGAGGCTGCGGCTGTGTTTGGTGTTTTTATGGCGAGTGTGAAATACAACCTGCAGAGCCAAGCTTCATCACTGCAGCAAACTTTTTACTCCCGACTGTCCCTGAAGACACTCTGAGCCGGCAGAGAGAGTCCCGTCAGCAGTTTGTGCTCCAAAATACCAAGCACAGAAATATGTGTATTTAACCCTCCTGTTGTCCTCAGGACAATATCAGAACTATGACAAAAGAACGCTGAAAAAAGTGACACAAAAACATCGGCAAAGGTGACAAAAATTGTTTAAAATAAAAAGTGGAGAAAAAATTATAAAAACGAGACAAAAGAATTTGAATAAAATTGACAAAAACGTTGAGAAAAGTGTAGAAAAAGAACAAAATGTTGAAATTTCGACCCAGAAAAACTCAAAGTTGCAGGTCGATGGGAAGACAACACAAGGGTTATACCATGGTCTGGGTGAATACTCGATTCTGATTGGCTGTAGGGTGTCCATAAAAAAGGCGTATAGGACACCTACTAAAGGATTTCGGGTGAAACTGGCTGTTTACTGTTCTAAATGAATGTGCTTCATTAAAGGTTTTTTAACATTAATATGCGTTCCCCAGCCTGCCTATGGTCCCCCAGTGGCTAGAAATGGTGATAGGTGTAAACCGAGCCCTGGGTATCCTGCTCTGCCTTTGAGAAAATGAAAGCTCCGATGGGCCAATCAGGAATCTTCCCTTTATGACGTCATAAGGGGAAAGGTTACCTCCCCTTTCTCTGCTTTGCCCGCCCAGAGAATTTGGCCCCCCCATGTGAGAGAGAGCGACATCATGGCTTTCAAACGAGCAAAGTGGCAGTTGGTCAAGACCACACCCCCACCCTCCACCTTGCCCCCCCCTCCTCCTCAATAGCATTTAAAGCTACAGACACAGAAATGGCACATCCTAAGGAAAGCTCATTGTGGGACTGGCTCTAGTGGCTGTAATTCTGCACCAAGGCTGAATTTCAGGAAAGAGACTTCAGATACAGTATTAGGGGACCACTAAGGCCTATATAAAAGAGACTTCAGATACAGTATTAGGGGACCACTAAGGCCTATATAAAAGACTTCAGATACAGTATTAGGGGACCACTAAGGCCTATATAAAAGACTTCAGATACAGTATTAGGGGACCACTAAGGCCTATATAAAGAGACTTCAGATACAGTATTAGGGGACCACTAAGGTCTATATAAAAGAGACTTCAGATACAGTATTAGGGACCACTAAGGTCTATATAAAAGAGACTTCAGATACAGTATTAGGGGACAACTAAGGCCTATATAAAAGACTTCAGATACAGTATTAGGGGACCACTAAGGCCTATATAAAGAGACTTCAGATACAGTATTAGGGGACCACTAAGGTCTATATAAAGAGACTTCAGATACAGTATTAGGGGACCACTAAGGCCTATATAAAGAGACTTCAGATACAGTATTAGGGGACCACTAAGGCCTATATAAAGAGACTTCAGATACAGTATTAGGGGACCACTAAGGTCTATATAAAGAGACTTCAGATACAGTATTAGGGGACCACTAAGGCCTATATAAAGAGACTTCAGATACAGTATTAGGGGACCACTAAGGTCTATATAAAGAGACTTCAGATTCAGTATTAGGGGACCACTAAGGTCTATATAAAGAGACTTCAGATACAGTATTAGGGGACCACTAAGGTCTATATAAAGAGACTTCAGATACAGTATTAGGGGACCACTAAGGTCTATATAAAGAGACTTCAGATACAGTATTAGGGGACCACTAAGGCCTATATAAAAGAGACTCCAGATACAGTATTAGGGTACCACTAAGGCCTATATAAAAGAGACTTCAGATACAGTATTAGGGTACCACTTTTTTGACCAACTCGGGGAGACTGATCAGTCACACTGCCTTTTCCGTCGACGTTTGGCAGTCTGGTTGGTGTGTCTGCAGCTTTAGTCTGTGCGAGAGAAGACTCAGATTGGACAGATAGTCGAGCTAGCTGTCTGGATTGACCCTGCAGAGGTCTGAGGGACGTCGTGGATAGAGACGACCTTTCCCTCGTTGCGTACCTGTAGAAGTGCGCTTTGATGCGCTCCTTGATCAGCCACAGAGGGTGATGTGATTGGTTGTGGAGGTTGCGGCCGACTTTGTCCAGGACCTTCAGCGTGACGTTGGTGAAGTCGTCGCGGGGGTAGGAGTGGCCCGACACCTCCACAAGGTCCTGGCCAATCACGGGCCGGGGGGCGGGACCTTCTGTACCCAGGCGTCTGCCATTGTTCGGGGGGGCTGCCAGGCAACAGCGACGGAGCAGAGGGCGGGGCCAGGACGGGATGAGCGCCGACACGGGGATGGAGATGAGTCTCATGATGATCGGTCCATGAAGCTGGGCGGCAAAAAGAGAGGCTTTAGAATCAGACACACACACACACACACACACACACACACAGAGACACACACACACACAGAGACACACACAGAGACACACACACACACAGACAGAGAGCGACACACAGAGAGAGAGAGAAACACACACACACACACACACACACACACACAGACAGAGAGCGACACACAGAGAGAGAGAGAAACACACACACACACACACACACACACACACACACACACACAGACAGACAGACAGCCACACACACAGACACACACACACACACACACACACACGCGCGCACACACACACACAAAGAGAGACACACACAGATACACTCAGACACACACACACACAAAGAGAGAGAGACACACACACACACACACACACACACAAAGAGAGAGAGAGAGACACACACACACACACACAGAGACACACACACACACACACACACACAGACAGACAGCCACACACACACACACACACACACGCGCACACACACACACACACACACACACACATTATGTGATAAAATGTTAAAGAGACGTTAATGGAAATCATCGCTACTAGGCCTCCGTGTATCAATACAGTGTTCAGGGATTTCCGTCAGGACGACTAGAAGAAACAGAGCAGATTGTCAGTGGAGGTCAGAGAGATGCTGATTGGTCAGTGGAGGTCAGAGAGATGCTGATTGGTCAGTGGAGGTCAGAGAGATACTGATTGGTTTATAATCACAGAAATGTCTCATCTTTCTCTCCGTCCTTTTCTTTCTTTCCATCATTCAACCTCTGACAGGAGACCAGACAATCACCCTTTTATCTGTCTCCCTCAAATATTTGTACACACACACACACACACACACACACACACACACACACACACACACACACACAGAGAGAGAGAGAGAGAGACAGACACACACACACGCACACACAGAGACACACACACACACACACACACACACAGAGAGAGAGAGAGACACACACACGCACACACAGAGACACACACACACACAGACAAAGGGGTGTTGCATTGCAGTGGCATTGCAGCAAAATGGATTATTTTCCGAAATCCATAAAGCTTTTACCTCTGCTGCTGTGTCATATTTTATTGGACACACACACACACACACACACACACACACACACACACACACACACACACACACACACACACACACACCTCTCCAGGTAAAGGGACATCTGAAGGTGATTCTGACTTTAACAGGAACATTAAAGTAAAGGACGTAGATCATTTTGAGATGACAGAGCAGTGAAAGCACGCGCAGTAGGGATGATCATTTAGAGGGTCGCCCGCTCCTCATTTGCATAAAGCAGAATCCAGGCCACTTTACTAAATCAGGTCCGTACCATTTGACTCTCCGCCTCTCGGAAACTCACCAAAATGTTGTGTGTACGTCCAAAAGTAGTTTTAGTCGTGCAAGAGAAATCTCAGATTGGACAGATAGTCGAGCTAGCTGTCTGGAATCACCCTGCAGAGATCTGAGGAGCAGTTAAAGCGTAACTCTCGCCCAAATGCAACCTAGGGTCTTTTTGTGAATGTAATCGAGTCAAACTTTCATTTAAAAGCATAATTAGGACGGAATCGCCACTTTTAAGATTGACCGTATCTTCGTTTTTCGGTCAAATGGCCTTTTGAATGGGAGTGCTAGGGACACTAATATGCTAGCCTCAAAATAGCTATTTTTAAAATACTAAGAAGGCTCGACACAACATGAGACTTTGCTCCAACTATCACCAGGGGCTCTACACCTTAACGAAAGCATTGACAACATTGGTCGTGTTCACAGAGTTCACTAAAAAGAGGTTTTAAAGTGCTCATATTCTCATTTTCAGGTTCATAATTGTATTTAGAGGTTGTACCAGAATAGGTTTACATGGTGTAATATAATATTTTTGTTGTACTGCTCATTGCTGCAGCTCCTCTTTTCACCCTGGGTTCAGGTCTCTGTTTTAGCTCCAGAGTGAGACCTCTCACTGCTGTAACATCTTTGTTGGGAGTCGCACATGCTCAGTAGCTAGGTAAGACCACATGCTCAGTAGCTAGGTAAGACCACATGCTCAGTAGCTAGGTAAGACCACATGCTCAGTAGCTAGGTAAGACCACATGCTCAGTAGCTAGGTAAGACTACATGCTCAGTAGCTAGGTAAGACCACATGCTCAGTAGCTAGGTAAGACCACATGCTCAGTAGCTAGGTAAGACCACATGCTCAGTAGCTAGGTAAGACCACATGCTCGGTAGCTAGGTAAGATCACATGCTCGGTAGCTAGGTAAGACCACACGCTCGGTAGCTAGGTAAGACCACACGCTCGGTAAGACCACATGCTCAGTAGCTAGGTAAGACCACACGCTCGGTAGCTCGGTAGCTAGGTAAGACCACACGCTCGGTAGCTAGTTAAGACCACACGCTCGGTAGCTAGGTAAGACCACACGCTCGGTAGCTAGGTAAGACCACACGCTCGGTAGCTAGGTAAGACCACACGCTCGGTAGCTAGGTAAGACCACACGCTCGGTAGCTAGGTAAGACCACACGCTCGGTAGCTAGGTAAGACCACGTGCTCGGTAGCTAGGTAAGACCACGTGCTCGGTAGCTAGGTAAGACCACGTGCTCGGTAGCTAGGTAAGACCACGTGCTAGGTAGCTAGGTAAGACCACGTGCTCGGTAGCTAGGTAAGACCACATGCTCGGTAGCTAGGTAAGACCACGTGCTCGGTAGCTAGGTAAGACCACATGCTCGGTAGCTAGGTAAGACCACATGCTCGGTAGCTAGGTAAGACCACATGCTCAGTAGCTAGGTAAGACCACATGCTCAGTAGCTAGGTAAGACCACATGCTCAGTAGCTAGGTAAGACCACATGCTCGGTAGCTAGGTAAGACCACACGCTCGGTAGCTAGGTAAGACCACACGCTCGGTAGCTAGGTAAGACCACACGCTCGGTAGCTAGGTAAGACCACACGCTCGGTAGCTAGGTAAGACCACACGCTCGGTAGCTAGGTAAGACCACACGCTCGGTAGCTAGGTAAGACCACACGCTCGGTAGCTAGGTAAGATCACACGCTCGGTAGCTAGGTAAGATCACACGCTCGGTAGCTAGGTAAGATCACACGCTCGGTAGCTAGGTAAGATCACACGCTCGGTAGCTAGGTAAGACCACGCGCTCAGTAGCTAGGTAAGACCACGTGCTCGGTAGCTAGGTAAGACCACGTGCTCGGTAGCTAGGTAAGACCACGTGCTCGGTAGCTAGGTAAGACCACGTGCTCGGTAGCTAGGTAAGACCACGTGCTCGGTAGCTAGGTAAGACCACATGCTCAGTAGCTAGGTAAGACCACATGCTCAGTAGCTAGGTAAGACCACATGCTCGGTAGCTAGGTAAGATCACATGCTCGGTAGCTAGGTAAGACCACATGCTCGGTAGCTAGGTAAGACCACGTGCTCGGTAGCTAGGTAAGACCACGTGCTCGGTAGCTAGGTAAGACCACGTGCTCGGTAGCTAGGTAAGACCACATGCTCGGTAGCTAGGTAAGACCACATGCTCAGTAGCTAGGTAAGACCACATGCTCAGTAGCTAGGTAAGATCACATGCTCAGTAGCTAGGTAAGACCACATGCTCAGTAGCTAGGTAAGGACTACATGAGCTAGCTAGCTGTTTCTCCAACTTCAGTAGTACAAGGCAGGATTAGCCGGGAGACTTCTTCTAAACGAGGGCGCACTTCCAACTTTGTGGTGAATACCTGCAGAACAGGGACATGGAAGTAGTTCTTCTGCAGATTAGGGTGAACTAGTGTGTGTTGTAGCAGTGTTTTGCCATAGAGAACGAGCTAGCATGCTAACGGTTAGCCCCCTAGCCCCCTCGTCTCGGCTAGTGACGTAGAAAGCCGTGCAGATGTTGACCAGCTCACCCGGAGACTGAAGGCAGGACACATTCAGACACCGGATCTCACTCTAAACAGCATGGATGGTTTTTATCAAAGTGTGTATGTGTGTGGAAGCACCAGAGACAGAAAATACCCCCCCAAATCCCAGAAAAAGAGATTTTGTTTTTCATAATATGGACACTTTAATACTGGGTAAAGGTCACGGCTGCTCTGGCGGTATTTGTCTTCTGGACGGATTGAGAATGTGTCCCTAGAGCAGCGCTGATGGAAAGGTCACAGAAAGACCAACACAGACACAGAAACAGGGTTTCCTGCAGGGGTTTTACACACAGACCAACCATCTGCAACATTATCAGCTCAGACATTAACAATGTCACACACACACACACACACACACACACACACACACACACACACACACACACACAGAGACCAGATATACACACACACAAACCAGATATGCACACACACACACACACACACACACACACACACACACACACACACAAGATATACACACACACACACAGACACACACACACACACACACACACACACACACACAGACCAGATATACACACACACACACACACGGACCAGACACACACAGAGACCAGATATACACACACACACACAGACCAGAACACACACACACACACAGACCAGAACACACACACACAGACCAGAACACACACACACACACACACACACACAGAGCGGTGTTGCATTGCAGCAAAATGGATTACTGTTCTGAAATCCATGAAGCCTTTACCTCTGCTGTCATATTATATTGGACACACACACACACACACACACACACACACACACACACACACACACACACACACACACACACAGTTACACACACACACAACCGCCAGAAGTGTAGAAAAAAAAACAACTAAAATGCCGATAAAATTTTAAAGGCTCGAAAACCAACGTGGTAAGCTTCTCGTCGGACCGCGTAGCTCCTATGGCGCCATTCTGATGCTACCAAGCCATCAGCTCCCGTTAGCATCCCATTGACTGCCATTCATTCTGATGCTACCAAGCCATCACCTCCCGTTAGCATCCCATTGACTGCCATTCATTCTGATGCTACCAAGCCATCAGCTCCCGTTAGCATCCCATTGACTGCCATTCATTCTGATGCTACCAAGCCATCAGCTCCCGTTAGCATCCCATTGACTGCCATTCATTCTGATGCTACCAAGCCATCAGCTCCCGTTAGCATCCCATTGACTGCCATTCATTCTGATGCTACCAAGCCATCAGCTCCCGTTAGCATCCCATTGACTGCCATTCATTCTGATGCTACCAAGCCATCAGCTCCCGTTAGCATCCCATTGACTGCCATTCATTCTGATGCTACCAAGCCATCAGCTCCCGTTAGCATCCCATTGACTGCCATTCATTCTGATGCTACCAAGCCATCAGCTCCCGTTAGCATCCCATTGACTGCCATTCATTCTGATGCTACCAAGCCATCAGCTCCCGTTAGCATCCCATTGACTGCCATTCATTCTGATGCTACCAAGCCATCACCTCCCGTTAGCATCCCATTGACTGCCATTCATTCTGATGCTACCAAGCCATCACCTCCCGTTAGCATCCCATTGACTGCCATTCATTCTGATGCTACCAAGCCATCAGCTCCCGTTAGCATCCCATTGACTGCCATTCATTCTGATGCTACCAAGCCATCAGCTCCCGTTAGCATCCCATTGACTGCCATTCATTCTGACGTCACTTTGACAGAGAATAACTTTACATCTGAAGCGTTTAAAGACTCTATTTGTCCGTTGTTTATTTCTAAAGAAACACAACAATGTATAAAAGGCTCCATTACCTTGTAGCTCACGTTATGGCTCCGTAGCAGACGTTGTTATAAAAATAGGCTAACGATTGGGTCATAACCACGAGACTTACTGTCTCATAGTAGAGGAATTACCGTATAGTCCAGGAGAAGCTCTCAGGCAGTTTGGACTTCCATTAGCTGTTTAAGTGTAATTACTAATGTTAACTATCATGTTAGTGATCAGTAATTAGCCTGTGCCTATGTTATCTCCTTACATATACCTACGCTCTCCGTCTCTGCTAGATTGGGAATGATTGAGATTTCTCTTGGCACAGCTACCAGAAGACTTCCAACTTTCAGACAGGTTGCTCACGTCACATCTACGTCTTCAAGCTCAGTTGGAGGCTGCTCAGTAACGCTCAGCCATCACCGGAAAAGAGCTTCTAACATCCTTCACTGGTCTCCGTCCAGAGACACGGGACCTGCTGGTCCATTCTTATATAGGCTACTGTCTATGGGTACAGTCAGTACAGAGGTTGTCAAAAAATACGGGAAAAACATTGAAAAAAAGGAAACTAAAACGGGCTCAAACACCTAAAAAACAGACAAAATGTGTTTTTCTAACGTTTTGGTCACTTTTTTCGTACTTTTTGCTGCTATTTAACACCAACTTATTACCAATAGTTTTACACCTATTTGACGTGTGGATGTCAAAGTTTAGTCAGGTTTTGTCTCTGTGTGTGTGTGTGTGTGTGTGTGTGTGTGTGTGTGTGTGTGTGTGTGTCTCTCTCTATGTGTGTGAGTGTGTGTGTCTATATGTGTGTGTGTGTGTGTGTGTGTGTCTATGTGTGTGAGTGTCTATA
>JAKRKW010000332.1:25000-33029 GCA_023566125.1 Zingel zingel
ACAGCCTCGTGGTGCATTTGAAGTTATTGTAAATGTCCTTTTCCATCTGCTGGTTGTTTTTGTCGTTCAACAGCAATTTACTAGTGAAATAAGTTATTGTTATTGTTCTACATTATTATTAAACATTTAATTTTGACCATATTAGCAACTAACAAGCCGTTCTTCAATGTCACCGACTGTTGTTAAGTACCTTTCTTTTTTTTAGTATCGGTTCAGGCACCGTTAATTATGTATGCGATTAATTTCTATTAATTAATCACAGAGTATGTAATTAATTAGATTTTACTGGGGGAAACATCGACCCTGCTCTTGATTTCGGAAGTTGAAATCAAAAACTAATTTCAATCGATTTGCGAAATTGTGGCGCCCGTATCATATACGTTACTACCACACAAGAGTTACCCGAGATAAGTTATCACGCTGTGTGTGTCTCTGCGGTCATAAAGCTGGACAGCTGCAGTATATAAGCGTGTGTGTGTGTGTGTGTGTGTGTGTGTGTGTCTCTCTGTGTGTGTGTGTGTGTGTGTGTGTGTGTGTGTGTGTGTGTGTGTGTTTGTGTGTGTGTGTTTGTGTGTGTGTGTGTGTGTGTCTGTCTGTGTCTCTCTCTCTCTGTGTGTATGTGTGTGTGCCTGCGTGTGTGTCTGTCTCTGTGTGTGTGTGTGTGTGTGTGTGTGTGTGTGTGTATGTCTCTCTCTCTCTGGGTGAATGTGTGTGTGCTTGCCTGCCTGTATGCGTGTTTGTGTCTCTGTGTGTGTGTGTGTGTGTGTGCTTGCCTGCCTGTATGCGTGTTTGTGTCTCTGTGTGTGTGTCTCTCTGGGTGAGTGTGTGTGTCTCTGTGTGTGTGTGTGTGTGTGTGTGTGTGTCTCTGTGTGTGTGTGTGTGTGTGTGTGTGTGTGTGTGTGTGTGTGTGTGTGTGTGTTTGTGTGTGTGTGTGTGTGTGTGTGCTTGCCTGCCTGTGTGCGTGTTTGTGTCTCTGTGTGTACGTGTGTGTGTGTCTCTCTCTGGGTGTGTGTGTGTCTCTCTCTGGGTGTGTGTGTGTGTGTGTGTGTGTGTGTGTGTGTCTGTGTGTGTGTCTGTGTGTGTCTGTGTGTGTGTGTGTGTGTGTGTGTCTCTCTCTCTGGGTGAGTGTGTGTGTGTGTGTGTGTGTGTGTGTGTCTGTGTGTGTGTGTGTGTGTGTGTGTGTGTCTGTGTGTGTGTCTGTGTGTGTGTCTGTGTGTGTGTGTCTCTGTGTGTGTGTGTGTGTGTGTGTGTGTGTGTGTCTCTCTCTCTGGGTGAGTGTGTGTGTGTGTGTGTGTGTGTGTGTGTGTGTGTGTGTGTGTGTGTGTGTCTGTGTGTGTGTGTGTGTGTGTGTGTGTGTTGTGTTGTGTGACAGGAACACATGATAAGTTGCTCTGCAGGGCGGCCGAGCTGCAGCAGGATTTATGGGAGCTGTAGTGCGAACCGATTGGCTGATATTGTGGCGTTTATTTAAAACAGCGTATCCTGGAACGACCTCACATCCATCTTGTCTAACCCCCCTACTCCTCCTCCTCCATCCTTTCTCCCTTCTTCCCTTAGACCTCTACTCCTCCTCCTCCATCCTTTCTCCCTTCTTCCCTTAGACCTCTACTCCTCCTCCTCCATCCTTTCTCCCTTCTTCCCTTAGACCTCTACTCCTCCTCCTCCATCCTTTCTCCCTCCTTCCCTAAGACCTCTACTCCTCCTCCTCCATCCTTTCTCCCTTCTTCCCTTAGACCTCTACTCCCCCATCCTTTCTCCCTTCTTCCCTTAGACCTCTACTCCTCCATCCTTTCTCCCTTCTTCCCTTAGACCTCTACTCCTTCTCCTCCATCCTTTCTCCCTTCTTCCCTAAGACATCTACTCCTCCTCCAGCCTTTCTCCCTTCTTCCCTAAGACCTCTACTCCTCCTCCATCCTTATCCCTTCTTCCCTAAGACCTCTACTCCTCCTCCATCCTTATCCCTTCTTCCCTAAGACCTCTACTCCTCCTCCATCCTTTCTCCCTTCTTCCTTAAGACCTCTACTCCTCCTCCATCCTTTCTCCCTCCTTCCCTTAGACCTCTACTCCTCCTCCATCCTTTCTCCCTTCTTCCTTAAGACCTCTACTCCTCCTCCATCCTTTCTCCCTCCTTCCCTTAGACCTCTACTCATCCTCCATCCTTTCTCCCTCCTTCCCCAAGACCTCTACTCCTCCTCCATCCTTTCTCCCTCCTTCCCTAAGGCCTCTACTCCTCCTCCATCCTTTCTCCCTTCTCCCCTTAGACCTCTACTCCTCCTCCTCCATCCTTTCTCCCTTCTTCCCTTAGACCTCTACTCCCCCTCCTCCATCCTTTCTTCCTTCTTCCCTAAGACCTCTACTCCCCCTCCTCCATCCTTTCTCCCTTCTTCCTTAAGACCTCTACTCCTCCTCCTCCATCCTTTCTCCCTTCTTCCCTTAGACCTCTACTCCTCCATCCTTTCTCCCTTCTTCCCTTAGACCTCTACTCCTCCATCCTTTCTCCCTTCTTCCCTTAGACCTCTACTCCTCCATCCTTTCTCCCTTCTTCCCTAAGACCTCTACTCCTCCTCCAACCTTTCTCCCTTCTTCCCTTAGACCTCTACTCCTCCTCCAACCGTTCTCCCTTCTTCCCTTAGACCTCTACTCCTCCTCCAACCTTTCTCCCTCCTTCCCTAAGACCTCTACTCCTCCTCCTCCATCCTTTCTCCCTCCTTCCCTAAGACCTCTACTCCTCCTCCAACCTTTCTCCCTTCTTCCCTAAGACCTCTACTCCTCCTCCAACCTTTCTCCCTCCTTCCCTAAGACCTCTACTCCTTCTCCATCCATTTTATTCTTTTTCAACCTGGACCCTATTTTCCCATGTTTTTGTGTCTAAGTGACTGATGTGAACAACAACTCTGAAATTGGTCCAATATTGAGCGAGAACGTTGTAACCGGCAGCCGTGAACAAATGTCCAGCGTCGGTTAGCGTCCACTAAAAGTTCTGTTGTTGCCGCTGACAGACTCAGATTATTATTCTTGATTAAAATGTAGTTTTTATTCAAAATAATTTACATTAAAAAAAATTCTGTTCTATATTTAAACAACCGTTTCAAATGTTTGGCAATGTTTTTTTAGAAAAACCCACCAGACTCCATGTAAATAATCAGGACTTTTAGCGTGTATAGAGCCAGCATATTTCCACCAGACTCCATGTAAATAATCAGGACTTTTAGCGTGTGTAGAGCCAGCATATTTCCACCAGACTCCATGTAAATAATCAGGACTTTTAGCATGTATAGAGCCAGCATATTTCCACCAGACTCCATGTAAATAATCAGGACTTTTAGCATGTATAGAGCCAGCATATCTCCACCAGACTCCATGTAAATAATCAGGACTTTTAGCGTGTATAGAGCCAGCATATTTCCACCAGACTCCATGGAAATAATCCCTACTTTTAGCGTGTATAGAGCCAGCATATTTCCACCAGACTCCATGTAAATAATCAGGACTTTTAGCGTGTATAGAGCCAGAATATTTCCACCAGACTCCATGGAAATAATCCCTACTTTTAGCATGTATAGAGCCAGCATATTTCCACCAGACTCCATGTAAATAATCAGGACTTTTAGCGTGTATAGAGCCAGCATATTTCCACATGTAAATGGGTGAATTAAGGGTTTATTTCAACCAAACCAGAGTGGTGATTGTTGGAACAGTGGAAAGATGAACCAAGACGGCTTTTGGTAGTTTTATTTAGTTTTGTACCTCTTTGGAAGTCGCTTTGGATAAAAGCTTTGGCTTAATGCGACGTCACCAAGGGAAGGGAAGGGAAGACGAGGAAACAAGGAAGGGAAAGGAGAGAGAAAAGGGTTGAGTGACTCGAGTGAGAGAAAGGAGAGGAGGAAGAAGAGGAGCGTCTGACAAGATGAAGAAAGAAGGTTAAGTTTTATGGTTGGAGGAGAAAAGTGCAGAGGCTGCAGCTCTCCGCCACCCAGCAACTCCAAGATACATCCAATCTGTTTCCCATCACTGTCACGCACACACACACACACACACACACACACACACACACACTGTTTACTGTACATGAATTTTTGCACACTTTTACACACATATATGCTCATCCGTTGACACACACATAGTGCGTCTCACTATCTTTGTGGGGACCCATCATTGACATAATGCATTCCCTAGCCCCTTACCCTAACCTTAACCATCACCACTAGATGCCTAACCTTAACCCTTACCCTCACCCTAACCATAACCTAATTCTAACCCTAATCCTAAAACCAAGTCTTAACCCTCAAACAGACCTTTAACCTTGTGGGGTCCAGCATTTTGGGCCCACAAAGCTGGTCGGACCCCACAAGTATACTGGACTCCCGGTTTTTGGACCCCACGAACACAGTTAAACAAGAACACACACACACACACACACACACACACACACACACACACACACACACAAAAAAAGTCTCCTTTAAGCACTGCACTCTTCATCCTGTCTCATTTATTCCACTTTCTTCTGTAAAAACCTCTTTATTTCCCCGCCGTTTACTGTTATTATTATTTTTATTATTATTATTATTATTCCACGTCCCGCTCAGGGAACTCTTTGTCATTATGTAAACGCAGGAGCTCGGAGCCTCTTTTATGGCTACCGGCCAGCGGATTGATCGCACTGCGTCTCGAGGGACGGCGAGGGCTGATCTGAATCAATCATCCACCGCAGTGACCACACGGCAGCCGCTCAAAGCTGTCAGATTCAGCACGTAGTGGCTTCAGTAGGGAAGGGAGATGGAAATATTTTGTATACGCGGCAAAATATAAAGTTGACTTGTGTTTGTGGCCGTCATGCAGGATGTAAACCCTTAAAAAACCTCCTGTATGTTCAACCCGTTCTCACTCCGAACTCGTAATTACGGACGTTTGGACAGTGGCTGTCAGCGGCCTTCAGCGTGTGTGTAGAACGTACCGGGGAGACCAGCAGCTACACACGGTTTGAAGATGTAGTGGACAGGCCTGGATTATCCATAAGGGCACTTGGGCCAGTGCCCAGGGGCACCAACCATTCACAACCAGTGGGGGGGGGGCACCACATGACACAAGCTTTAACAATATTTTCCGTAAATGGTTATATTATTCACTTGAAATTGTTGAAAGACCGTACATTACACGTTTATGAACACTTATTTCACAATAATAATAATACATTATAAATAAATCAATATTACATGACCACTATCACTCCCCTCACCAATCTGTCAGAGTTGAGTTGGTCCACAGGTACATACACATGTATCATTTAGGGGATGGGGGGGGGGGGCAGTTTAACCCCCCAAAAATGTTGTCATAATGATGAATGTAAAATATTAACTGTTAATGTTAAAAATTATGACTGGTTGGCTTTCTTGATTCAATGTAATTGGCAAGCAAAGAAAAACATTTTTCACACAAACCCCCCCCCCCCCCCCCCCCCCCACCTCTGGGGGAGACTTGGTATCGCCCAACGTCCCATAGCACGGCCAGCACGGCGCTTCGTGAGCTTATTCAGAGAAGTAAAAGACCGGTCCGCAGTCTGCGCTTCTTTTCCTAGAACTCATATTTCTTTCAGAGGACTTTGTGCAATAAATCCATATTCTTAGATCTAATATTGATAGTCTTTTGTCCATATCTTATTCATTTTAGGTCCTTTTATTGTCGTTATCTGTGATGCTAAAGCAGTTTTAGCTTTCCCTTGATGCTTTTGACCAATCAGATGAGTTGCTTTCAGGGCCCGTGAAATAAAGTCGGAAATATACACATTTGACCGATCTACAATGCTGCAATACATAGTATTAATTTTGGTTTTTTGAATTCAAAATTTTGAATTGAGACATTTGAATATAGTGCTCACTGCTCATATGCCTACATGTATGTAGTTGAGTTAAGATGAGCTCTTTTACGGCGAATGAAAGGCTTGATCCCACCAAGTAGGGCATCCAATCAACGTCAATGCTGCTGCCAGTTCTGCCGTTGTTTAGCTTTTTCTTCTTCTTCTAGTCCGTAGAAAGAGCAACGTTGGTAGCCTTCCCTCATTAGCGCCACCTCTGTTCAGGAGAAGACTGCAGCTAGTGTCGCGACCACCAGCGCGGGTATAATTAGTCACGGCGATCCCATGACGTCACAGATCAGCGTACTGAGCGTTTGAGAGTGACAACGGTAGAGAGTAGGCCTAGTATGAAAGCCCAAAAATCCGCATATGGAGTTGGTTGGGGGGGGGGGGTGGATGGGTCAAACAACACAGGACTTTCACCCAGGCAGGGATACCCGAACCGAGCCCGACAGAACTCGACGGGCCGGGCCGGGTTCGGACAGATATTTAGAAATGATGGTCGGGTTCAGGTCGGGCTCGGTCACATCAGCAGGATAAGGCATTTGCCTTAAAATGGTGCTGCTGCTCCTTTAAGAGAGCTCAGTGCATGTGTGTGTGTGTGTGTGTGTGTGTGTGTGTGTGTGTGTGTGTGTGTGTGTGTGTGTGTGTGTGTGTGTGTGTGTGTGTGTGTGTGGTGTCTGAGATAATCTCCAGACTGAAAGCCAAGTTCATTCCTCGTCTCACCAGAATCAGGATGTAACCCTAACGTTATATAACGTGGGCCCTGGAGGTAACCAGTCTCCTGGTGTTCTGACCACGGTGGAAACAAAGCGATCAGGAGAGGTTAACACGTTGAACATTTTAAATTAAACAGCTGATTAACGTGAGCTGATGACCTCATCTGTTGATATTTCTGAATGCCTTCCTCCAGCTGCTTAATAACAGCTTTCACACAAACAAACAAACGTTCACGTGTCATTATATGAGAAAGAAACGAGATTCTAACCCGATCCGGACTCTAGTCAGGATTCTTAAACCCAACCGTCCCGTTCTTCCCGTGTGTCACGTAGACGTACCTTTTATAAGCCCACCCACGACCTTTTCCTTACCCTAACTGCGTCAAAAGTGACGCCGATGGTCCCGACCCCAGTGCGCTTAGATGACAACGCCAGAAATACCCGACCAAGCGTCCGTATTTTACGCGATGGAAGTGAGAATGTGTCGATATGTTAAGGCCGGAAAATGACAAATGAACTGTATATCCGAAGAAATCTGGCTGATAGAAAGAAATCAACAAAAGGAGTGATTCATAAGTTAGCGCCCCCTAGTGGTGGCAGGAAGTACGTCCTCATCTCTAAACCAGAGAAGGGAACGGTCGTGTTTAAAACCACGAAGGAAGGAAGGAAGGAAGGAAGGAAGGAATGAAGGAGGGAAGGAAGCAGGGAAGGAAGGAAGGAATGAAGGAGGGAAGGAAGCAGGGAAGGAAGGAAGGAATGAAGGAGGGAAGGAAGCAGGTAAGGAAGGAAGGAAGGAAGGAAGGAGGGAAGAGGAAGCAGGTAAGGAAGGAAGGAAGGAAGGAAGGAATGAAGCAGGGAAGGAAGGAAGGAATGAAGGAGGGAAGGAAGCAGGTAAGGAAGGAAGGAAGGAAGGAAGGAAGGAAGGAAGGAAGCAGGGAAGGAAGGAAGGAATGAAGGAGGGAAGGAAGCAGGGAAGGAAGGAATGAAGGAGGGAAGGAAGCAGGGAAGGAAGGAAGGAAGGAAGGAGGGAAGGAAGCAGGTAAGGAAGGAAGGAAGGAGGGAAGGAAGCAGGTAAGGAAGGAAGGAAGGAAGGAAGGAAGGAAGGAATGAAGCAGGGAAGGAAGGAAGGAATGAAGGAGGGAAGGAAGCAGGAAGGAAGGAAGGAATGAAGGAGGGAAGGAAGCAGGGAAGGAAGGAAGGAAGGAAGGAGGGGAAGGAAGCAGGTAAGGAAGGAAGGAAGGAAGGAAGGAGGGAAGGAAGCAGGTAAGGAAGGAAGGAAGGAAGGAAGGAAGGAAGGAAGCAGGGAAGGAAGGAAGGAATGAAGGAGGGAAGGAAGCAGGGAAGGAAGGAAGGAATGAAGGAGGGAAGGAAGCAGGGAAGGAAGGAAGGAAGGAAGGAGGGAAGGAAGCAGGTAAGGAAGGAAGGAAGGAAGGAAGGAGGGAAGGAAGCAGGTAAG
>JAKRKW010000333.1:0-32983 GCA_023566125.1 Zingel zingel
AAAAAAAATGCAAAAAAAATGCAAAAAAAATGCAAAAAACCCCACAAAAAATGCAAAAAAAATGCAAAAAAAATGCAAAAAAACCCACAAAAAAAATGCAAAAAAAATGCAAAAAAAAATGCAAAAAAACCCACAAAAAAATTCAAAAAAAAATGCAAAAAAACCCACAAAAAATGCAAAAAAAATGCAAAAAAAACCACAAAAAATGCAAAAAAAATGCAAAAAAAAACAAAAAATGCAAAAAAAAATGCAAAAAAAATGCAAAAAAACCCACAAAAAATGCAAAAAAAATGCAAAAAACCCCACAAAAAATGTAAAAAAAATGCAAAAAAACCCACAAAAAATGCAAAAAAACCCACAAAAAAATGCAAAAAAAACCCACAAAAAAACCCACAAAAAATGCAAAAAAACCCACAAAAAAATGCAAAAAAACCCACAAAAAATGCAAAAAAACCCACAAAAAAATGCAAAAAAACCCACAAAAAAACCCACAAAAAAAATGCAAACAAAATGCAAAAAAAAAATGCAAAAAAAAAAACAAAAAATGCAAAAAAAATGCAAAAAAAAATGCAAAAAAAATGCAAAAAAAACACAAAAAATGCAAAAAAAATGCAAAAAAAATGCAAAAAAACCCACAAAAAAATTAAAAAAAAATGCAAAAAAATGCAAAAAAAATGCAAAAAAACCCACAAAAAAATGCAAAAAAACCCACAAAAAATGCAAAAAAAATGCAAAAAAAATGCAAAAAAAATGCAAAAAAAATGCAAAAAACCCCACAAAAAATGCAAAAAAATGCAAAAAAAATGCAAAAAAACCCACAAAAAAATTAAAAAAAAATGCAAAAAAATGCAAAAAAAAATGCAAAAAAAAACACAAAAATGCAAAAAAAAATGCAAAAAAACCCACAAAAAATGCAAAAAAAATGCAAAAAACCCCACAAAAAATGCAAAAAAAATGCAAAAAAAATGCAAAAAAAATGCAAAAAACCCCACAAAAAATGCAAAAAAAAATGCAAAAAAAATGCAAAAAAAAATGCAAAAAAAAACACAAAAAATGCAAAAAAAAATGCAAAAAAAAGCAAAAAAACCCACAAAAAATGCAAAAAAACCCACAAAAAAATGCAAAAAAACCCACAAAAAAAAATGCAAAAAAAAACCACAAAAAAAATGCAAAAAAAAATGCAAAAAAAAACACAAAAAATGCAAAAAAAAATGCAAAAAAAAGCAAAAAAAACCCACAAAAAATGCAAAAAAAAATGCAAAAAAAATGCAAAAAAAATGCAAAAAAAACACAAAAAATGCAAAAAAAACCCACAAAAAATGCAAAAAAAAATGCAAAAAAAAAAGCAAAAAAACCCACAAAAAATGCAAAAAAACCCACAAAAAAATGCAAAAAAACCCACAAAAAAATGCAAAAAAAACCCACAAAAAAAATGCAAAAAAAATGCAAAAAAAAACACAAAAAATGCAAAAAAAAATGCAAAAAAAAGCAAAAAAACCCACAAAAAATGCAAAAAAAAATGCAAAAAAAAATGCAAAAAAAATGCAAAAAAAACACAAAAAATGCAAAAAAAATGCAAAAAAAATGCAAAAAACCCCACAAAAAATGCAAAAAAATGCAAAAAAACCCCACAAAAAATGTAAAAAAAAATGCAAAAAAACCCACAAAAAAATGCAAAAAAACCCACAAAAAAATGCAAAAAAAATGCAAAAAAACCCACAAAAAAATGCAAAAAACCCCACAAAAAATGCAAAAAAAATGCAAAAAAAATGCAAAAAACCCCACAAAAAATGCAAAAAAATGCAAAAAAATGCAAAAAAACCCACAAAAAAATTCAAAAAAAAATGCAAAAAAAATGCAAAAAAAACCACAAAAAATGCTAAAAAAAATGCAAAAAAACACAAAAAAATGCAAAAAAAATGCAAAAAAATCCACAAAAAATGCAAAAAAATGCAAAAAAACCCACAAAAAACTGCAAAAAAACCCACAAAAAATGCAAAAAAAAATGCAAAAAAATGCAAAAAAAAATGCAAAAAAAATGCAAAAAAAATGCAAAAAACCCCACAAAAAATGCAAAAAAAATGCAAAAAAACCCACAAAAAATGCAAAAAAAATGCAAAAAAAATGCAAAAAAAATGCAAAAAACCCCACAAAAAATGCAAAAAAAATGCAAAAAAACCCACAAAAAATGCAAAAAAACCCACAAAAAATGTAAAAAAAATGCAAAAAAACCCACAAAAAAAATGCAAACAAAATGCAAAAAAAAAATGCAAAAAAAAAAAACAAAAAATGCAAAAAAAATGCAAAAAAAAATGCAAAAAAAATGCAAAAAAAACACAAAAAATGCAAAAAAAATGCAAAAAAAAACACAAAAAATGCAAAAAAAATGCAAAAAAAAAACAAAAAATGCAAAAAAAAATGCAAAAAAAATGCAAAAAAACCCACAAAAAAATGTAAAAAAAATGCAAAAAAACCCACAAAAAATGCAAAAAAACCCACAAAAAAATGCAAAAAAACGCACAAAAAAATGCAAAAAAACCCACAAAAAAAAAGCAAAAAAAATGCAAAAAAAATGCAAAAAAACCCACAAAAAATGCAAAAAAAATGCAAAAAAAAATGCAAAAAAATGCAAAAAAAATGCAAAAAAACCCACAAAAAAATTCAAAAAAAAATGCAAAAAAAATGCAAAAAAAAACACAAAAAATGCAAAAAAAAATGCAAAAAAACACAAAAAAATGCAAAAAAACCCACAAAAAATGGAAAAAAACCCACAAAAAAATGCAAAAAAACCCACAAAAAATGCAAAAAAATGGAAAAAAACCCAAAAAAAATGCAAAAAAACCCACAAAAAATGCAAAAAAACCCACAAAAAAATGCAAAAAAAACCCACAAAAAAACCCACAAAAAATGCAAAAAAACCCACAAAAAAAATGCAAACAAAATGCAAAAAAAAAATGCAAAAAAAAAAACAAAAAATGCAAAAAAAAATGCAAAAAAAAAGCAAAAAAACCCACAAAAAATGCAAAAAAAATGCAAAAAAAAATGCAAAAAAAATGCAAAAAAAACACAAAAAATGCAAAAAAAAACACAAAAAATGCAAAAAAAATGCAAAAAAAAAACAAAAAATGCAAAAAAAAAATGTAAAAAAAATGCAAAAAAAACCCACAAAAAATGCAAAAAAACCCACAAAAAAAATGCAAAAAAACGCACAAAAAAATGCAAAAAAAAACACAAAAAATGCAAAAAAAAATGCAAAAAAACACAAAAAAAATGCAAAAAAACCCACAAAAAATGCAAAAAAATGGAAAAAAAACCCACAAAAAATGCAAAAAAACCCACAAAAAATGCAAAAAAAATGCAAAAAAAATGCAAAAAAACCCACAAAAAATGCAAAAAAAATGCAAAAAAAACCCACAAAAAAATTCAAAAAAAAAATGCAAAAAAACACAAAAAAATGCAAAAAAAACACAAAAAAAATGCAAAAAAACCCACAAAAAAATGCAAAAAAACACAAAAAAATGCAAAAAAACCCACAAAAAATGCAAAAAATATGCAAAAAAAAAGCAAAAAAAATGCAAAAAAAATGCAAAAAAACCCACAAAAAATGCAAAAAATATGCAAAAAAAAACACAAAAAAAATGCAAAAAAAATGCAAAAAAAACCCACAAAAAATGCAAAAAAAATGCAAAAAAAACCCACAAAAAAATGCAAAAAAACCCACAA
This sequence comes from Zingel zingel, assembly GCA_023566125.1. Taxonomy (NCBI): domain Eukaryota; kingdom Metazoa; phylum Chordata; class Actinopteri; order Perciformes; family Percidae; genus Zingel; species Zingel zingel. The sequence goes on from JAKRKW010000333.1 coordinate 3,724, forward strand.
AAAAATGCAAAAAAAACACAAAAAAATGCAAAAAAAATGCAAAAAAACCCACAAAAAATGCAAAAAAAACCCACAAAAAAATGCAAAAAAACCCACAAAAAATGCAAAAAAAATGCAAAAAAAACCCACAAAAAATGCAAAAAAAATGCAAAAAAAATGCAAAAAAAATGCAAAAAAAATGCAAAAAACCCCACAAAAAATGCAAAAAAAATGCAAAAAAAATGCAAAAAAACCCACAAAAAATGCAAAAAAAAATGCAAAAAAAATGCAAAAAAAATGCAAAAAAACCCACAAAAAAAATGCAAAAAAACCCACAAAAAAATGCAAAAAAACCACAAAAAAATGCAAAAAAAATGCAAAAAAACCCACAAAAAATGCAAAAAAACCCACAAAAAAATGCAAAAAAACCCACAAAAAAATGCAAAAAAAATGCAAAAAAACCCACAAAAAAATGCAAAAAACCCCACAAAAAAATGCAAAAAAAAATGCAAAAAAATGCAAAAAAACCCACAAAAAATGCAAAAAAAATGCAAAAAAATGCAAAAAAACCCACAAAAAATGCAAAAAAAATGCAAAAAAAATGCAAAAAAAAATGCAAAAAACCCCACAAAAAATGCAAAAAAAATGCAAAAAAAACCCACAAAAAATGCAAAAAAAATGCAAAAAAACCCACAAAAAATGCAAAAAAAATGCAAAAAACCCCACAAAAAATGCAAAAAAAATGCAAAAAAACCCACAAAAAATGCAAAAAAAAACCACAAAAAAATGCAAAAAAACCCACAAAAAATGCAAAAAAAAATGCAAAAAAACCCACAAAAAATGCAAAAAAAATGCAAAAAAAATGCAAAAAAAATGCAAAAAAATGCAAAAAAAAACCCACAAAAAATGCAAAAAAAATGCAAAAAAAAACACAAAAAATGCAAAAAAAAATGCAAAAAAACACAAAAAAATGCAAAAAAACCCACAAAAAATGCAAAAAAATGGAAAAAAACCCACAAAAAATGCAAAAAAAACCCACAAAAAATGCAAAAAAAAATGCAAAAAAATGCAAAAAAAATGCAAAAAAAATGCAAAAAAAATGCAAAAAAACCCACAAAAAATGCAAAAAAAATGGAAAAAAAACCCACAAAAAAATGCAAAAAAAACCCACAAAAAATGCAAAAAAACCCACAAAAAAATGCAAAAAAACCCACAAAAAAACCCACAAAAAAATTCAAAAAAAAAATGCAAAAAAACACAAAAAAATGCAAAAAAAACACAAAAAAATGCAAAAAAACCCACAAAAAAATGCAAAAAAACACAAAAAAATGCAAAAAAACCCACAAAAAATGCAAAAAATATGCAAAAAAAAAGCAAAAAAAATGCAAAAAAACCCACAAAAAAATGCAAAAAACCCCACAAAAAATGCAAAAAAAATGCAAAAAAATGCAAAAAAACCCACAAAAAATGCAAAAAAAATGCAAAAAAAATGCAAAAAAAATGCAAAAAACCCCACAAAAAATGCAAAAAAAATGCAAAAAAACCCACAAAAAATGCAAAAAAAATGCAAAAAAACCCACAAAAAATGCAAAAAAAATGCAAAAAACCCCACAAAAAATGCAAAAAAAATGCAAAAAAACCCACAAAAAATGCAAAAAAAAACCACAAAAAAATGCAAAAAAACCCACAAAAAATGCAAAAAAAAATGCAAAAAAACCCACAAAAAATGCAAAAAAAATGCAAAAAAAAATGCAAAAAAAATGCAAAAAAATGCAAAAAAAACCCACAAAAAATGCAAAAAAAATGCAAAAAAAAACACAAAAAATGCAAAAAAAAATGCAAAAAAACACAAAAAAATGCAAAAAAACCCACAAAAAATGCAAAAAAACCCACAAAAAAATGCAAAAAAAACACAAAAAAATGCAAAAAAAATGCAAAAAAACCCACAAAAAAATGCAAAAAAATGCAAAAAAAACCCACAAAAAATGCAAAAAAACCCACAAAAAAATGCAAAAAAACCCACAAAAAAATGCAAAAAAAACCCACAAAAAAATGCAAAAAACCCCACAAAAAATGCAAAAAAACCCACAAAAAATGCAAAAAAAATGCAAAAAAACCCACAAAAAATGCAAAAAAAAATGCAAAAAAAACCCACAAAAAATGCAAAAAAAATGCAAAAAAACCCACAAAAAATGCAAAAAAAATGCAAAAAAACCCACAAAAAAATGCAAAAAAAACACAAAAAAATGCAAAAAAAATGCAAAAAAACCCACAAAAAAATGCAAAAAACCCCACAAAAAATGCAAAAAAAATGCAAAAAAACCCACAAAAAATGCAAAAAAAATGCAAAAAAACCCACAAAAAATGCAAAAAAAAATGCAAAAAAACACACAAAAAATGCAAAAAAAAATGCAAAAAAACCCACAAAAGAATGCAAAAAAACCCACAAAAAAATGCAAAAAAAACACAAAAAATGCAAAAAAAATGCAAAAAAACCCACAAAAAAATGCAAAAAAAAATGCAAAAAAATGCAAAAAAACCCACAAAAAATGCAAAAAAAATGCAAAAAAAATGCAAAAAACCCCACAAAAAATGCAAAAAAAAATGCAAAAAAACCCACAAAAAAATGCAAAAAAAATGCAAAAAAACCCACAAAAAAATGCAAAAAAAAATGCAAAAAAATGCAAAAAAACCCACAAAAAATGCAAAAAAATGCAAAAAAAATGCAAAAAAATGCAAAAAAACCCACAAAAAATGCAAAAAAACCCACAAAAAAATGCAAAAAACCCCACAAAAAATGCAAAAAAAATGCAAAAAAAACCCACAAAAAATGCAAAAAAACCCACAAAAAATGCAAAAAAAATGCAAAAAAACACACAAAAAATGCAAAAAAAAATGCAAAAAAACCCACAAAAGAATGCAAAAAAACCCACAAAAAAATGCAAAAAAAACACAAAAAAATGCAAAAAAAATGCAAAAAAACCCACAAAAAAATGCAAAAAAATGCAAAAAAAAACCCACAAAAAATGCAAAAAAACCCACAAAAAAATGCAAAAAAACCCACAAAAAAATGCAAAAAAACCCACAAAAAAATGCAAAAAACCCCACAAAAAATGCAAAAAAAATGCAAAAAACCCCACAAAAAATGCAAAAAAATGCAAAAAAACCCACAAAAAAATGCAAAAAAAATGCAAAAAAACCAACAAAAAAATGCAAAAAAAAATGCAAAAAAATGCAAAAAAACCCACAAAAAATGCAAAAAAAATGCAAAAAAATGCAAAAAAACCCACAAAAAATGCAAAAAAAACCCACAAAAAAATGCAAAAAAACCCACAAAAAAATGCAAAAAAAATGCAAAAAAACCCACAAAAAATGCAAAAAAAATGCAAAAAAACCCACAAAAAATGCAAAAAACCCCACAAAAAATGCAAAAAAAATGCAAAAAAACCCACAAAAAATGCAAAAAAAATGCAAAAAAACCCACAAAAAATGCAAAAAAAATGCAAAAAAACCCACAAAAAATGCAAAAAAAATGCAAAAAAACCCACAAAAAATGCAAAAAAAATGCAAAAAAACCCACAAAAAAATGCAAAAAAACACAAAAAAATGCAAAAAAAATGCAAAAAAACCCACAAAAAAATGCAAAAAAAACCCACAAAAAATGCAAAAAAAAATGCAAAAAAACCCACAAAAAATGCAAAAAAACCCACAAAAAAATGCAAAAAAAACACAAAAAAATGCAAAAAAATGCAAAAAAAACCCACAAAAAAATGCAAAAAAACCCACAAAAAAATGCAAAAAACCCCACAAAAAAATGCAAAAAAAATGCAAAAAAAAAGCAAAAAAAATGCAAAAAAACCCACAAAAAATGCAAAAAAAATGCAAAAAAAACCACAAAAAATGCAAAAAAAATGCAAAAAAACCCACAAAAAAATGCAAAAAAAACACAAAAAAATGCAAAAAAAATGCAAAAAAAACCCACAAAAAATGCAAAAAAAATGCAAAAAAACCCACAAAAAATGCAAAAAAAATGCAAAAAAACCCACAAAAAAATGCAAAAAAAACACAAAAAAATGCAAAAAAAATGCAAAAAAACCCACAAAAAAATGCAAAAAAACCCACAAAAAATGCAAAAAAAATGCAAAAAAAACCCACAAAAAATGCAAAAAAAATGCAAAAAAAACCCACAAAAAATGCAAAAAAAATGCAAAAAAACCCACAAAAAATGCAAAAAAAATGCAAAAAAAACCCACAAAAAAATGCAAAAAAAACACAAAAAAATGCAAAAAAATGCAAAAAAACCCACAAAAAAATGCAAAAAACCCCACAAAAAATGCAAAAAAAATGCAAAAAAACCCACAAAAAATGCAAAAAAAATGCAAAAAAACCCACAAAAAATGCAAAAAAAATGCAAAAAAACCCACAAAAAATGCAAAAAAAAATGCAAAAAAACACACAAAAAATGCAAAAAAAAATGCAAAAAAACCCACAAAAGAATGCAAAAAAAACCCACAAAAAAATGCAAAAAAAACACAAAAAAATGCAAAAAAAATGCAAAAAAACCCACAAAAAAATGCAAAAAACCCCACAAAAAATGCAAAAAAAATGCAAAAAACCCCACAAAAAATGCAAAAAAAATGCAAAAAAACCCACAAAAAAATGCAAAAAAAATGCAAAAAAACCCACAAAAAAATGCAAAAAAAAATGCAAAAAAATGCAAAAAAACCCACAAAAAATGCAAAAAAAATGCAAAAAAAATGCAAAAAAATGCAAAAAAACCCACAAAAAATGCAAAAAAACCCACAAAAAAATGCAAAAAAACCCACAAAAAAATGCAAAAAAAATGCAAAAAAACCCACAAAAAATGCAAAAAAAATGCAAAAAAACCCACAAAAAATGCAAAAAACCCCACAAAAAATGCAAAAAAAAATGCAAAAAAACCCACAAAAAATGCAAAAAAAATGCAAAAAAACCCACAAAAAATGCAAAAAAAATGCAAAAAAACCCACAAAAAATGCAAAAAAAATGCAAAAAAACCCACAAAAAATGCAAAAAAAATGCAAAAAAAATGCAAAAAAAATGCAAAAAAACCCACAAAAAAATGCAAAAAACCCCACAAAAAATGCAAAAAAAATGCAAAAAAACCCACAAAAAATGCAAAAAAACCCACAAAAAATGCAAAAAAAAATGCAAAAAAACACACAAAAAATGCAAAAAAAAATGCAAAAAAACCCACAAAAGAATGCAAAAAAACCCACAAAAAAATGCAAAAAAAACACAAAAAAATGCAAAAAAAATGCAAAAAAACCCACAAAAAAATGCAAAAAAATGCAAAAAAAACCCACAAAAAATGCAAAAAAACCCACAAAAAATGCAAAAAAAAATGCAAAAAAATGCAAAAAAAATGCAAAAAAAATGCAAAAAAACCCACAAAAAATGCAAAAAAAATGGAAAAAAACCCACAAAAAAATGCAAAAAAACCCACAAAAAATGCAAAAAAACCCACAAAAAAATGCAAAAAAACCCACAAAAAAACCCACAAAAAAATTCAAAAAAAAAATGCAAAAAAACACAAAAAAATGCAAAAAAAACACAAAAAAATGCAAAAAAACCCACAAAAAAATGCAAAAAAACACAAAAAAATGCAAAAAAACCCACAAAAAATGCAAAAAATATGCAAAAAAAAAGCAAAAAAAATGCAAAAAAAATGCAAAAAAACCCACAAAAAATGCAAAAAATATGCAAAAAAAACACAAAAAAAATGCAAAAAAAATGCAAAAAAACCCACAAAAAATGCAAAAAAAATGCAAAAAAACCCACAAAAAAATGCAAAAAAACCCACAAAAAAATGCAAAAAAAACACAAAAAAATGCAAAAAAAATGCAAAAAAACCCACAAAAAATGCAAAAAAACCCACAAAAAAATGCAAAAAAACCCACAAAAAATGCAAAAAAAATGCAAAAAAACCCACAAAAAATGCAAAAAAAATGCAAAAAAAATGCAAAAAAACCCACAAAAAATGCAAAAAAAATGCAAAAAAAATGCAAAAAAAATGCAAAAAAACCCACAAAAAAATGCAAAAAAACCCACAAAAAAATGCAAAAAAACCACAAAAAAATGCAAAAAAAATGCAAAAAAACCCACAAAAAATGCAAAAAAACCCACAAAAAAATGCAAAAAAACCCACAAAAAAATGCAAAAAAAATGCAAAAAAACCCACAAAAAAATGCAAAAAACCCCACAAAAAATGCAAAAAAAATGCAAAAAAATGCAAAAAAACCCACAAAAAATGCAAAAAAAATGCAAAAAACCCCACAAAAAATGCAAAAAAAATGCAAAAAAACCCACAAAAAATGCAAAAAAAATGCAAAAAAACCCACAAAAAATGCAAAAAAAATGCAAAAAAAATGCAAAAAAAATGCAAAAAACCCCACAAAAAATGCAAAAAAAATGCAAAAAAACCCACAAAAAATGCAAAAAAAAACCACAAAAAAATGCAAAAAAACCCACAAAAAATGCAAAAAAAAATGCAAAAAAACCCACAAAAAATGCAAAAAAAATGCAAAAAAAATGCAAAAAAAATGCAAAAAAATGCAAAAAAAACCCACAAAAAATGCAAAAAAAATGCAAAAAAAAACACAAAAAATGCAAAAAAAAATGCAAAAAAACACAAAAAAATGCAAAAAAACCCACAAAAAATGCAAAAAAATGGAAAAAAAACCCACAAAAAAATGCAAAAAAACCCACAAAAAATGCAAAAAAAAATGCAAAAAAATGCAAAAAAAATGCAAAAAAAATGCAAAAAAAATGCAAAAAAACCCACAAAAAATGCAAAAAAATGGAAAAAAACCCACAAAAAAATGCAAAAAAACCCACAAAAAATGCAAAAAAACCCACAAAAAAATGCAAAAAAACCCACAAAAAAACCCACAAAAAATGCAAAAAAACCCACAAAAAAAATGCAAACAAAATGCAAAAAAAAAATGCAAAAAAAAAAACAAAAAATGCAAAAAAAAATGCAAAAAAAAGCAAAAAAACCCACAAAAAATGCAAAAAAAATGCAAAAAAAAATGCAAAAAAAATGCAAAAAAAACACAAAAAATGCAAAAAAAATGCAAAAAAAAACACAAAAAATGCAAAAAAAATGCAAAAAAAAAACAAAAAATGCAAAAAAAAATGCAAAAAAAATGCAAAAAAACCCACAAAAAATGTAAAAAAAATGCAAAAAAACCCACAAAAAATGCAAAAAAACCCACAAAAAAATGCAAAAAAACGCACAAAAAAATGCAAAAAAACCCACAAAAAAAATGCAAAAAAAATGCAAAAAAAATGCAAAAAAACCCACAAAAAATGCAAAAAAAATGCAAAAAAAATGCAAAAAAATGCAAAAAAAATGCAAAAAACCCCACAAAAAATGCAAAAAAATGCAAAAAAACCCACAAAAAAATTCAAAAAAAAATGCAAAAAAAATGCAAAAAAAATGCAAAAAAAAACACAAAAAATGCAAAAAAAAATGCAAAAAAACACAAAAAAAATGCAAAAAAAAATGCAAAAAAACCCACAAAAAATGCAAAAAAATGCAAAAAACCCCACAAAAAATGCAAAAAAACCCACAAAAAATGCAAAAAAAATGCAAAAAAAATGCAAAAAAAATGCAAAAAAACCAAAAAAAATGCAAAAAAAATGCAAAAAAACCCACAAAAAATGCAAAAAAACCCACAAAAAAATGCAAAAAAACCCACAAAAAAATGCAAAAAAAATGCAAAAAAACCCACAAAAAAATGCAAAAAACCCCACAAAAAATGCAAAAAAAATGCAAAAAAAATGCAAAAAAAATGCAAAAAAACCCACAAAAAATGCAAAAAAAATGCAAAAAAACCCACAAAAAATGCAAAAAAATGCAAAAAAACCCACAAAAAATGCAAAAAAAATGCAAAAAAAATGCAAAAAAACCCACAAAAAATGCAAAAAATATGCAAAAAAAACGCAAAAAAAATGCAAAAAAACCCACAAAAAATGCAAAAAAAATGCAAAAAAACCCACAAAAAAATGCAAAAAAACCCACAAAAAAATGCAAAAAAACACAAAAAAATGCAAAAAAAATGCAAAAAAACCCACAAAAAATGCAAAAAAACCCACAAAAAAATGCAAAAAAACCCACAAAAAATGCAAAAAAAAATGCAAAAAAATGCAAAAAAAATGCAAAAAAAATGCAAAAAAAATGCAAAAAAACCCACAAAAAATGCAAAAAAAATGGAAAAAAACCCACAAAAAAATGCAAAAAAACCCACAAAAAATGCAAAAAAACCCACAAAAAAATGCAAAAAAACCCACAAAAAAACCCACAAAAAAATTCAAAAAAAAAATGCAAAAAAACACAAAAAAATGCAAAAAAAAACACAAAAAAAATGCAAAAAAACCCACAAAAAAATGCAAAAAAACACAAAAAAATGCAAAAAAACCCACAAAAAATGCAAAAAATATGCAAAAAAAAAGCAAAAAAATGCAAAAAAACCCACAAAAAAATGCAAAAAACCCCACAAAAAATGCAAAAAAAATGCAAAAAAATGCAAAAAAACCCACAAAAAATGCAAAAAAAATGCAAAAAAAATGCAAAAAAAATGCAAAAAACCCCACAAAAAATGCAAAAAAAATGCAAAAAAACCCACAAAAAATGCAAAAAAAATGCAAAAAAACCCACAAAAAATGCAAAAAAAATGCAAAAAACCCCACAAAAAATGCAAAAAAAATGCAAAAAAACCCACAAAAAATGCAAAAAAAAACCACAAAAAAATGCAAAAAAACCCACAAAAAATGCAAAAAAAAATGCAAAAAAACCCACAAAAAATGCAAAAAAAATGCAAAAAAAATGCAAAAAAAATGCAAAAAAATGCAAAAAAAACCCACAAAAAATGCAAAAAAAATGCAAAAAAAAACACAAAAAATGCAAAAAAAAATGCAAAAAAACACAAAAAAATGCAAAAAAACCCACAAAAAATGCAAAAAAACCCACAAAAAAATGCAAAAAAAACACAAAAAAATGCAAAAAAAATGCAAAAAAACCCACAAAAAAATGCAAAAAAATGCAAAAAAAACCCACAAAAAATGCAAAAAAACCCACAAAAAAATGCAAAAAAACCCACAAAAAAATGCAAAAAAACCCACAAAAAAATGCAAAAAACCCCACAAAAAATGCAAAAAAACCCACAAAAAATGCAAAAAAAATGCAAAAAAACCCACAAAAAATGCAAAAAAAATGCAAAAAAACCCACAAAAAATGCAAAAAAAATGCAAAAAAACCCACAAAAAATGCAAAAAAAATGCAAAAAAACCCACAAAAAAATGCAAAAAAAACACAAAAAAATGCAAAAAAAATGCAAAAAAACCCACAAAAAAATGCAAAAAACCCCACAAAAAATGCAAAAAAAATGCAAAAAAACCCACAAAAAATGCAAAAAAAATGCAAAAAAACCCACAAAAAATGCAAAAAAAAATGCAAAAAAACACACAAAAAATGCAAAAAAAAATGCAAAAAAACCCACAAAAGAATGCAAAAAAACCCACAAAAAAATGCAAAAAAAACACAAAAAAATGCAAAAAAAATGCAAAAAAACCCACAAAAAAATGCAAAAAAAAATGCAAAAAAATGCAAAAAAACCCACAAAAAATGCAAAAAAAATGCAAAAAAAATGCAAAAAACCCCACAAAAAATGCAAAAAAAATGCAAAAAAACCCACAAAAAAATGCAAAAAAAATGCAAAAAAACCCACAAAAAAATGCAAAAAAAAATGCAAAAAAATGCAAAAAAACCCACAAAAAATGCAAAAAAAATGCAAAAAAAATGCAAAAAAATGCAAAAAAACCCACAAAAAATGCAAAAAAACCCACAAAAAAATGCAAAAAACCCCACAAAAAATGCAAAAAAAATGCAAAAAAACCCACAAAAAATGCAAAAAAACCCACAAAAAATGCAAAAAAAAATGCAAAAAAACACACAAAAAATGCAAAAAAAAATGCAAAAAAACCCACAAAAGAATGCAAAAAAACCCACAAAAAAATGCAAAAAAAACACAAAAAAATGCAAAAAAAATGCAAAAAAACCCACAAAAAAATGCAAAAAAATGCAAAAAAAACCCACAAAAAATGCAAAAAAACCCACAAAAAAATGCAAAAAAACCCACAAAAAAATGCAAAAAAACCCACAAAAAAATGCAAAAAACCCCACAAAAAATGCAAAAAAAATGCAAAAAACCCACAAACAAAATGCAAAAAAAATGCAAAAAAACCCACAAAAAAATGCAAAAAAAATGCAAAAAAACCCACAAAAAAATGCAAAAAAAAATGCAAAAAAATGCAAAAAAACCCACAAAAAATGCAAAAAAAATGCAAAAAAATGCAAAAAAACCCACAAAAAATGCAAAAAAACCCACAAAAAAATGCAAAAAAACCCACAAAAAAATGCAAAAAAAATGCAAAAAAACCCACAAAAAATGCAAAAAAAATGCAAAAAAACCCACAAAAAATGCAAAAAACCCCACAAAAAATGCAAAAAAAATGCAAAAAAACCCACAAAAAATGCAAAAAAAATGCAAAAAAACCCACAAAAAATGCAAAAAAAATGCAAAAAAACCCACAAAAAATGCAAAAAAAATGCAAAAAAACCCACAAAAAATGCAAAAAAAATGCAAAAAAACCCACAAAAAAATGCAAAAAAACACAAAAAAATGCAAAAAAAATGCAAAAAAACCCACAAAAAAATGCAAAAAAACCCACAAAAAATGCAAAAAAAAAATGCAAAAAAACCCACAAAAAATGCAAAAAAACCCACAAAAAAATGCAAAAAAAACACAAAAAAATGCAAAAAAAATGCAAAAAAACCCACAAAAAAATGCAAAAAAACCCACAAAAAAATGCAAAAAACCCCACAAAAAAATGCAAAAAAAATGCAAAAAAAAAGCAAAAAAAATGCAAAAAAACCCACAAAAAATGCAAAAAAAATGCAAAAAAAACCACAAAAAATGCAAAAAAAATGCAAAAAAACCCACAAAAAAATGCAAAAAAAACACAAAAAAATGCAAAAAAAATGCAAAAAAACCCACAAAAAATGCAAAAAAAATGCAAAAAAACCCACAAAAAATGCAAAAAAAATGCAAAAAAACCCACAAAAAAATGCAAAAAAAACACAAAAAAATGCAAAAAAAATGCAAAAAAACCCACAAAAAAATGCAAAAAAACCCACAAAAAATGCAAAAAAAATGCAAAAAAACCCACAAAAAATGCAAAAAAAATGCAAAAAAACCCACAAAAAATGCAAAAAAAATGCAAAAAAAACCCACAAAAAATGCAAAAAAAATGCAAAAAAAACCCACAAAAAAATGCAAAAAAAACACAAAAAAATGCAAAAAAAATGCAAAAAAACCCACAAAAAAATGCAAAAAACCCCACAAAAAATGCAAAAAAAATGCAAAAAAACCCACAAAAAATGCAAAAAAAATGCAAAAAAACCCACAAAAAATGCAAAAAAAAATGCAAAAAAACACACAAAAAATGCAAAAAAAAATGCAAAAAAACCCACAAAAGAATGCAAAAAAACCCACAAAAAAATGCAAAAAAAACACAAAAAAATGCAAAAAAAATGCAAAAAAACCCACAAAAAAATGCAAAAAACCCCACAAAAAATGCAAAAAAAATGCAAAAAACCCCACAAAAAATGCAAAAAAAATGCAAAAAAACCCACAAAAAAATGCAAAAAAAATGCAAAAAAACCCACAAAAAAATGCAAAAAAAAATTCAAAAAAATGCAAAAAAACCCACAAAAAATGCAAAAAAAATGCAAAAAAAATGCAAAAAAATGCAAAAAAACCCACAAAAAATGCAAAAAAACCCACAAAAAAATGCAAAAAAACCCACAAAAAAATGCAAAAAAAATGCAAAAAAACCCACAAAAAATGCAAAAAAAATGCAAAAAAACCCACAAAAAATGCAAAAAACCCCACAAAAAATGCAAAAAAAATGCAAAAAAAACCCACAAAAAATGCAAAAAAAATGCAAAAAAACCCACAAAAAATGCAAAAAAAATGCAAAAAAACCCACAAAAAATGCAAAAAAAATGCAAAAAAACCCACAAAAAATGCAAAAAAAATGCAAAAAAAATGCAAAAAAAATGCAAAAAAACCCACAAAAAAATGCAAAAAACCCCACAAAAAATGCAAAAAAAATGCAAAAAAACCCACAAAAAATGCAAAAAAACCCACAAAAAATGCAAAAAAAAATGCAAAAAAACACACAAAAAATGCAAAAAAAAATGCAAAAAAACCCACAAAAGAATGCAAAAAAACCCACAAAAAAATGCAAAAAAAACACAAAAAAATGCAAAAAAAATGCAAAAAAACCCACAAAAAAATGCAAAAAAATGCAAAAAAAACCCACAAAAAATGCAAAAAAACCCACAAAAAATGCAAAAAAAAATGCAAAAAAATGCAAAAAAAATGCAAAAAAAATGCAAAAAAAATGCAAAAAAACCCACAAAAAATGCAAAAAAAATGGAAAAAAACCCACAAAAAAATGCAAAAAAACCCACAAAAAATGCAAAAAAACCCACAAAAAAATGCAAAAAAACCCACAAAAAAACCCACAAAAAAATTCAAAAAAAAAATGCAAAAAAACACAAAAAAATGCAAAAAAAACACAAAAAAATGCAAAAAAACCCACAAAAAAATGCAAAAAAACACAAAAAAATGCAAAAAAACCCACAAAAAATGCAAAAAATATGCAAAAAAAAAGCAAAAAAAATGCAAAAAAAATGCAAAAAAACCCACAAAAAATGCAAAAAATATGCAAAAAAACCCACAAAAAAATGCAAAAAAACCCACAAAAAAATGCAAAAAAAACACAAAAAAATGCAAAAAAAATGCAAAAAAACCCACAAAAAATGCAAAAAAACCCACAAAAAAATGCAAAAAAACCCACAAAAAATGCAAAAAAAATGCAAAAAAACCCACAAAAAATGCAAAAAAAATGCAAAAAAAATGCAAAAAAACCCACAAAAAATGCAAAAAAAATGCAAAAAAAATGCAAAAAAAATGCAAAAAAACCCACAAAAAAATGCAAAAAAACCCACAAAAAATGCAAAAAATATGCAAAAAAAAAGCAAAAAAAATGCAAAAAAAATGCAAAAAAAACCCACAAAAAATGCAAAAAAAATGCAAAAAAACCCACAAAAAAATGCAAAAAAACCCACAAAAAAATGCAAAAAAAACACAAAAAAATGCAAAAAAAATGCAAAAAAACCCACAAAAAATGCAAAAAAACCCACAAAAAAATGCAAAAAAAACCCACAAAAAATGCAAAAAAAATGCAAAAAAACCCACAAAAAATGCAAAAAAAATGCAAAAAAAATGCAAAAAAACCCACAAAAAATGCAAAAAAAATGCAAAAAAAATGCAAAAAAAATGCAAAAAAACCCACAAAAAAATGCAAAAAAACCCACAAAAAAATGCAAAAAAACCACAAAAAAATGCAAAAAAAATGCAAAAAAACCCACAAAAAATGCAAAAAAACCCACAAAAAAATGCAAAAAAACCCACAAAAAAATGCAAAAAAAATGCAAAAAAACCCACAAAAAAATGCAAAAAACCCCACAAAAAATGCAAAAAAAATGCAAAAAAATGCAAAAAAACCCACAAAAAATGCAAAAAAAATGCAAAAAACCCCACAAAAAATGCAAAAAAAATGCAAAAAAACCCACAAAAAATGCAAAAAAAATGCAAAAAAACCCACAAAAAATGCAAAAAAAATGCAAAAAAAATGCAAAAAAAATGCAAAAAACCCCACAAAAAATGCAAAAAAAATGCAAAAAAACCCACAAAAAATGCAAAAAAAAACCACAAAAAAATGCAAAAAAACCCACAAAAAATGCAAAAAAAAATGCAAAAAAATGCAAAAAAAATGCAAAAAAAATGCAAAAAAAATGCAAAAAAATGCAAAAAAAACCCACAAAAAATGCAAAAAAAATGCAAAAAAAAACACAAAAAATGCAAAAAAAAATGCAAAAAAACACAAAAAAATGCAAAAAAACCCACAAAAAATGCAAAAAAATGGAAAAAAAACCCACAAAAAAATGCAAAAAAACCCACAAAAAATGCAAAAAAAAATGCAAAAAAATGCAAAAAAAATGCAAAAAAAATGCAAAAAAAATGCAAAAAAACCCACAAAAAATGCAAAAAAATGGAAAAAAACCCACAAAAAAATGCAAAAAAACCCACAAAAAATGCAAAAAAACCCACAAAAAAATGCAAAAAAACCCACAAAAAAACCCACAAAAAATGCAAAAAAACCCACAAAAAAAATGCAAACAAAATGCAAAAAAAAAATGCAAAAAAAAAAACAAAAAATGCAAAAAAAAATGCAAAAAAAAGCAAAAAAACCCACAAAAAATGCAAAAAAATGCAAAAAAAAATGCAAAAAAAATGCAAAAAAAACACAAAAAATGCAAAAAAAATGCAAAAAAAAACACAAAAAATGCAAAAAAAATGCAAAAAAAAAACAAAAAATGCAAAAAAAAATGCAAAAAAAATGCAAAAAAACCCACAAAAAATGTAAAAAAAATGCAAAAAAACCCACAAAAAATGCAAAAAAACCCACAAAAAAATGCAAAAAAACGCACAAAAAAATGCAAAAAAACCCACAAAAAAAATGCAAAAAAAATGCAAAAAAAATGCAAAAAAACCCACAAAAAATGCAAAAAAAATGCAAAAAAAATGCAAAAAAATGCAAAAAAAATGCAAAAAACCCCACAAAAAATGCAAAAAAATGCAAAAAAACCCACAAAAAAATTCAAAAAAAAATGCAAAAAAAATGCAAAAAAAATGCAAAAAAAAACACAAAAAATGCAAAAAAAAATGCAAAAAAACACAAAAAAAATGCAAAAAAAATGCAAAAAAACCCACAAAAAATGCAAAAAAATGCAAAAAACCCCACAAAAAATGCAAAAAAACCCACAAAAAATGCAAAAAAAATGCAAAAAAAATGCAAAAAAAATGCAAAAAAACCAAAAAAAATGCAAAAAAAATGCAAAAAAACCCACAAAAAATGCAAAAAAACCCACAAAAAATGCAAAAAAACCCACAAAAAAATGCAAAAAAAATGCAAAAAAACCCACAAAAAAATGCAAAAAACCCCACAAAAAATGCAAAAAAAATGCAAAAAAAATGCAAAAAAAATGCAAAAAAACCCACAAAAAATGCAAAAAAAATGCAAAAAAACCCACAAAAAATGCAAAAAAATGCAAAAAAACCCACAAAAAATGCAAAAAAAATGCAAAAAAAATGCAAAAAAACCCACAAAAAATGCAAAAAATATGCAAAAAAAACACAAAAAAAATGCAAAAAAAATGCAAAAAAACCCACAAAAAATGCAAAAAAAATGCAAAAAAACCCACAAAAAAATGCAAAAAAACCCACAAAAAAATGCAAAAAAAACACAAAAAAATGCAAAAAAAATGCAAAAAAACCCACAAAAAATGCAAAAAAACCCACAAAAAAATGCAAAAAAACCCACAAAAAATGCAAAAAAAATGCAAAAAAACCCACAAAAAATGCAAAAAAAATGCAAAAAAAATGCAAAAAAAATGCAAAAAACCCCACAAAAAATGCAAAAAAAATGCAAAAAAAATGCAAAAAAACCCACAAAAAAATGCAAAAAAACCCACAAAAAAATGCAAAAAAACCACAAAAAAATGCAAAAAAAATGCAAAAAAACCCACAAAAAATGCAAAAAAACCCACAAAAAAATGCAAAAAAACCCACAAAAAAATGCAAAAAAAATGCAAAAAAACCCACAAAAAAATGCAAAAAACCCCACAAAAAATGCAAAAAAAATGCAAAAAAATGCAAAAAAACCCACAAAAAATGCAAAAAAAATGCAAAAAACCCCACAAAAAATGCAAAAAAAATGCAAAAAAACCCACAAAAAATGCAAAAAAAATGCAAAAAAACCCACAAAAAATGCAAAAAAAATGCAAAAAAAATGCAAAAAAAATGCAAAAAACCCCACAAAAAATGCAAAAAAAATGCAAAAAACCCCACAAAAAATGCAAAAAAAATGCAAAAAAAATGCAAAAAAAATGCAAAAAAACCCACAAAAAATGCAAAAAAAATGCAAAAAAACCCACAAAAAATGCAAAAAAATGCAAAAAAACCCACAAAAAATGCAAAAAAAATGCAAAAAAAATGCAAAAAAACCCACAAAAAATGCAAAAAATATGCAAAAAAAACACAAAAAAAATGCAAAAAAAATGCAAAAAAACCCACAAAAAATGCAAAAAAAATGCAAAAAAACCCACAAAAAAATGCAAAAAAACCCACAAAAAAATGCAAAAAAAACACAAAAAAATGCAAAAAAAAATGCAAAAAAACCCACAAAAAATGCAAAAAAACCCACAAAAAAATGCAAAAAAACCCACAAAAAATGCAAAAAAAATGCAAAAAAACCCACAAAAAATGCAAAAAAAATGCAAAAAAAATGCAAAAAAAATGCAAAAAACCCCACAAAAAATGCAAAAAAAATGCAAAAAAAATGCAAAAAAACCCACAAAAAATGCAAAAAAAATGCAAAAAAAATGCAAAAAAAATGCAAAAAAACCCACAAAAAAATGCAAAAAAACCCACAAAAAAATGCAAAAAAACCACAAAAAAATGCAAAAAAAATGCAAAAAAACCCACAAAAAATGCAAAAAAACCCACAAAAAAATGCAAAAAAACCCACAAAAAAATGCAAAAAAAATGCAAAAAAACCCACAAAAAAATGCAAAAAACCCCACAAAAAATGCAAAAAAAATGCAAAAAAATGCAAAAAAACCCACAAAAAATGCAAAAAAAATGCAAAAAACCCCACAAAAAATGCAAAAAAAATGCAAAAAAACCCACAAAAAATGCAAAAAAAATGCAAAAAAACCCACAAAAAATGCAAAAAAAATGCAAAAAAAATGCAAAAAAAATGCAAAAAACCCCACAAAAAATGCAAAAAAATGCAAAAAAACCCACAAAAAATGCAAAAAAAAAACCACAAAAAAATGCAAAAAAACCCACAAAAAATGCAAAAAAAAATGCAAAAAAACCCACAAAAAATGCAAAAAAAATGCAAAAAAAATGCAAAAAAAATGCAAAAAAAATGCAAAAAAAACCCACAAAAAATGCAAAAAAAATGCAAAAAAAAACACAAAAAATGCAAAAAAAAATGCAAAAAAACACAAAAAAATGCAAAAAAACCCACAAAAAATGCAAAAAAATGGAAAAAAAACCCACAAAAAAATGCAAAAAAACCCACAAAAAATGGAAAAAAAACCCACAAAAAATGCAAAAAAACCCACAAAAAATGCAAAAAAAAATGCAAAAAAATGCAAAAAAAATGCAAAAAAAATGCAAAAAAAATGCAAAAAAACCCACAAAAAATGCAAAAAAAATGGAAAAAAACCCACAAAAAAATGCAAAAAAAACCCACAAAAAATGCAAAAAAACCCACAAAAAAATGCAAAAAAAACCACAAAAAAACCCACAAAAAAATTCAAAAAAAAAATGCAAAAAAACACAAAAAAATGCAAAAAAAACACAAAAAAAATGCAAAAAAACCCACAAAAAAATGCAAAAAAACACAAAAAAATGCAAAAAAACCCACAAAAAATGCAAAAAATATGCAAAAAAAAAGCAAAAAAAATGCAAAAAAAATGCAAAAAAACCCACAAAAAATGCAAAAAATATGCAAAAAAAACACAAAAAAAATGCAAAAAAAATGCAAAAAAACCCACAAAAAATGCAAAAAAAATGCAAAAAAACCCACAAAAAAATGCAAAAAAACCCACAAAAAAATGCAAAAAAAACACAAAAAAATGCAAAAAAAATGCAAAAAAACCCACAAAAAATGCAAAAAAACCCACAAAAAAATGCAAAAAAACCCACAAAAAATGCAAAAAAAATGCAAAAAAACCCACAAAAAATGCAAAAAAAATGCAAAAAAAATGCAAAAAAAATGCAAAAAACCCCACAAAAAATGCAAAAAAAATGCAAAAAAATGCAAAAAAACCCACAAAAAATGCAAAAAAAATGCAAAAAAAATGCAAAAAAAATGCAAAAAAACCCACAAAAAAATGCAAAAAAAACCCACAAAAAAATGCAAAAAAACCACAAAAAAATGCAAAAAAAATGCAAAAAAACCCACAAAAAATGCAAAAAAACCCACAAAAAAATGCAAAAAAACCCACAAAAAAATGCAAAAAAAATGCAAAAAAACCCACAAAAAAATGCAAAAAACCCCACAAAAAATGCAAAAAAAATGCAAAAAAAATGCAAAAAAACCCACAAAAAATGCAAAAAAAATGCAAAAAACCCCACAAAAAATGCAAAAAAAATGCAAAAAAACCCACAAAAAATGCAAAAAAAATGCAAAAAAACCCACAAAAAATGCAAAAAAAATGCAAAAAAATGCAAAAAAAATGCAAAAAACCCCACAAAAAATGCAAAAAAAATGCAAAAAAAACCCACAAAAAATGCAAAAAAAAACCACAAAAAAATGCAAAAAAACCCACAAAAAATGCAAAAAAAAATTGCAAAAAAACCCACAAAAAATGCAAAAAAAAATGCAAAAAAAATGCAAAAAAAATGCAAAAAAATGCAAAAAAAACCCACAAAAAATGCAAAAAAAATGCAAAAAAAAACACAAAAAATGCAAAAAAAAATGCAAAAAAACACAAAAAAATGCAAAAAAACCCACAAAAAATGCAAAAAAATGGAAAAAAACCCACAAAAAAATGCAAAAAAAAACCACAAAAAATGCAAAAAAACCCACAAAAAAATGCAAAAAAACCCACAAAAAAACCCACAAAAAATGCAAAAAAACCCACAAAAAAAATGCAAACAAAATGCAAAAAAAAAATGCAAAAAAAAAAACAAAAAATGCAAAAAAAAATGCAAAAAAAAGCAAAAAAACCCACAAAAAATGCAAAAAAATGCAAAAAAAAATGCAAAAAAAATGCAAAAAAAACACAAAAAATGCAAAAAAAATGCAAAAAAAAACACAAAAAATGCAAAAAAAATGCAAAAAAAAACAAAAAATGCAAAAAAAAATGCAAAAAAAATGCAAAAAAACCGACAAAAAAATGTAAAAAAAATGCAAAAAAACCCACAAAAAATGCAAAAAAACCCACAAAAAATGCAAAAAAAACGCACAAAAAAATGCAAAAAAACCCACAAAAAAAATGCAAAAAAAATGCAAAAAAAAATGCAAAAAAACCCACAAAAAATGCAAAAAAAATGCAAAAAAAAATGCAAAAAAATGCAAAAAAAATGCAAAAAACCCCACAAAAAATGCAAAAAAATGCAAAAAAAACCCACAAAAAAATTCAAAAAAAATGCAAAAAAAATGCAAAAAAAATGCAAAAAAAAACACAAAAAATGCAAAAAAAAATGCAAAAAACACAAAAAAAAATGCAAAAAAAAATGCAAAAAAACCCACAAAAAATGCAAAAAAATGCAAAAAACCCCACAAAAAATGCAAAAAAACCCACAAAAAATGCAAAAAAAATGCAAAAAAAAATGCAAAAAAAATGCAAAAAAACCAAAAAAAATGCAAAAAAAAATGCAAAAAAACCCACAAAAAATGCAAAAAAAACCCACAAAAAAATGCAAAAAAACCCACAAAAAAATGCAAAAAAAATGCAAAAAAACCCACAAAAAATGCAAAAAACCCCACAAAAAATGCAAAAAAAATGCAAAAAAAATGCAAAAAAAATGCAAAAAAACCCACAAAAAATGCAAAAAAAATGCAAAAAAACCCACAAAAAATGCAAAAAAATGCAAAAAAACCCACAAAAAAATGCAAAAAAAAATGCAAAAAAAATGCAAAAAAATGCAAAAAACCCCACAAAAAATGCAAAAAAAATGCAAAAAAATGCAAAAAACCCACAATAAATGCAAAAAAAATGCAAAAAAAACCCACAAAAAAATGCAAAAAAAAATGCAAAAAACCCCACAAAAAATGCAAAAAAAAAATGCAAAAAAACCCACAAAAAATGCAAAAAAAATGCAAAAAAACCCACAAAAAATGCAAAAAAAATGCAAAAAAACCCACAAAAAAATGCAAAAAAAACCACAAAAAAATGCAAAAAAAACACAAAAAAATGCAAAAAAAATGCAAAAAAACCCACAAAAAAATGCAAAAAAATGCAAAAAACCCCACAAAAAATGCAAAAAAACCCACAAAAAAATGCAAAAAACCCCACAAAAAAATGCAAAAAAACCCACAAAAAAATGCAAAAAACCCCACAAAAAATGCAAAAAAAATGCAAAAAAAATGCAAAAAAAACCCACAAAAAAATGCAAAAAAACCCACAAAAAATGCAAAAAAAATGCAAAAAAAATGAAAAAAAACCCACAAAAAATGCAAAAAAAATGCAAAAAAATGCAAAAAAACCCACAAAAAAATGCAAAAAAAATGCAAAAAAACCCACAAAAAAATGCAAAAAACCCCACAAAAAATGCAAAAAAAATGCAAAAAAAAATGCAAAAAAACCCACAAAAAATGCAAAAAATATGCAAAAAAAACACAAAAAAAATGCAAAAAAAATGCAAAAAAACCCACAAAAAATGCAAAAAAAATGCAAAAAAACCCACAAATAAATGCAAAAAAACCCACAAAAAAATGCAAAAAAAACACAAAAAAATGCAAAAAAAATGCAAAAAAACCCACAAAAAATGCAAAAAAACCCACAAAAAAATGCAAAAAAAATGCAAAAAAAAACCCACAAAAAATGCAAAAAAAATGCAAAAAAACCCACAAAAAATGCAAAAAAACCCACAAAAAATGCAAAAAAAATGCAAAAAAAATGCAAAAAAAATGCAAAAAAAATGCAAAAAAATGCAAAAAAAACCCACAAAAAATGCAAAAAAAATGCAAAAAAAAACACAAAAAATGCAAAAAAAAATGCAAAAAAACACAAAAAAATGCAAAAAAACCCACAAAAAATGCAAAAAAATGGAAAAAAACCCACAAAAAAATGCAAAAAAACCCACAAAAAATGCAAAAAAACCCACAAAAAAATGCAAAAAAACCCACAAAAAAAACCCACAAAAAATGCAAAAAAACCCACAAAAAAAATGCAAACAAAATGCAAAAAAAAAATGCAAAAAAAAAAACAAAAAATGCAAAAAAAAATGCAAAAAAAAGCAAAAAAACCCACAAAAAATGCAAAAAAAAATGCAAAAAAAAATGCAAAAAAAATGCAAAAAAAACACAAAAAATGCAAAAAAAATGCAAAAAAAAACACAAAAAATGCAAAAAAAATGCAAAAAAAAAACAAAAAATGCAAAAAAAAATGCAAAAAAATGCAAAAAAACCGACAAAAAATGTAAAAAAAATGCAAAAAAACCCACAAAAAATGCAAAAAAACCCACAAAAAAATGCAAAAAAAACGCACAAAAAAATGCAAAAAAACCCACAAAAAAAATGCAAAAAAAATGCAAAAAAAATGCAAAAAAACCCACAAAAAATGCAAAAAAAATGCAAAAAAAAATGCAAAAAAATGCAAAAAAAATGCAAAAAACCCCACAAAAAATGCAAAAAAATGCAAAAAAAACCCACAAAAAAATTCAAAAAAAAATGCAAAAAAAATGCAAAAAAAATGCAAAAAAAAACACAAAAAATGCAAAAAAAAATGCAAAAAAACACAAAAAAAATGCAAAAAAAATGCAAAAAAACCCACAAAAAATGCAAAAAAATGCAAAAAACCCCACAAAAAATGCAAAAAAACCCACAAAAAATGCAAAAAAAATGCAAAAAAAATGCAAAAAAAATGCAAAAAAACCAAAAAAAATGCAAAAAAAATGCAAAAAAACCCACAAAAAATGCAAAAAAAACCCACAAAAAAATGCAAAAAAACCCACAAAAAAATGCAAAAAAAAATGCAAAAAAACCCACAAAAAATGCAAAAAACCCCACAAAAAATGCAAAAAAAATGCAAAAAAAATGCAAAAAAAATGCAAAAAAACCCACAAAAAATGCAAAAAAAATGCAAAAAAACCCACAAAAAATGCAAAAAAATGCAAAAAAACCCACAAAAAATGCAAAAAAAATGCAAAAAAAATGCAAAAAAATGCAAAAAACCCCACAAAAAATGCAAAAAAATGCAAAAAAAACCCACAAAAAAATGCAAAAAAAAATGCAAAAAACCCCACAAAAAATGCAAAAAAAAATGCAAAAAAACCCACAAAAAATGCAAAAAAAATGCAAAAAAAATGCAAAAAAACCCACAAAAAATGCAAAAAAAATGCAAAAAAACCCACAAAAAAATGCAAAAAAAACCACAAAAAAATGCAAAAAAAACACAAAAAATGCAAAAAAAATGCAAAAAAACCCACAAAAAAATGCAAAAAAAATGCAAAAAACCCCACAAAAAATGCAAAAAAACCCACAAAAAAATGCAAAAAACCCCACAAAAAAATGCAAAAAAACCCACAAAAAAATGCAAAAAACCCCACAAAAAATGCAAAAAAAATGCAAAAAAAATGCAAAAAAAACCCACAAAAAAATGCAAAAAAACCCACAAAAAATGCAAAAAAAATGCAAAAAAAATGAAAAAAAACCCACAAAAAATGCAAAAAAAATGCAAAAAAATGCAAAAAAACCCACAAAAAAATGCAAAAAAAATGCAAAAAAACCCACAAAAAAATGCAAAAAACCCCACAAAAAATGCAAAAAAAATGCAAAAAAAATGCAAAAAAACCCACAAAAAATGCAAAAAATATGCAAAAAAAACACAAAAAAAATGCAAAAAAAATGCAAAAAAACCCACAAAAAATGCAAAAAAAATGCAAAAAAACCCACAAATAAATGCAAAAAAACCCACAAAAAAATGCAAAAAAAACACAAAAAAATGCAAAAAAAATGCAAAAAAACCCACAAAAAATGCAAAAAAAACCCACAAAAAAATGCAAAAAAAATGCAAAAAAAACCCACAAAAAATGCAAAAAAAAATGCAAAAAAACCCACAAAAAATGCAAAAAAACCCACAAAAAATGCAAAAAAAATGCAAAAAAAATGCAAAAAAAATGCAAAAAAAATGCAAAAAACCCCACAAAAAATGCAAAAAAAATGCAAAAAAACCCACAAAAAATGCAAAAAAAACCCACAAAAAATGCAAAAAAAATGCAAAAAAAATGCAGAAAAAATGCAAAAAAATGCAAAAAAAAACCCACAAAAAATGCAAAAAAAAATGCAAAAAAACCCACAAAAAAATGCAAAAAAACCCACAAAAAAATGCAAAAAAACCAAAAAAAATGCAAAAAAAATGCAAAAAAACCCACAAAAAATGCAAAAAAACCCACAAAAAAATGCAAAAAAACCCACAAAAAAATGCAAAAAAAATGCAAAAAAACCCACAAAAAATGCAAAAAAACCCACAAAAAAATGCAAAAAACCCCACAAAAAAATGCAAAAAAACCCACAAAAAAATGCAAAAAACCCCACAAAAAATGCAAAAAAAATGCAAAAAAAATGCAAAAAAAACCCACAAAAAAATGCAAAAAAACCCACAAAAAATGCAAAAAAAATGCAAAAAAAATGCAAAAAAACCCACAAAAAATGCAAAAAAATTGCAAAAAAATGCAAAAAAACCCACAAAAAAATGCAAAAAAAATGCAAAAAAACCCACAAAAAAATGCAAAAAACCCCACAAAAAATGCAAAAAAAATGCAAAAAAAATGCAAAAAAACCCACAAAAAATGCAAAAAATATGCAAAAAAAACACAAAAAAAATGCAAAAAAAATGCAAAAAAACCCACAAAAAATGCAAAAAAAATGCAAAAAAACCCACAAAAAAATGCAAAAAAAACCCACAAAAAAATGCAAAAAAAACACAAAAAAATGCAAAAAAAATGCAAAAAAAACCCACAAAAAATGCAAAAAAACCCACAAAAAAATGCAAAAAAAATGCAAAAAAACCCCACAAAAAATGCAAAAAAAAATGCAAAAAAACCCACAAAAAATGCAAAAAAAACCACAAAAAATGCAAAAAAAATGCAAAAAAAATGCAAAAAAAATGCAAAAAAAATGCAAAAAACCCCACAAAAAATGCAAAAAAAATGCAAAAAAAACCCACAAAAAATGCAAAAAAAACCCACAAAAAAATGCAAAAAAACCCACAAAAAATGCAAAAAAAAATGCAAAAAAAACCCACAAAAAATGCAAAAAAAATGCAAAAAAAATGCAGAAAAAATGCAAAAAAATGCAAAAAAAAACCCACAAAAAATGCAAAAAAAATGCAAAAAAACCCACAAAAAAATGCAAAAAAACCCACAAAAAAATGCAAAAAAAACACAAAAAAATGCAAAAAAAATGCAAAAAAAACCCACAAAAAAATGCAAAAAAAATGCAAAAAAACCCACAAAAAATGCAAAAAAACCCACAAAAAAATGCAAAAAACCCCACAAAAAATGCAAAAAAAATGCAAAAAAAATGCAAAAAAACCCACAAAAAATGCAAAAAAAATGCAAAAAAATGCAAAAAAAATGCAAAAAAACCAAAAAAAATGCAAAAAAAAATGCAAAAAAAACCCACAAAAAATGCAAAAAAAACCCACAAAAAATGCAAAAAAACCAAAAAAAAATGCAAAAAAAAATGCAAAAAAACCCACAAAAAATGCAAAAAAATGCAAAAAAAACCCACAAAAAAATGCAAAAAAAAATGCAAAAAACCCCACAAAAAATGCAAAAAAAAATGCAAAAAAACCCACAAAAAATGCAAAAAAAATGCAAAAAAAATGCAAAAAAACCCACAAAAAATGCAAAAAAAATGCAAAAAAACCCACAAAAAAATGCAAAAAAAACCACAAAAAAATGCAAAAAAAACACAAAAAAATGCAAAAAAAATGCAAAAAAACCCACAAAAAAATGCAAAAAAAATGCAAAAAAACCCACAAAAAATGCAAAAAAAACCCACAAAAAAATGCAAAAAACCCCACAAAAAAATGCAAAAAAACCCACAAAAAAATGCAAAAAACCCCACAAAAAATGCAAAAAAAATGCAAAAAAAATGCAAAAAAAACCCACAAAAAAATGCAAAAAAACCCACAAAAAATGCAAAAAAAATGCAAAAAAAATGCAAAAAAACCCACAAAAAATGCAAAAAAAATGCAAAAAAATGCTAAAAAACCCACAAAAAAATGCAAAAAAAATGCAAAAAAACCCACAAAAAAATGCAAAAAACCCCACAAAAAATGCAAAAAAAATGCAAAAAAAATGCAAAAAAACCCCACAAAAAATGCAAAAAAAATGCAAAAAAAAATGCAAAAAAAAATGCAAAAAAAATGCAAAAAAACCCACAAAAAATGCAAAAAAAATGCAAAAAAAACCCACAAAAAATGCAAAAAAACCCACAAAAAAATGCAAAAAAACCCCACAAAAAATGCAAAAAAAATGCAAAAAAAATGCAAAAAAACCCACAAAAAATGCAAAAAAAATGCAAAAAAAACCCACAAAAAAATGCAAAAAAACCCACAAAAAATGCAAAAAAAATGCAAAAAAAATGCAAAAAAACCCACAAAAAATGCAAAAAAAATGCAAAAAAATGCAAAAAAACCCACAAAAAAATGCAAAAAAAATGCAAAAAAACCCACAAAAAAATGCAAAAAACCCCACAAAAAATGCAAAAAAAATGCAAAAAAACCCACAAAAAATGCAAAAAAAAATGCAAAAAAAAATGAAAAAAAAATGCAAAAAAACCCACAAAAAATGCAAAAAAACCCACAAAAAAATGCAAAAAACCCCACAAAAAATGCAAAAAAAAATGCAAAAAAAATGCAAAAAAAATGCAAAAAAACCAACAAAAAATGCAAAAAAAATGCAAAAAAACCCACAAAAAATGCAAAAAAACCCACAAAAAAATGCAAAAAAACCCACAAAAAAATGCAAAAAAAATGCAAAAAAACCCACAAAAAAATGCAAAAAACCCCACAAAAAATGCAAAAAAAATGCAAAAAAAATGCAAAAAAAATGCAAAAAAAATGCAAAAAAACCCCACAAAAAATGCAAAAAAAATGCAAAAAAACCCACAAAAAATGCAAAAAAATGCAAAAAAAACCACAAAAAATGCAAAAAAAATGCAAAAAAAATGCAAAAAAAATGCAAAAAAAATGCAAAAAAATGCAAAAAACCCCACAAAAAATGCAAAAAAAACCCACAAAAAAATGCAAAAAAACCCACAAAAAATGCAAAAAAAATGCAAAAAAAAATGCAAAAAAACCCACAAAAAATGCAAAAAAAATGCAAAAAAATGCAAAAAAACCCACAAAAAAATGCAAAAAAAATGCAAAAAAACCCACAAAAAAATGCAAAAAACCCCACAAAAAATGCAAAAAAAATGCAAAAAAAATGCAAAAAAACCCACAAAAAATGCAAAAAAAATGCAAAAAAAAATGCAAAAAAAATGCAAAAAAACCCACAAAAAATGCAAAAAAAATGCAAAAAAACCCACAAAAAATGCAAAAAAACCCACAAAAAAATGCAAAAAACCCCACAAAAAATGCAAAAAAAATGCAAAAAAAATGCAAAAAAATGCAAAAAAAAAAACACAAAAAATGCAAAAAAAATGCAAAAAAAACCACAAAAAATGCAAAAAAAATGCAAAAAACCCCACAAAAAATGTAAAAAAATGCAAAAAAAACACAAAAATGCAAAAAAAACCACAAAAAAATGCAAAAAAACCCACAAAAAAATGCAAAAAAACCCACAAAAAAATGAAAAAAAAATGCAAAAAAACCCACAAAAAAATGCAAAAAAACACAAAAAAAATGCAAAAAAAATGCAAAAAAACCCACAAAAAATGCAAAAAAAATGCAAAAAAAATGCAAAAAAAATGCAAAAAACCCCACAAAAAATGCAAAAAAATGCAAAAAAAATGCAAAAAAACCCACAAAAAAATTCAAAAAAAAATGCAAAAAAAATGCAAAAAAATGCAAAAAAAAACACAAAAAATGCAAAAAAAAACCCACAAAAAAATGCAAAAAAACCCACAAAAAAATGCAAAAAAAATGCAAAAAAACCCACAAAAAAATGCAAAAAAACCCACAAAAAATGCAAAAAAAAATGCAAAAAAAATGCAAAAAACCCCACAAAAAATGCAAAAAAATGCAAAAAAATGCAAAAAAACCCACAAAAAAATTCAAAAAAAAATGCAAAAAAAATGCAAAAAAATGCAAAAAAAAACACAAAAAATGCAAAAAAAATGCAAAAAAACGCAAAAAAAATGCAAAAAAATGCAAAAAAAATGCAAAAAAACCCACAAAAAATGCAAAAAAAATGCAAAAAAAATGCAAAAAAACCCACAAAAAATGCAAAAAAATGCAAAAAAACCCACAAAAAATGCAAAAAATGCAAAAAAAAACCACAAAAAATGCAAAAAAAATGCAAAAAACCCCACAAAAAATGCAAAAAAATGCAAAAAAAAATGCAAATAACCCCACAAAAAATGCAAAAAAAACCCACAAAAAAATGCAAAAAAACCCACAAAAAATGCAAAAAAAATGCAAAAAAAATGCAAAAAAAATGCAAAAAAACCCACAAAAAATGCAAAAAAAAATGAAAAAAAACCCACAAAAAAATGCAAAAAAACACACAAAAAAAATGCAAAAAAAACACAAAAAAATGCAAAAAAAATGCAAAAAAACCCACAAAAAAATGCAAAAAAAATGCAAAAAAACCCACAAAAAATGCAAAAAAACCCACAAAAAAATGCAAAAAACCCCACAAAAAAATGCAAAAAAAATGCAAAAAAACCCACAAAAAATGCAAAAAAAAATGCAAAAAAACCCACAAAAAAATTCAAAAAAAAGCAAAAAAACCCACAAAAAATGCAAAAAAAATGCAAAAAAAAATGCAAAAAAAATGCAAAAAAAACACAAAAAATGCAAAAAAAATGCAAAAAAAACCACAAAAAATGCAAAAAAAATGCAAAAAAAATGCAAAAAAACCCACAAAAAATGCAAAAAAAATGCAAAAAAATGCAAAAAAACCCACAAAAAATGCAAAAAAAATGCAAAAAAAAACCACAAAAAAATGCAAAAAAACCCACAAAAAAATGCAAAAAAACCCACAAAAAAATGCAAAAAAACCCACAAAAAATGCAAAAAAAATGCAAAAAAACCCACAAAAAAATGGAAAAAAAACACAAAAAAATGCAAAAAAAATGCAAAAAAACCCACAAAAAAATGCAAAAAAAATGCAAAAAAAATGCAAAAAAAATGCAAAAAAAAATGCAAAAAAATGCAAAAAACCCCACAAAAAAATGCAAAAAAAACACAAAAAAAATGCAAAAAAAATGCAAAAAAAAATGCAAAAAAACCCACAAAAAATGCAAAAAAAAATGCAAAAAAAATGCAAAAAACCCCACAAAAAAATGCAAAAAAACCCACAAAAAATGCAAAAAAAATGCAAAAAAATGCAAAAAAAATGCAAAAAAATGCAAAAAACCCCACAAAAAATGCAAAAAAATGCAAAAAAAAAATGCAAAAAAACCCACAAAAAAATTCAAAAAAAAATGTAAAAAAAATGCAAAAAAATTCAAAAAAAACACAAAAAATGCAAAAAAAATGCAAAAAAACCCACAAAAAAATGCAAAAAAAAATGCAAAAAAATCCACAAAAAATGCAAAAAAAACCCACAAAAAAATGCAAAAAAAACCCACAAAAAAATGCAAAAAAAATGCAAAAAAACCCACAAAAAAATGCAAAAAACCCCACAAAAAATGCAAAAAAAATGCAAAAAAAATGCAAAAAAAACCCACAAAAAATGCAAAAAAAATGCAAAAAAACCCACAAAAAAATTCAAAAAAAAATGCAAAAAAACACAAAAAAATGCAAAAAAAATGCAAAAAAAATGCAAAAAAAACCCACAAAAAAAGGCAAAAAAAACACAAAAAAATGCAAAAAAAACCCACAAAAATGCAAAAAAAAAGCAAAAAAAACACAAAAAAAATGCAAAAAAACCCACAAAAATGCAAAAAAAAAGCAAAAAAAACACAAAAAAATGCAAAAAACCCACAAAAAATGCAAAAAAAATGCAAAAAACCCCACAAAAAAATGCAAAAAAACCCACAAAAAAATGCAAAAAAAACACAAAAAAATGCAAAAAAAATGCAAAAAACCCCACAAAAAATGCAAAAAAAATGCAAAAAAAAAAGCAAAAAAATGCAAAAAAAACACAAAAAAATGCAAAAAAAATGCAAAAAAAATGCAAAAAAA
>JAKRKW010000334.1:0-32997 GCA_023566125.1 Zingel zingel
ATGCAAAAAAAAAACAAAAAAAATGCAAAAAAAACCCACAAAAAATGCAAAAAAAAAATGCAAAAAAAACACAAAAAAATGCAAAAAAAATGCAAAAAAACCCACAAAAAATGCAAAAAAAATGCAAAAAAACCACAAAAAATGCAAAAAAAATGCAAAAAAAAACCACAAAAAATGCAAAAAAAATGCAAAAAAATGCAAAAAAAACCCACAAAAAATGCAAAAAAAAAAATGCAAAAAAAACAAAAAAATGCAAAAAAAATGCAAAAAAAACCACAAAAAATGCAAAAAAAATGCAAAAAAATGCAAAAAAATGCAAAAAAAATGCAAAAAAATGCAAAAAAAAATGCAAAAAAACCCACAAAAAATGCAAAAAAAAACACAAAAAAAATGCAAAAAATGCAAAAAAAACACAAAAAAATGCAAAAAAATGCAAAAAAAAACACAAAAAATGTAAAAAAAATGCAAAAAAAATGCAAAAAAAAACACAAAAAATGCAAAAAAAATGCAAAAAAAAGACAAAAAAATGCAAAAAAATGCAAAAAAACCCACAAAAAAATGCAAAAAAAACCACAAAAAAATGCAAAAAAAAACACAAAAAAATGCAAAAAAACCCACAAAAAATGCAAAAAAATGCAAAAAAAATGCAAAAAATGCAAAAAAAATGCAAAAAAAACACAAAAAAAACGCAAAAAAAACACAAAAAATGCAAAAAAAACCACAAAAAAATGCAAAAAACCCACAAAAAATGCAAAAAAAAATGCAAAAAAAAAAACAAAAAAAATGCAAAAAAACCCCACAAAAAATGCAAAAAAAAAAATGCAAAAAAAACACAAAAAAATGCAAAAAAAATGCAAAAAAACCCACAAAAAATGCAAAAAAAATGCAAAAAAAACCACAAAAAATGCAAAAAAATGCAAAAAAACCCACAAAAAATGCAAAAAAACCACAAAAAATGCAACAAAAAATGCAAAAAAAATGCAAAAAAATGCAAAAAAACCCCACAAAAAATGTAAAAAAAATGCAAAAAAAACCACAAAAAATGCAACAAAAAATGCAAAAAAAATGCAAAAAAAACCCCACAAAAAATGCAAAAAAAATGCAAAAAAACCCACAAAAAAATGCAAAAAAACACAAAAAAATGCAAAAAATGCAAAAAAAACAACAAAAAAACTCAAAAAAATGCAAAAAAAACCACAAAAAATGCAAAAAAAAAATGCAAAAAAAGCCAAAAAAAATGCAAAAAAACCCAAAAAAATGCAAAAAAAAACACAAAAAAATGCAAAAAAACCCACAAAAACTGCAAAAAAAATGCAAAAAAACCCACAAAAAATGCAAAAAAAACACAAAAAATGCAAAAAAAGCAAAAAAAATGCAAAAAAAAATGCAAAAAAAATGCAAAAAAAATGCAAAAAAACCCACAAAAAATGCAAAAAAAAAATGCAAAAAAACCACAAAAAAATGCAAAAAAAATGCAAAAAAACCCCACAAAAAATGCAAAAAAAAATGCAAAAAAATGCAAAAAAATGCAAAAAAAATGCAAAAAAATGCAAAAAAAATGCAAAAAAACCCACAAAAAATGCAAAAAAAACACAAAAAATGCAAAAAAACCACAAAAAAAATGCAAAAAATGCAAAAAAAATGCAAAAAAATGCAAAAAAATGCAAAAAAAAATGCAAAAAAAATGCAAAAAAAAACCCCACAAAAAATGCAAAAAAAAAAATGCAAAAAAAACACAAAAAAATGCAAAAAAAATGCAAAAAAACCCACAAAAAATGCAAAAAAAACCACAAAAAATGCAAAAAAATGCAAAAAAACCCACAAAAAATGCAAAAAAACCACAAAAAATGCAACAAAAAATGCAAAAAAAATGCAAAAAAATGCAAAAAAACCCCACAAAAAATGTAAAAAAAATGCAAAAAAACCACAAAAAATGCAACAAAAAATGCAAAAAAAATGCAAAAAAAACCCCACAAAAAATGCAAAAAAAATGCAAAAAAACCCACAAAAAAATGCAAAAAAACACAAAAAAATGCAAAAAATGCAAAAAAAACAACAAAAAAACTCAAAAAAATGCAAAAAAAAAACACAAAAAATGCAAAAAAAAAATGCAAAAAAAGCCAAAAAAAATGCAAAAAAACCCAAAAAAATGCAAAAAAAAAACACAAAAAAATGCAAAAAAACCCACAAAAACTGCAAAAAAAATGCAAAAAAACCCACAAAAAATGCAAAAAAACCACCAAAAAAATGCAAAAAAATGCAAAAAAACACAAAAAATGCAAAAAAAAACACAAAAAATGCAAAAAAAGCAAAAAAAATGCAAAAAAAAATGCAAAAAAAATGCAAAAAAAATGCAAAAAAACCCACAAAAAATGCAAAAAAAAAATGCAAAAAAAACACAAAAAAATGCAAAAAAAATGCAAAAAAACCCCACAAAAAATGCAAAAAAAAATGCAAAAAAATGCAAAAAAAATGCAAAAAAATGCAAAAAAAATGCAAAAAAACCCACAAAAAATGCAAAAAAAACACAAAAAATGCAAAAAAACCACAAAAAAAATGCAAAAAAAATGCAAAAAAATGCAAAAAAATGCAAAAAAAATGCAAAAAAAATGCAAAAAAAATGCAAAAAACCCCACAAAAAATGCAAAAAAAAAATGCAAAAAAACACAAAAAAATGCAAAAAAACCCCACAAAAAATGCTTTTTTGCATTTTTTGTGGGGTTTTTTTGCATTTTTGCAAAAAAATGCAAAAAAAATGCAAAAAAAATGCAAAAAAAATGCAAAAAAAATGCAAAAAAAACGCAAAAAAATGCAAAAAAAACACAAAAAATGCAAAAAAACCCACAAAAAATGCAAAAAAAAATGCAAAAAAAAACAAAAAATGCAAAAAAAATGCAAAAAAACCCACAAAAAAATGCAAAAAAAAAACACAAAAAAATGCAAAAAAAATGCAAAAAAACCCACAAAAAATGCAAAAAAAATGCAAAAAAACCCACAAAAAATGCAAAAAACATGCAAAAAAAACCCACAAAAAAATGCAAAAAAACCCACAAAAAATGCAAAAAAAATGCAAAAAAAATGCAAAAAAAAACACAAAAAATGCAAAAAAAATGCAAAAAAAAGACAAAAAAATGCAAAAAAAAATGCAAAAAAACCCACAAAAAAATGCAAAAAAAACCACAAAAAAATGCAAAAAAAACACAAAAAAATGCAAAAAAACCCACAAAAAATGCAAAAAAAATGCAAAAAAATGCAAAAAAAATGCAAAAAAAAATGGAAAAAAACACAAAAAAACGCAAAAAAACACAAAAAATGCAAAAAAACCCACAAAAAAATGCAAAAAACCCACAAAAAATGCAAAAAAAAATGCAAAAAAAAACAAAAAAAATGCAAAAAAAACCACAAAAAATGCAAAAAAAATGCAAAAAAAACCACAAAAAAATGCAAAAAAACCCACAAAAAATGCAAAAAAAATGCAAAAAAAAAATGCAAAAAAACCCCAAAAAAATGCAAAAAACCCACAAAAAATGCAAAAAAAAAATGCAAAAAAAAAATGCAAAAAACCCCAAAAAAAATGCAAAAAAAACCACAAAAAAATGCAAAAAAACCCACAAAAAATGCAAAAAAACCACAAAAAAATGCAAAAAATGCAAAAAAACCACAAAAAAATGCAAAAAATGCAAAAAAAAATGCAAAAAAACCCACAAAAAATGCAAAAAAAAAATGCAAAAAAAAAACAAAAAATGCAAAAAAACCCACAAAAAAATGCAAAAAAAAACACAAAAAAATGCAAAAAAAATGCAAAAAAACCCACAAAAAATGCAAAAAAAATGCAAAAAAACCCACAAAAAATGCAAAAAACATGCAAAAAAAACCCACAAAAAAATGCAAAAAAACCCACAAAAAATGCAAAAAAAATGCAAAAAAAAACACAAAAAATGCAAAAAAAATGCAAAAAAAAGACAAAAAAATGCAAAAAAAAATGCAAAAAAACCCACAAAAAAATGCAAAAAAAAAACACAAAAAAATGCAAAAAAAACACAAAAAAATGCAAAAAAACCCACAAAAAATGCAAAAAAATGCAAAAAAATGCAAAAAAAATGCAAAAAAAAACACAAAAAATGCAAAAAAAAATGGAAAAAAACACAAAAAAACGCAAAAAAACACAAAAAATGCAAAAAAACCCACAAAAAAATGCAAAAAACCCACAAAAAATGCAAAAAAAAATGCAAAAAAACCCAAAAAAAATGCAAAAAAAACCACAAAAAATGCAAAAAAAATGCAAAAAAAACCACAAAAAAATGCAAAAAAAACCCACAAAAAATGCAAAAAAAATGCAAAAAAAATGCAAAAAAACCCAAAAAAAATGCAAAAAAAAACACAAAAAAATGCAAAAAAACCCACAAAAACTGCAAAAAAAATGCAAAAAAACCCACAAAAAATGCAAAAAAAACACCAAAAAAATGCAAAAAAAACACAAAAAATGCAAAAAAAATGCAAAAAAATGCAAAAAAAATGCAAAAAAAAATGGAAAAAAACACAAAAAAACGCAAAAAAACACAAAAAATGCAAAAAAAACCACAAAAAAATGCAAAAAACCCACAAAAAATGCAAAAAAAAATGCAAAAAAAACAAAAAAAATGCAAAAAAAACCACAAAAAATGCAAAAAAAATGCAAAAAAAACCCCAAAAAAATGCAAAAAACCCACAAAAAATGCAAAAAAAAATGCAAAAAAAAAATGCAAAAAAATGCAAAAAAAACCACAAAAAAATGCAAAAAAACCCACAAAAACTGCAAAAAAAAATGCAAAAAACCCCACAAAAAATGCAAAAAAAAACACAAAAAATGCAAAAAAAGCAAAAAAAATGCAAAAAAATGCAAAAAAAATGCAAAAAAATGCAAAAAAAATGCAAAAAAATGCAAAAAAAATGCAAAAAAACCCACAAAAAATGCAAAAAAACCACAAAAAAATGCAAAAAATGCAAAAAAACCACAAAAAAATGCAAAAAAACCACAAAAAAATGCAAAAAAACCCACAAAAAATGCAAAAAAAAAAATGCAAAAAAAAACAAAAAATGCAAAAAAAATGCAAAAAAACCCACAAAAAAATGCAAAAAAAACCACAAAAAAATGCAAAAAAAATGCAAAAAAACCCACAAAAAATGCAAAAAAAATGCAAAAAAACCCACAAAAAATGCAAAAAACATGCAAAAAAAACCCACAAAAAAATGCAAAAAAACCCACAAAAAATGCAAAAAAAATGCAAAAAAAAACACAAAAAATGCAAAAAAAATGCAAAAAAAAGACAAAAAAATGCAAAAAAAAATGCAAAAAAAACCCACAAAAAAATGCAAAAAAAACCACAAAAAAATGCAAAAAAAACACAAAAAAATGCAAAAAAACCCACAAAAAATGCAAAAAAAATGCAAAAAAATGCAAAAAAAATGCAAAAAAAACAAAAAAATGCAAAAAAAAATGGAAAAAAACACAAAAAAATGCAAAAAAACACAAAAAATGCAAAAAAACCCACAAAAAAATGCAAAAAACCCACAAAAAATGCAAAAAAAAATGCAAAAAAACCCAAAAAAAATGCAAAAAAAACCACAAAAAATGCAAAAAAAATGCAAAAAAAACCACAAAAAAATGCAAAAAAACCCACAAAAAATGCAAAAAAAATGCAAAAAAAATGCAAAAAAACCCAAAAAAAATGCAAAGAAAAACACAAAAAAATGCAAAAAAAACCCACAAAAACTGCAAAAAAAATGCAAAAAAACCCACAAAAAATGCAAAAAAAACACCAAAAAAATGCAAAAAAAATGCAAAAAAACACAAAAAATGCAAAAAAAAACACAAAAAATGCAAAAAAGCAAAAAAAATGCAAAAAAAAATGCAAAAAAATGCAAAAAAATTGCAAAAAAACCCCACAAAAAATGCAAAAAAAAATGCAAAAAAATGCAAAAAAATGCAAAAAAAATGCAAAAAAATGCAAAAAAAATGCAAAAAAACCCACAAAAAATGCAAAAAAACCACAAAAAAATGCAAAAAATGCAAAAAAAACACAAAAAAATGCAAAAAATGCAAAAAAAATGCAAAAAAACCCACAAAAAATGCAAAAAAACCACAAAAAAATGCAAAAAATGCAAAAAAAACACAAAAAAATGCAAAAAATGCAAAAAAAATGCAAAAAAATGCAAAAAAATGCAAAAAAATGCAAAAAAAATGCAAAAAAAAATGCAAAAAAAAATGCAAAAAAAATGCAAAAAACCCCACAAAAAATGCAAAAAAACAAAAAAAAATGCAAAAAAAACCACAAAAAATGCAAAAAAAAATGCAAAAAAACCCACAAAAAATGCAAAAAAAAATGCAAAAAAAAACAAAAAATGCAAAAAAAATGCAAAAAAACCCACAAAAAAATGCAAAAAAAAACACAAAAAAATGCAAAAAAAATGCAAAAAAACCCACAAAAAATGCAAAAAAAATGCAAAAAAACCCACAAAAAATACAAAAAACATGCAAAAAAAACCCACAAAAAAATGCAAAAAAACCCACAAAAAATGCAAAAAAAATGCAAAAAAAATGCAAAAAAAAACACAAAAAATGCAAAAAAAATGCAAAAAAAAGACAAAGAAATGCAAAAAAAATGCAAAAAAACCCACAAAAAAATGCAAAAAAAAACACAAAAAAATGCAAAAAAAACACAAAAAAATGCAAAAAAACCCACAAAAAATGCAAAAAAAATGCAAAAAAATGCAAAAAAAATGCAAAAAAAAACACAAAAAATGCAAAAAAAATGGAAAAAAACACAAAAAAACGCAAAAAAACACAAAAAATGCAAAAAAAACCACAAAAAAATGCAAAAAACCCACAAAAAATGCAAAAAAAAATGCAAAAAAAAACAAAAAAAATGCAAAAAAAACCACAAAAAATGCAAAAAAAATGCAAAAAAAAACACAAAAAAATGCAAAAAAAACCCACAAAAAATGCAAAAAAAATGAAAAAAAATGCAAAAAAAACCACAAAAAATGCAAAAAAAAATGCAAAAAAACCGAAAAAAATGCAAAAAAAACCACAAAAAAATGCAAAAAAACACAAAAAATGCAAAAAAAAAATGCAAAAAAACCCACAAAAAATGCAAAAAAAACACAAAAAATGCAAAAAAAACCCACAAAAAATGCAAAAAAACATGCAAAAAAAACACAAAAAAATGCAAAAAAAATGCAAAAAACCCACAAAAAAATGCAAAAAAAACACAAAAAAATGCAAAAAACCCCACAAAAAATGCAAAAAAAAATGCAAAAAAAACACAAAAAATGCAAAAAAAAAACACAAAAAATGCAAAAAAAAATGCAAAAAAAATGCAAAAAACCCCACAAAAAATGCAAAAAAAAATGCAAAAAAAACACAAAAAATGCAAAAAAAACACAAAAAATGCAAAAAAAAATGCAAAAAAAATGCAAAAAAACCCACAAAAAATGCAAAAAAAAATGCAAAAAAATGCAAAGAAATGCAAAAAAAACACAAAAAAATGCAAAAAAACCCACAAAAAATGCAAAAAAAATGCAAAAAAAATGCAAAAAAAATGTAAAAAAAAACACAAAAAATGCAAAAAAATGCAAAAAAAATGCAAAAAAACCCACAAAAAAATGCAAAAAACCCCACAAAAAATGCAAAAAAACCCACAAAAAAATGCAAAAAAAACACAACAAAATGCAAAAAACCCCACAAAAAATGCAAAAAAAATGCAAAAAAATGCAAAAAAAACCACAAAAAATGCAAAAAAAAAATGCAAAAAAACCGAAAAAAAATGCAAAAAAAACCACAAAAAAATGCAAAAAAACACAAAAAATGCAAAAAAAAAATGCAAAAAAACCCACAAAAAATGCAAAAAAAACACCAAAAAAATGCAAAAAAAATGCTAAAAAAACACAAAAAATGCAAAAAAACCCACAAAAAATGCAAAAAAACATGCAAAAAAAACACAAAAAAATGCAAAAAAAATGCAAAAAACCACAAAAAAATGCAAAAAAAACACAAAAAAATGCAAAAAAACCCACAGAAAATGCAAAAAACCCCACAAAAAATGCAAAAAAAAATGCAAAAAAAACACAAAAAATGCAAAAAAAACCCACAGAAAATGCAAAAAAAAATGCAAAAAAAATGCAAAAAAACCCACAGAAAATGCAAAAAACCCCACAAAAAATGCAAAAAAAAATGCAAAAAAAACACAAAAAATGCAAAAAAAAACACAAAAAATGCAAAAAAAAATGCAAAAAAAATGCAAAAAAACCCACAAAAAAATGCAAAAAAAATGCAAAAAAAAACACAAAAAATGCAAAAAAAAATGCAAAAAAATGCAAAGAAATGCAAAAAAAACACAAAAAAATGCAAAAAAAATGTAAAAAAAAAACACAAAAAATGCAAAAAAATGCAAAAAAAATGCAAAAAAAACCCACAAAAAAATGCAAAAAACCCCACAAAAAATGCAAAAAAACACACAAAAAAATGCAAAAAAAAAAAAACAAAATGCAAAAAACCCCACAAAAAATGCAAAAAAGAATGCAAAAAAACCCACAAAAAATGCAAAAAAAAATGCAAAACAACACAAAAAAATGCAAAAAAAACCCACAAAAAATGCAAAAAAAAATGCAAAAAAATGCAAAAAAAAATGCAAAAAAAATGCAAAAAAACCACAAAAAATGCAAAAAAAAATGCAAAAAAATGCATAAAAAAACACAAAAAAATGCAAAAAAAACCCACAAAAAATGCAAAAAAAAAATGCAAAAAAACCCACAAAAAATGCAAAAAAAATGCAAAAAAAACACAAAAAAATGCAAAAAAAATGCAAAAAAACCCACAAAAAAATTCAAAAAAAATGCAAAAAAATGCAAAAAACCCCACAAAAAAATGCAAAAAAAATGCAAAAAACCCACAAAAAATGCAAAAAAAATGCAAAAAAAATGCAAAAAAATGCAAAAAAAAACACAAAAAAATGCAAAAAAAATGTAAAAAAAACCAACAAAAAAATGCAAAAAAAACCACAAAAAAACACAAAAAAAAAACACAAAAAAAATGCAAAAAAACCCACAAAAAATGCAAAAAAAATGCAAAAAAACACACAAAAAAATTCAAAAAAACCCACAAAAAATGCAAAACAAAATGCAAAAAAACACAAAAAAATGCAAAAAAAATGCAAAAAAAAAATGCAAAAAAAATGCTAAAAAAACACAAAAAATGCGAAAAAAATGCAAAAAAACCCACAAAAAAATGCAAAAAAACAACAAAAAAATGCAAAAAAATGCAAAAAAAAATGCAAAAAAAATGCAAAAAAAACAAAAAAAATGCAAAAAAACCACAAAAAAATGCAAAAAAACCCACAAAAAACGCAAAAAATGCAAAAAAACCACAAAAAAATGCAAAAAAACCCACAAAAAACGCAAAAAATGCAAAAAACCCACAAAAAATGCAAAAAAAATGCAAAAAAACACACAAAAAAATTCAAAAAAACCCACAAAAAATGCAAAAAAAATGCAAAAAAAAAATGCAAAAAAAATGCTAAAAAAACACAAAAAAATGCTAAAAAAAATGCAAAAAAACCCACAAAAAAATGCAAAAAAAACACAAAAAATGCAAAAAACCCACAAAAAATGCAAAAAAAATGCAAAAAAAATGCAAAAAAAATGCAAAAAAACACAAAAAAAATGCAAAAAAACAACAAAAAAATGCAAAAAAATGCAAAAAAAAATGCAAAAAAAATGCAAAAAAAACAAAAAAAATGCAAAAAAACCCCACAAAAAATGCAAAAAAAAAATGCAAAAAAAACCACAAAAAAATGCAAAAAAACACAAAAAATGCAAAAAAAACACCAAAAAAATGCAAAAAAAAATGCTAAAAAAACACAAAAAATGCAAAAAAACCCACAAAAAATGCAAAAAAAAAGCAAAAAAAAACAAAAAAAATGCAAAAAAAAACACAAAAAATGCAAAAAAAATGCAAAAAAAAAACACAAAAAATACAAAAAAACCCACAAAAAATGCAAAAAAAATGCAAAAAAATGCAAAAAAAACCACAAAAAATGCAAAAAAAAAATGCAAAAAAACCGAAAAAAATGCAAAAAAAAACCACAAAAAAATGCAAAAAAACACAAAAAATGCAAAAAAAATGCAAAAAAATGCAAAAAAACCCACAAAAAATGCAAAAAAAAAATGCAAAAAAAATGCAAAAAAATGCAAAAAAAACCACAAAAAATGCAAAAAAAAAATGCAAAAAAACCGAAAAAAATGCAAAAAAAACCACAAAAAAATGCAAAAAAACACAAAAAATGCAAAAAAAACACCAAAAAAATGCAAAAAAAATGCTAAAAAAACACAAAAAATGCAAAAAAACCCACAAAAAATGCAAAAAAAAAGCAAAAAAAACAAAAAAAAAAATGCAAAAAAAAATGCAAAAAAATGCAAAAAAAATGCAAAAAAAATGCAAAAAAAACAAAAAAAAATGCAAAAAAACCCACAAAAAATGCAAAAAAAAATGCAAAAAAAACACAAAAAAATGCAAAAAAAATGCAAAAAACCCACAAAAAAATGCAAAAAAACACAAAAAAATGCAAAAAAAAACCCCACAGAAAATGCAAAAAACCCCACAAAAAATGCAAAAAAAAATGCAAAAAAAACACAAAAAATGCAAAAAAAAATGCAAAAAAATGCAAAAAAAATGCAAAAAAATGCAAAAAAAACCACAAAAAATGCAAAAAAAATGCAAAAAAAATGCAAAAAAAATGTAAAAAAAAAAACACAAAAAATGCAAAAAAACACAAAAAAATGCAAAAAAAATGCAAAAAAACCCACAAAAAAATGCAAAAAAACACAAAAAATGCAAAAAAAACACAAAAAAATGCAAAAAAACCCACAAAAAATGCAAAAAAAATGCAAAAAAATGCAAAAAAAATGCAAAAAAAACCACAAAAAATGCAAAAAAAAATGGAAAAAAAACACAAAAAAACGCAAAAAAACACAAAAAATGCAAAAAAAAACCACAAAAAAATGCAAAAAACCCACAAAAAATGCAAAAAAAAATGCAAAAAAAAACAAAAAAAATGCAAAAAAAACCACAAAAAATGCAAAAAAAATGCAAAAAAAACACAAAAAAATGCAAAAAAACCCACAAAAAATGCAAAAAAAATGCAAAAAAATGCAAAAAAACCACAAAAAATGCAAAAAAAAAATGCAAAAAAAATGCTAAAAAAACACAAAAAAATGCGAAAAAAATGCAAAAAAACCCACAAAAAAATGCAAAAAAACAACAAAAAAATGCAAAAAAATGCAAAAAAAAATGCAAAAAAAATGCAAAAAAAACAAAAAAAATGCAAAAAAACCACAAAAAAATGCAAAAAAACCCACAAAAAACGCAAAAAATGCAAAAAAACCACAAAAAAATGCAAAAAAACCCACAAAAAACGCAAAAAATGCAAAAAAACCCACAAAAAATGCAAAAAAAATGCAAAAAAACACACAAAAAAATTCAAAAAAACCCACAAAAAATGCAAAAAAAATGCAAAAAAAAAATGCAAAAAAAATGCTAAAAAAACACAAAAAAATGCTAAAAAAAATGCAAAAAAACCCACAAAAAAATGCAAAAAAAACACAAAAAATGCAAAAAACCCACAAAAAATGCAAAAAAAATGCAAAAAAAATGCAAAAAAAATGCAAAAAAACACAAAAAAAATGCAAAAAAACAACAAAAAAATGCAAAAAAATGCAAAAAAAAATGCAAAAAAAATGCAAAAAAAAACAAAAAAAATGCAAAAAAACCCCACAAAAAATGCAAAAAAAAAATGCAAAAAAAACCACAAAAAAATGCAAAAAAACACAAAAAATGCAAAAAAAACACCAAAAAAATGCAAAAAAAATGCTAAAAAAACACAAAAAATGCAAAAAAACCCACAAAAAATGCAAAAAAAAAGCAAAAAAAAACAAAAAAAATGCAAAAAAAAACACAAAAAATGCAAAAAAAATGCAAAAAAAAACACAAAAAATACAAAAAAACCCACAAAAAATGCAAAAAAAATGCAAAAAAATGCAAAAAAAACCACAAAAAATGCAAAAAAAAAATGCAAAAAAACCGAAAAAAATGCAAAAAAAACCACAAAAAAATGCAAAAAAACACAAAAAATGCAAAAAAAATGCAAAAAAATGCAAAAAAACCCACAAAAAATGCAAAAAAAAAATGCAAAAAAAATGCAAAAAAATGCAAAAAAACCCACAAAAAATGCAAAAAAAAAATGCAAAAAAACCGAAAAAAATGCAAAAAAAACCACAAAAAAATGCAAAAAAACACAAAAAATGCAAAAAAAACACCAAAAAAATGCAAAAAAAATGCTAAAAAAACACAAAAAATGCAAAAAAAACCCACAAAAAATGCAAAAAAAAAGCAAAAAAAACAAAAAAAAAAATGCAAAAAAAAATGCAAAAAAATGCAAAAAAAATGCAAAAAAAATGCAAAAAAAACAAAAAAAAATGCAAAAAAACCCACAAAAAATGCAAAAAAAAATGCAAAAAAAACACAAAAAAATGCAAAAAAAATGCAAAAAACCCACAAAAAAATGCAAAAAAACACAAAAAAATGCAAAAAAACCCCACAGAAAATGAAAAAAACCCCACAAAAAATGCAAAAAAAAATGCAAAAAAAACACAAAAAATGCAAAAAAAAATGCAAAAAAATGCAAAAAAAATGCAAAAAAATGCAAAAAAAAACACAAAAAATGCAAAAAAAATGCAAAAAAAATGCAAAAAAAATGTAAAAAAAAAAACACAAAAAATGCAAAAAAACACAAAAAAATGCAAAAAAAATGCAAAAAAACCCACAAAAAAATGCAAAAAAACACAAAAAATGCAAAAAAAACACAAAAAAATGCAAAAAAAACCCACAAAAAATGCAAAAAAAATGCAAAAAAATGCAAAAAAAATGCAAAAAAAACCACAAAAAATGCAAAAAAAAATGGAAAAAAAACACAAAAAAACGCAAAAAAACACAAAAAATGCAAAAAAAAACCACAAAAAAATGCAAAAAACCCACAAAAAATGCAAAAAAAACCACAAAAAATGCAAAAAAAATGCAAAAAAAACACAAAAAAATGCAAAAAAACCCACAAAAAATGCAAAAAAAATGCAAAAAAATGCAAAAAAACCACA
Organism: Zingel zingel; assembly: GCA_023566125.1. Taxonomy (NCBI): domain Eukaryota; kingdom Metazoa; phylum Chordata; class Actinopteri; order Perciformes; family Percidae; genus Zingel; species Zingel zingel. Next base: position 13,186 of record JAKRKW010000334.1, read on the forward strand.
AAAAATGCAAAAAAAAAATGCAAAAAAACCGAAAAAAAATGCAAAAAAAACCACAAAAAAATGCAAAAAAACACAAAAAATGCAAAAAAAAAATGCAAAAAAACCCACAAAAAATGCAAAAAAAACACCAAAAAAATGCAAAAAAAATGCTAAAAAAAGCAAAAAAAACAAAAAAAAAAATGCAAAAAAACCCACAAAAAATGCAAAAAAAAATGCAAAAAAAACACAAAAAAATGCAAAAAAAATGCAAAAAACCCACAAAAAAATGCAAAAAAAACACAAAAAAATGCAAAAAAACCCACAGAAAATGCAAAAAACCCCACAAAAAATGCAAAAAAAAATGCAAAAAAACACAAAAAATGCAAAAAAAAACACAAAAAATGCAAAAAAAAATGCAAAAAAAATGCAAAAAAACCCACAAAAAAATGCAAAAAAAACACAAAAAAATGCAAAAAAAAACACAAAAAATGCAAAAAAAAATGCAAAAAAATGCAAAGAAATGCAAAAAAAACACAAAAAATGCAAAAAAACCCACAAAAAATGCAAAAAAAAATGCAAAAAAAATGCAAAAAAAATGTAAAAAAAAAACACAAAAAATGCAAAAAAATGCAAAAAAAATGCAAAAAAACCCACAAAAAAATGCAAAAAACCCCACAAAAAATGCAAAAAAACCCACAAAAAATGCAAAAAAACACAAAAAAATGCAAAAAAAATGCAAAAAAACCCACAAAAAAATGCAAAAAAACACAAAAAATGCAAAAAAAACACAAAAAAATGCAAAAAAACCCACAAAAAATGCAAAAAAAATGCAAAAAAATGCAAAAAAAATGCAAAAAAAACCACAAAAAATGCAAAAAAAAATGGAAAAAAAACACAAAAAAACGCAAAAAAACACAAAAAATGCAAAAAAAACCACAAAAAAATGCAAAAAACCCACAAAAAATGCAAAAAAAAATGCAAAAAAAACCAAAAAAAATGCAAAAAAAACCACAAAAAATGCAAAAAAAATGCAAAAAAAACACAAAAAAATGCAAAAAAACCCACAAAAAATGCAAAAAAAATGCAAAAAAAATGCAAAAAAATGCAAAAAAACCACAAAAAATGCAAAAAAAAAATGCAAAAAAACCGAAAAAAATGCAAAAAAAACCACAAAAAAATGCAAAAAAACACAAAAAATGCAAAAAAAAATGCAAAAAAACCCACAAAAAATGCAAAAAAAACACCAAAAAAATGCAAAAAAAATGCTAAAAAAAGCAAAAAAAACAAAAAAAAAAATGCAAAAAAACCCACAAAAAATGCAAAAAAAAATGCAAAAAAAACACAAAAAAATGCAAAAAAAATGCAAAAAACCCACAAAAAAATGCAAAAAAAACACAAAAAAATGCAAAAAAAACCCACAGAAAATGCAAAAAACCCCACAAAAAATGCAAAAAAAAATGCAAAAAAACACAAAAAATGCAAAAAAAAACACAAAAAATGCAAAAAAAAATGCAAAAAAACCCACAAAAAAATGCAAAAAAAACACAAAAAAATGCAAAAAAAAACACAAAAAATGCAAAAAAAAATGCAAAAAAATGCAAAGAAATGCAAAAAAAACACAAAAAATGCAAAAAAAACCCACAAAAATGCAAAAAAAATGCAAAAAAAATGCAAAAAAAATGTAAAAAAAAAACACAAAAAATGCAAAAAAATGCAAAAAAAATGCAAAAAAACCCACAAAAAAATGCAAAAAACCCCACAAAAAATGCAAAAAAACCCACAAAAAATGCAAAAAAACACAACAAAATGCAAAAAACCCCACAAAAAATGCAAAAAAAAAATGCAAAAAAACCCACAAAAAATGCAAAAAAAAATGCAAAACAACACAAAAAAATGCAAAAAAACCCACAAAAAATGCAAAAAAAATGCAAAAAAATGCAACAAAAAATGCAAAAAAAAATGCAAAAAACCCCACAAAAAATGCAAAAAAAAAATGCAAAAAAATGCATAAAAAAACACAAAAAAATGCAAAAAAAACCCACAAAAAATGCAAAAAAAAAATGCAAAAAAACCCACAAAAAATGCAAAAAAAATGCAAAAAAAACACAAAAAAAATGCAAAAAAAACCACAAAAAATGCAAAAAAAATGCAAAAAAAACACAAAAAAATGCAAAAAAACCCACAAAAAATGCAAAAAAAATGCAAAAAAATGCAAAAAAACCACAAAAAATGCAAAAAAAAAATGCAAAAAAACCGAAAAAAAATGCAAAAAAAACCACAAAAAAATGCAAAAAAACACAAAAAATGCAAAAAAAAATGCAAAAAAACCCACAAAAAATGCAAAAAAAACACCAAAAAAATGCAAAAAAAATGCTAAAAAAAGCAAAAAAAACAAAAAAAAAAATGCAAAAAAACCCACAAAAAATGCAAAAAAAAATGCAAAAAAAACACAAAAAAATGCAAAAAAAATGCAAAAAACCCACAAAAAAATGCAAAAAAAACACAAAAAAATGCAAAAAAACCCACAGAAAATGCAAAAAACCCCACAAAAAATGCAAAAAAAAATGCAAAAAAACACAAAAAATGCAAAAAAAAACACAAAAAATGCAAAAAAAAATGCAAAAAAAATGCAAAAAAACCCACAAAAAAATGCAAAAAAAACACAAAAAAATGCAAAAAAAAACACAAAAAATGCAAAAAAAAATGCAAAAAAATGCAAAGAAATGCAAAAAAAACACAAAAAATGCAAAAAAAACCACAAAAAATGCAAAAAAAAATGCAAAAAAAATGCAAAAAAAATGTAAAAAAAAAACACAAAAAATGCAAAAAAATGCAAAAAAAATGCAAAAAAACCCACAAAAAAATGCAAAAAACCCCACAAAAAATGCAAAAAAACCCACAAAAAATGCAAAAAAAACACAACAAAATGCAAAAAACCCCACAAAAAATGCAAAAAAAAAATGCAAAAAAACCCACAAAAAATGCAAAAAAAAATGCAAAACAACACAAAAAAATGCAAAAAAACCCACAAAAAATGCAAAAAAAATGCAAAAAAATGCAAAAAAAAATGCAAAAAAAAATGCAAAAAACCCCACAAAAAATGCAAAAAAAAATGCAAAAAAATGCATAAAAAAACACAAAAAAATGCAAAAAAAACCCACAAAAAATGCAAAAAAAAATGCAAAAAAACCCACAAAAAATGCAAAAAAAATGCAAAAAAAACACAAAAAAATGCAAAAAAAATGCAAAAAAAACCACAAAAAATGCAAAAAAAAACACAAAAAAATGCAAAAAAACCCACAAAAAATGCAAAAAAAATGCAAAAAAACACACAAAAAAATTCAAAAAAACCCACAAAAAATGCAAAAAAAAAATGCAAAAAAACCACAAAAAAATGCAAAAAAAACCACAAAAAACGCAAAAAAACACAAAAAATGCAAAAAAAAACCCACAAAAAAATGCAAAAAACCCACAAAAAATGCAAAAAAAAATGCAAAAAAAACCAAAAAAAATGCAAAAAAAACCACAAAAAATGCAAAAAAAATGCAAAAAAAAACACAAAAAATGCAAAAAAACCCACAAAAAATGCAAAAAAAATGCAAAAAATGCAAAAAAAAACCACAAAAAATGCAAAAAAAAATGCAAAAAAACCGAAAAAAAATGCAAAAAAAACCACAAAAAAATGCAAAAAAACACAAAAAATGCAAAAAAAAATGCAAAAAAACCCACAAAAAATGCAAAAAAAACACCAAAAAAATGCAAAAAAAATGCTAAAAAAACACAAAAAATGCAAAAAAACCCACAAAAAATGCAAAAAAAAAGCAAAAAAAAAAAAAAAAAAAAAAGCAAAAAAACCCCACAAAAAATGCAAAAAAAAATGCAAAAAAATGCAAAAAAAATGCAAAAAAAATGCAAAAAAAACAAAAAAAAATGCAAAAAAACCCACAAAAAATGCAAAAAAAAATGCAAAAAAAACAAAAAAAAATGCAAAAAAAATGCAAAAAACCCACAAAAAAATGCAAAAAAACACAAAAAAATGCAAAAAAAACCCACAGAAAATGCAAAAAACCCCACAAAAAATGCAAAAAAAAATGCAAAAAAAACACAAAAAATGCAAAAAAAAACACAAAAAATGCAAAAAAAAAATGCAAAAAAAATGCAAAAAAACCCACAAAAAAATGCAAAAAAATGCAAAGAAATGCAAAAAAAACACAAAAAAATGCAAAAAAACCCACAAAAAATGCAAAAAAAATGCAAAAAAAATGCAAAAAAAATGTAAAAAAAAAAACACAAAAAATGCAAAAAAACACAAAAAAATGCAAAAAAAATGCAAAAAAACCCACAAAAAAATGCAAAAAAAACACAAAAAAATGCAAAAAAAACAAAAAAATGCAAAAAAACCCACAAAAAATGCAAAAAAAATGCAAAAAAATGCAAAAAAAATGCAAAAAAAACCACAAAAAATGCAAAAAAAAATGGAAAAAAACACAAAAAAACGCAAAAAAACACAAAGAATGCAAAAAAAACCACAAAAAAATGCAAAAAACCCACAAAAAATGCAAAAAAAAAATGCAAAAAAAAACAAAAAAAATGCAAAAAAAATCACAAAAAATGCAAAAAAAATGCAAAAAAAACCACAAAAAAATGCAAAAAAACCCACAAAAAATGCAAAAAAAATGCAAAAAATGCAAAAAAACCACAAAAAATGCAAAAAAAAAATGCAAAAAAACCGAAAAAAAATGCAAAAAAAACCACAAAAAAATGCAAAAAAACACAAAAAATGCAAAAAAAAAATGCAAAAAAACCCACAAAAAATGCAAAAAAAACACCAAAAAAATGCAAAAAAAATGCTAAAAAAACACAAAAAATGCAAAAAAACCCACAAAAAATGCAAAAAAAAGCAAAAAAAACAAAAAAAAAAATGCAAAAAAACCCACAAAAAATGCAAAAAAAAATGCAAAAAAAACACAAAAAAATGCAAAAAAAATGCAAAAAAAACACAAAAAAATGCAAAAAAAACCCACAGAAAATGCAAAAAACCCCACAAAAAATGCAAAAAAAAATGCAAAAAAAACACAAAAAATGCAAAAAAAAATGCAAAAAAAATGCAAAAAAACCCACAAAAAAATGCAAAAAAAACACAAAAAAATGCAAAAAAAAACACAAAAAATGCAAAAAAAAATGCAAAAAAATGCAAAGAAATGCAAAAAAAACACAAAAAAATGCAAAAAAACCCACAAAAAATGCAAAAAAAATGCAAAAAAAATGCAAAAAAAATGTAAAAAAAAAAACACAAAAAATGCAAAAAAATGCAAAAAAAATGCAAAAAAAACCCACAAAAAAATGCAAAAAAAACACAACAAAATGCAAAAAACCCCACAAAAAATGCAAAAAAAAAATGCAAAAAAAACCACAAAAAATGCAAAAAAAAATGCAAAACAACACAAAAAAATGCAAAAAAACCCACAAAAAATGCAAAAAAAATGCAAAAAATGCAAAAAAAAACCACAAAAAATGCAAAAAAAAATGCAAAAAAACCGAAAAAAATGCAAAAAAAACCACAAAAAAATGCAAAAAAACACAAAAAATGCAAAAAAAAATGCAAAAAAACCCACAAAAAATGCAAAAAAAACACCAAAAAAATGCAAAAAAAATGCTAAAAAAACACAAAAAATGCAAAAAAACCCACAAAAAATGCAAAAAAAAAGCAAAAAAAAAAAAAAAAAAAAAAGCAAAAAAACCCCACAAAAAATGCAAAAAAAAATGCAAAAAAATGCAAAAAAAATGCAAAAAAAATGCAAAAAAAACAAAAAAAAATGCAAAAAAACCCACAAAAAATGCAAAAAAAAATGCAAAAAAAACAAAAAAAAATGCAAAAAAAATGCAAAAAACCCACAAAAAAATGCAAAAAAACACAAAAAAATGCAAAAAAAACCCACAGAAAATGCAAAAAACCCCACAAAAAATGCAAAAAAAAATGCAAAAAAAACACAAAAAATGCAAAAAAAAACACAAAAAATGCAAAAAAAAAATGCAAAAAAAATGCAAAAAAACCCACAAAAAAATGCAAAAAAATGCAAAGAAATGCAAAAAAAACACAAAAAAATGCAAAAAAACCCACAAAAAATGCAAAAAAAATGCAAAAAAAATGCAAAAAAAATGTAAAAAAAAAAACACAAAAAATGCAAAAAAACACAAAAAAATGCAAAAAAAATGCAAAAAAAACCCACAAAAAAATGCAAAAAAAACACAAAAAAATGCAAAAAAAACAAAAAAATGCAAAAAAACCCACAAAAAATGCAAAAAAAATGCAAAAAAATGCAAAAAAAATGCAAAAAAAACCACAAAAAATGCAAAAAAAAATGGAAAAAAACACAAAAAAACGCAAAAAAACACAAAGAATGCAAAAAAAACCACAAAAAAATGCAAAAAACCCACAAAAAATGCAAAAAAAAAAATGCAAAAAAAAACAAAAAAAATGCAAAAAAAACCACAAAAAATGCAAAAAAAATGCAAAAAAAAACACAAAAAAATGCAAAAAAACCCACAAAAAATGCAAAAAAAATGCAAAAAATGCAAAAAAACCACAAAAAATGCAAAAAAAAAATGCAAAAAAACCGAAAAAAAATGCAAAAAAAACCACAAAAAAATGCAAAAAAACACAAAAAATGCAAAAAAAAAATGCAAAAAAACCCACAAAAAATGCAAAAAAAACACCAAAAAAATGCAAAAAAAATGCTAAAAAAACACAAAAAATGCAAAAAAAACCCACAAAAAATGCAAAAAAAAGCAAAAAAAACAAAAAAAAAAATGCAAAAAAACCCACAAAAAATGCAAAAAAAAATGCAAAAAAAACACAAAAAAATGCAAAAAAAATGCAAAAAAAACACAAAAAAATGCAAAAAAACCCACAGAAAATGCAAAAAACCCCACAAAAAATGCAAAAAAAAATGCAAAAAAAACACAAAAAATGCAAAAAAAAACACAAAAAATGCAAAAAAAAATGCAAAAAAAATGCAAAAAAACCCACAAAAAAATGCAAAAAAACCACAAAAAAATGCAAAAAAAAACACAAAAAATGCAAAAAAAAATGCAAAAAAATGCAAAGAAATGCAAAAAAAACACAAAAAAATGCAAAAAAACCCACAAAAAATGCAAAAAAAATGCAAAAAAAATGCAAAAAAAATGTAAAAAAAAAAACACAAAAAATGCAAAAAAATGCAAAAAAAATGCAAAAAAACCCACAAAAAAATGCAAAAAAAACACAACAAAATGCAAAAAACCCCACAAAAAATGCAAAAAAAAAATGCAAAAAAAACCACAAAAAATGCAAAAAAAAATGCAAAACAACACAAAAAAATGCAAAAAAACCCACAAAAAATGCAAAAAAAATGCAAAAAAATGCAAAAAAAAATGCAAAAAAATGCAAAAAAACCCACAAAAAATGCAAAAAAAAATGCAAAAAAATGCATAAAAAAACACAAAAAAATGCAAAAAAAACCCCACAAAAAATGCAAAAAAAAAATGCAAAAAAACCCACAAAAAATGCAAAAAAAATGCCAAAAAAACACAAAAAATGCAAAAAAAATGCAAAAAAAACCCACAAAAAAATGCAAAAAAAACACAAAAAAATGCAAAAAACCCCACAAAAAAATGCAAAAAAAATGCAAAAAAAATGCAAAAAAACCACAAAAAATGCAAAAAAAATGCAAAAAAAATGCAAAAAAATGCAAAAAAAAACACAAAAAATGCAAAAAAAATGTAAAAAAAAACCAACAAAAAAATGCAAAAAAAACCACAAAAAAATGCAAAAAAAAATGCAAAAAAACCCACAAAAAATGCAAAAAAAATGCAAAAAAACACACAAAAAAATTCAAAAAAACCCACAAAAAATGCAAAACAAAATGCAAAAAAAACACAAAAAAAATGCAAAAAAAATGCAAAAAAAAAATGCAAAAAAAATGCTAAAAAAACACAAAAAAATGCTAAAAAAATGCAAAAAAACCCACAAAAAAAATGCAAAAAAAACACAAAAAATGCAAAAAAAACCACAAAAAATGCAAAAAAATGCAAAAAAAATGCAAAAAAAATGCAAAAAAAATGCAAAAAAACCCACAAAAAATGCAAAAAAAATGCAAAAAAACACAAAAAAATGCAAAAAAAACACAAAAAAATGCAAAAAAAATGCAAAAAAAATGCAAAAAAAATGCAAAAAAAACAAAAAAAATGCAAAAAAACCCCACAAAAAATGCAAAAAAAAATGCAAAAAAACCACAAAAAAATGCAAAAAAACCCACAAAAAACGCAAAAAAACACAAAAAACCCACAAAAAAATGCAAAAAACCCACAAAAAAATGCAAAAAAAAATGCAAAAAAAAAAAAAAAAAATGCAAAAAAAACCACAAAAAATGCAAAAAAATGCAAAAAAAAAACACAAAAAATGCAAAAAAACCCACAAAAAATGCAAAAAAATGCAAAAAAATGCAAAAAAAACACAAAAAATGCAAAAAAAATGCAAAAAAACCGAAAAAAAATGCAAAAAAACCACAAAAAATGCAAAAAAACACAAAAAATGCAAAAAAAAAAATGCAAAAAAACCCACAAAAAATGCAAAAAAAACACCAAAAAAATGCAAAAAAATGCTAAAAAAACACAAAAAATGCAAAAAAACCCACAAAAAATGCAAAAAAAAAAGCAAAAAAAAAAATGCAAAAAAACCCCACAAAAAATGCAAAAAAAATGCAAAAAAAATGCAAAAAAAATGCAAAAAAATGCAAAAAAAAACAAAAAAAAATGCAAAAAAAACCCACAAAAAAAAATGCAAAAAAACCACAAAAAAATGCAAAAAAAATGCAAAAAACCCACAAAAAAATGCAAAAAAAACACAAAAAAATGCAAAAAACCCCACAAAAAATGCAAAAAAAAATGCAAAAAAAACACAAAAAATGCAAAAAAAACACAAAAAATGCAAAAAAAAATGCAAAAAAAATGCAAAAAAACCCACAAAAAAATGCAAAAAAAACACAAAAAAATGCAAAAAAAACCACAAAAAATGCAAAAAAAAATGCAAAAAAATGCAAAGAAATGCAAAAAAAACACAAAAAAATGCAAAAAAAACCCACAAAAAATGCAAAAAAAATGCAAAAAAATGCAAAAAAAATGTAAAAAAAAAAACACAAAAAATGCAAAAAAACACAAAAAAATGCAAAAAAAATGCAAAAAAACCCACAAAAAAATGCAAAAAACCCCACAAAAAATGCAAAAAAACCCACAAAAAAATGCAAAAAAAACACAACAAAATGCAAAAAACCCCACAAAAAATGCAAAAAAAAATGCAAAAAAACCCACAAAAAATGCAAAAAAAAATGCAAAACAACACAAAAAAATGCAATAAAAAATGCAAAAAAAATGCAAAAAAACCCACAAAAAATGCAAAAAAAAATGCAAAAAAATGCATAAAAAAACACAAAAAAATGCAAAAAAAAACCCACAAAAAATGCAAAAAAAAAATGCAAAAAAACCCACAAAAAATGCAAAAAAAACACAAAAAAATGCAAAAAAACCCACAAAAAATGCAAAAAAACCCCACAAAAAATGCAAAAAAAATGCAAAAAAACACACAAAAAAATTCAAAAAAACCCACAAAAAATGCAAAACAAAATGCAAAAAAAACACAAAAAAAATGCAAAAAAAATGCAAAAAAAAAATGCAAAAAAACCCACAAAAAATGCAAAAAAAATGCAAAAAAACACAAAAAAATGCAAAAAAAACACAAAAAATGCAAAAAAAATGCAAAAAAAATGCAAAAAAAATGCAAAAAAAACAAAAAAAATGCAAAAAAACCCACAAAAAATGCAAAAAAAATGCAAAAAAACACAAAAAAATGCAAAAAAAACACAAAAAATGCAAAAAAAATGCAAAAAAAATGCAAAAAAAATGCAAAAAAAACAAAAAAAATGCAAAAAAACCCCACAAAAAAATGCAAAAAAAAATGCAAAAAAACCACAAAAAAATGCAAAAAAACCCACAAAAAACGCAAAAAAACACAAAAAACCCACAAAAAAATGCAAAAAACCCACAAAAAATGCAAAAAAAAATGCAAAAAAAAAAAAAAAAAATGCAAAAAAAACCACAAAAAATGCAAAAAAATGCAAAAAAAAACACAAAAAATGCAAAAAAACCCACAAAAAATGCGAAAAAAATGCAAAAAAATGCAAAAAAAAACACAAAAAATGCAAAAAAAATGCAAAAAAACCGAAAAAAAATGCAAAAAAAACCACAAAAAAATGCAAAAAAACACAAAAAATGCAAAAAAAAAATGCAAAAAAACCCACAAAAAATGCAAAAAAAACACCAAAAAAATGCAAAAAAATGCTAAAAAAACACAAAAAATGCAAAAAAAACCCACAAAAAATGCAAAAAAAAAGCAAAAAAAAAAATGCAAAAAAACCCCACAAAAAATGCAAAAAAAAATGCAAAAAAAATGCAAAAAAATGCAAAGAAAACAAAAAAAAATGCAAAAAAAACCCACAAAAAAAAATGCAAAAAAACCACAAAAAAATGCAAAAAAAATGCAAAAAACCCACAAAAAAATGCAAAAAAACACAAAAAAATGCAAAAAACCCCACAAAAAATGCAAAAAAAAAATGCAAAAAAAACACAAAAAATGCAAAAAAAACACAAAAAATGCAAAAAAAAATGCAAAAAAAATGCAAAAAAACCACAAAAAAATGCAAAAAAAACACAAAAAAATGCAAAAAAAACCACAAAAAATGCAAAAAAAAAATGCAAAAAAATGCAAAGAAATGCAAAAAAAACACAAAAAAATGCAAAAAAACCCCACAAAAAATGCAAAAAAAATGCAAAAAAATGCAAAAAAAATGTAAAAAAAAAACCACAAAAAATGCAAAAAAACACAAAAAAATGCAAAAAAAATGCAAAAAAACCCACAAAAAAATGCAAAAAACCCCACAAAAAATGCAAAAAAACCCACAAAAAAATGCAAAAAAAACACAACAAAATGCAAAAAACCCCACAAAAAATGCAAAAAAAAAATGCAAAAAAACCCACAAAAAATGCAAAAAAAAATGCAAAACAACACAAAAAAATGCAATAAAAAATGCAAAAAAAATGCAAAAAAACCCACAAAAAATGCAAAAAAAATGCAAAAAAATGCATGCATAAAAAAACACAAAAAAATGCAAAAAAAAACCCACAAAAAATGCAAAAAAAAAAATGCAAAAAAACCCACAAAAAATGCAAAAAAAACACAAAAAAATGCAAAAAAAACCCACAAAAAATGCAAAAAAAACCCCACAAAAAATGCAAAAAAAAATGCAAAAAAAATGCAAAAAAACCCACAAAAAATGCAAAAAAAAATGCAAAAAAAATGCGAAAAAAACACAAAAAAATGCAAAAAAAAACACAAAAAATGCAAAAAAAATGCAAAAAAATGCAAAAAAAATGCAAAAAAAATGCAAAAAAAAACCACAAAAAAATGCAAAAAAAATGTAAAAAAACCCACAAAAAATGCAAAAAAACCCACAAAAAAATGCAAAAAAAACACAAAAAAATGCAAAAAAACCCACAAAAAATGCAAAAAAAAATGCAAAAAAATGCAAAAAAAATGTAAAAAAAAAAACACAAAAAATGCAAAAAAACACAAAAAAATGCAAAAAAAATGCAAAAAAACCCACAAAAAAATGCAAAAAAAACACAACAAAATGCAAAAAACCCCACAAAAAATGCAAAAAAAAAATGCAAAAAAAATGCAAAAAAACCCACAAAAAAATGCAAAAAAAACACAAAAAAATGCAAAAAAAAACACAAAAAATGCAAAAAAAATTGCAAAAAAAATGCAAAGAAATGCAAAAAAAACACAAAAAAATGCAAAAAAACCCACAAAAAATGCAAAAAAAATGCAAAAAAATGCAAAAAAAATGTAAAAAAAAAAACACAAAAATGCAAAAAAACACAAAAAAATGCAAAAAAAATGCAAAAAAACCCACAAAAAAATGCAAAAAAAACACAACAAAATGCAAAAAACCCCACAAAAAATGCAAAAAAAAAATGCAAAAAAAATGCAAAAAAACCCACAAAAAAATGCAAAAAAAACACAAAAAAATGCAAAAAAAACCCACAAAAAATGCAAAAAAAATTGCAAAAAAATGCAAAGAAATGCAAAAAAAACACAAAAAAATGCAAAAAAACCCACAAAAAATGCAAAAAAAATGCAAAAAAAATGCAAAAAAAATGTAAAAAAAAAAACACAAAAAATGCAAAAAAATGCAAAAAAAATGCAAAAAAACCCACAAAAAAATGCAAAAAAAACACAACAAAATGCAAAAAACCCCACAAAAAATGCAAAAAAAAAATGCAAAAAAAACCACAAAAAATGCAAAAAAAAATGCAAAACAACACAAAAAAATGCAAAAAAACCCACAAAAAATGCAAAAAAAATGCAAAAAATGCAAAAAAAAACCACAAAAAATGCAAAAAAAAATGCAAAAAAACCGAAAAAAAATGCAAAAAAAACCACAAAAAATGCAAAAAAACACAAAAAATGCAAAAAAAAATGCAAAAAAACCCACAAAAAATGCAAAAAAAACACCAAAAAAATGCAAAAAAAATGCTAAAAAAACACAAAAAATGCAAAAAAACCCACAAAAAATGCAAAAAAAAAGCAAAAAAAAAAAAAAAAAAAAAGCAAAAAAACCCCACAAAAAATGCAAAAAAAAATGCAAAAAAATGCAAAAAAAATGCAAAAAAAATGCAAAAAAAACAAAAAAAAATGCAAAAAAACCCACAAAAAATGCAAAAAAAAATGCAAAAAAAACAAAAAAAAATGCAAAAAAAATGCAAAAAACCCACAAAAAAATGCAAAAAAACACAAAAAAATGCAAAAAAAACCCACAGAAAATGCAAAAAACCCCACAAAAAATGCAAAAAAAAATGCAAAAAAAACACAAAAAATGCAAAAAAAAACACAAAAAATGCAAAAAAAAAATGCAAAAAAATGCAAAAAAACCCACAAAAAAATGCAAAAAAATGCAAAGAAATGCAAAAAAAATGCAAAAAAAATGTAAAAAAAAAAACACAAAAAATGCAAAAAAACACAAAAAAATGCAAAAAAAATGCAAAAAAACCCACAAAAAAATGCAAAAAAAACACAAAAAAATGCAAAAAAAACAAAAAAATGCAAAAAAACCCACAAAAAATGCAAAAAAAATGCAAAAAAATGCAAAAAAAATGCAAAAAAACCCACAAAAAATGCAAAAAAAAATGGAAAAAAACACAAAAAAACGCAAAAAAACACAAAGAATGCAAAAAAAACCACAAAAAAATGCAAAAAACCCACAAAAAATGCAAAAAAAAAATGCAAAAAAAAACAAAAAAATGCAAAAAAAACCACAAAAAATGCAAAAAAAAACACAAAAAAATGCAAAAAAACCCACAAAAAATGCAAAAAAAATGCAAAAAATGCAAAAAAACCACAAAAAATGCAAAAAAAAAATGCAAAAAAACCGAAAAAAAATGCAAAAAAAACCACAAAAAAATGCAAAAAAACACAAAAAATGCAAAAAAAAAATGCAAAAAAACCCACAAAAAATGCAAAAAAAACACCAAAAAAATGCAAAAAAAATGCTAAAAAAACACAAAAAATGCAAAAAAAACCCACAAAAAATGCAAAAAAAAGCAAAAAAAACAAAAAAAAAAATGCAAAAAAACCCACAAAAAATGCAAAAAAAAATGCAAAAAAAACACAAAAAAATGCAAAAAAAATGCAAAAAAACACAAAAAAAATGCAAAAAAACCCACAGAAAATGCAAAAAACCCCACAAAAAATGCAAAAAAAAATGCAAAAAAAACACAAAAAATGCAAAAAAAAACACAAAAAATGCAAAAAAAAATGCAAAAAAAATGCAAAAAAACCCACAAAAAAATGCAAAAAAAACACAAAAAAATGCAAAAAAAAACACAAAAAATGCAAAAAAAAATGCAAAAAAATGCAAAGAAATGCAAAAAAAACACAAAAAAATGCAAAAAAACCCACAAAAAATGCAAAAAAAATGCAAAAAAAATGCAAAAAAAATGTAAAAAAAAAAACACAAAAAATGCAAAAAAATGCAAAAAAAATGCAAAAAAACCCACAAAAAAATGCAAAAAAAACACAACAAAATGCAAAAAAACCCCACAAAAAATGCAAAAAAAAAATGCAAAAAAAACCACAAAAAATGCAAAAAAAAATGCAAAACAACACAAAAAAATGCAAAAAAAAATGCAAAAAAAATGCAAAAAAACCCACAAAAAATGCAAAAAAAAATGCAAAAAAATGCATAAAAAAACACAAAAAAATGCAAAAAAAACCCCACAAAAAATGCAAAAAAAAAAAGCAAAAAAACCCACAAAAAATGCAAAAAAAATGCCAAAAAAACACAAAAAATGCAAAAAAAATGCAAAAAAAACCCACAAAAAAATGCAAAAAAACACAAAAAAATGCAAAAAACCCCACAAAAAAATGCAAAAAAAATGCAAAAAAAATGCAAAAAAACCACAAAAAATGCAAAAAAAATGCAAAAAAAATGCAAAAAAATGCAAAAAAAACACAAAAAATGCAAAAAAAATGTAAAAAAAAACCAACAAAAAAATGCAAAAAAAACCACAAAAAAATGCAAAAAAAAACACAAAAAAAATGCAAAAAAACCCACAAAAAATGCAAAAAAAATGCAAAAAAACACACAAAAAAATTCAAAAAAACCCACAAAAAATGCAAAACAAAATGCAAAAAAAACACAAAAAAAATGCAAAAAAAATGCAAAAAAAAAATGCAAAAAAAATGCTAAAAAAACACAAAAAAATGCTAAAAAAATGCAAAAAAACCCACAAAAAAATGCAAAAAAAACACAAAAAATGCAAAAAAAACCACAAAAAATGCAAAAAAATGCAAAAAAAATGCAAAAAAAATGCAAAAAAAATGCAAAAAAACCCACAAAAAATGCAAAAAAAATGCAAAAAAACACAAAAAAATGCAAAAAAAACACAAAAAAATGCAAAAAAAATGCAAAAAAAATGCAAAAAAAATGCAAAAAAAACAAAAAAAAATGCAAAAAAACCCCACAAAAAATGCAAAAAAAAATGCAAAAAAACCACAAAAAAATGCAAAAAAACCCACAAAAAACGCAAAAAAACACAAAAAACCCACAAAAAAATGCAAAAAACCCACAAAAAATGCAAAAAAAAATGCAAAAAAAAAAAAAAAAAATGCAAAAAAAACCACAAAAAATGCAAAAAAATGCAAAAAAAAACACAAAAAATGCAAAAAAACCCACAAAAAATGCAAAAAAAATGCAAAAAAATGCAAAAAAAACACAAAAAATGCAAAAAAAAATGCAAAAAAACCGAAAAAAAATGCAAAAAAACCACAAAAAAATGCAAAAAAACACAAAAAATGCAAAAAAAAAATGCAAAAAAACCCACAAAAAATGCAAAAAAAACACAAAAAAAATGCAAAAAAATGCTAAAAAAACACAAAAAATGCAAAAAAACCCACAAAAAATGCAAAAAAAAAGCAAAAAAAAAAATGCAAAAAAACCCCACAAAAAATGCAAAAAAAAATGCAAAAAAATGCAAAAAAAATGCAAAAAAATGCAAAAAAAACAAAAAAAAATGCAAAAAAAACCCACAAAAAAAAATGCAAAAAAACCACAAAAAAATGCAAAAAAAATGCAAAAAACCCACAAAAAAATGCAAAAAAAACACAAAAAAATGCAAAAAACCCCACAAAAAATGCAAAAAAAAATGCAAAAAAAACACAAAAAATGCAAAAAAAACACAAAAAATGCAAAAAAAAATGCAAAAAAAATGCAAAAAAACCCACAAAAAAATGCAAAAAAAACACAAAAAAATGCAAAAAAAACCACAAAAAATGCAAAAAAAAATGCAAAAAAATGCAAAGAAATGCAAAAAAAACACAAAAAAATGCAAAAAAAACCCACAAAAAATGCAAAAAAAATGCAAAAAAATGCAAAAAAAATGTAAAAAAAAAAACACAAAAAATGCAAAAAAACACAAAAAAATGCAAAAAAAATGCAAAAAAACCCACAAAAAAATGCAAAAAACCCCACAAAAAATGCAAAAAAACCCACAAAAAAATGCAAAAAAAACACAACAAAATGCAAAAAACCCCACAAAAAATGCAAAAAAAAAATGCAAAAAAACCCACAAAAAATGCAAAAAAAAATGCAAAACAACACAAAAAAATGCAATAAAAAATGCAAAAAAAATGCAAAAAAACCCACAAAAAATGCAAAAAAAAATGCAAAAAAATGCATAAAAAAACACAAAAAAATGCAAAAAAAAACCCACAAAAAATGCAAAAAAAAAATGCAAAAAAACCCACAAAAAATGCAAAAAAAACACAAAAAAATGCAAAAAAACCCACAAAAAATGCAAAAAAACCCCACAAAAAATGCAAAAAAAATGCAAAAAAACACACAAAAAAATTCAAAAAAACCCACAAAAAATGCAAAACAAAATGCAAAAAAAACACAAAAAAAATGCAAAAAAAATGCAAAAAAAAAATGCAAAAAAAATGCTAAAAAAACACAAAAAAATGCTAAAAAAATGCAAAAAAACCCACAAAAAAATGCAAAAAAAACACAAAAAATGCAAAAAAAAACCACAAAAAATGCAAAAAAAATGCAAAAAAAATGCAAAAAAATGCAAAAAAAATGCAAAAAAAACCACAAAAAATGCAAAAAAAAATGGAAAAAAACACAAAAAAACGCAAAAAAACACAAAGAATGCAAAAAAAACCACAAAAAAATGCAAAAAACCCACAAAAAATGCAAAAAAAAAATGCAAAAAAAAACAAAAAAAATGCAAAAAAAACCACAAAAAATGCAAAAAAAATGCAAAAAAAAACACAAAAAAATGCAAAAAAACCCACAAAAAATGCAAAAAAAATGCAAAAAATGCAAAAAAACCACAAAAAATGCAAAAAAAAAAATGCAAAAAAACCGAAAAAAAATGCAAAAAAAACCACAAAAAAATGCAAAAAAACACAAAAAATGCAAAAAAAAAATGCAAAAAAACCCACAAAAAATGCAAAAAAAACACCAAAAAAATGCAAAAAAAATGCTAAAAAAACACAAAAAATGCAAAAAAAACCCACAAAAAATGCAAAAAAAAGCAAAAAAAACAAAAAAAAAAATGCAAAAAAACCCACAAAAAATGCAAAAAAAAATGCAAAAAAAACACAAAAAAATGCAAAAAAAATGCAAAAAAAACACAAAAAAATGCAAAAAAACCCACAGAAAATGCAAAAAACCCCACAAAAAATGCAAAAAAAAATGCAAAAAAAACACAAAAAATGCAAAAAAAAACACAAAAAATGCAAAAAAAAATGCAAAAAAAATGCAAAAAAACCCACAAAAAAATGCAAAAAAAACACAAAAAAATGCAAAAAAAACACAAAAAATGCAAAAAAAAATGCAAAAAAATGCAAAGAAATGCAAAAAAAACACAAAAAAATGCAAAAAAACCCACAAAAAATGCAAAAAAAATGCAAAAAAAATGCAAAAAAAATGTAAAAAAAAAAACACAAAAAATGCAAAAAAATGCAAAAAAAATGCAAAAAAACCCACAAAAAAATGCAAAAAAAACACAACAAAATGCAAAAAACCCCACAAAAAATGCAAAAAAAAAATGCAAAAAAAACCACAAAAAATGCAAAAAAAAATGCAAAACAACACAAAAAAATGCAAAAAAAAATGCAAAAAAAATGCAAAAAAACCCACAAAAAATGCAAAAAAAAATGCAAAAAAATGCATAAAAAAACACAAAAAAATGCAAAAAAAACCCCACAAAAAATGCAAAAAAAAAAAGCAAAAAAACCCACAAAAAATGCAAAAAAAATGCCAAAAAAACACAAAAAATGCAAAAAAAATGCAAAAAAAACCCACAAAAAAATGCAAAAAAACACAAAAAAATGCAAAAAACCCCACAAAAAAATGCAAAAAAAATGCAAAAAAAATGCAAAAAAACCACAAAAAATGCAAAAAAAATGCAAAAAAAATGCAAAAAAATGCAAAAAAAACACAAAAAATGCAAAAAAAAATGTAAAAAAAAACCAACAAAAAAATGCAAAAAAAACCACAAAAAAATGCAAAAAAAAACACAAAAAAAATGCAAAAAAACCCACAAAAAATGCAAAAAAAATGCAAAAAAACACACAAAAAAATTCAAAAAAACCCACAAAAAATGCAAAACAAAATGCAAAAAAAACACAAAAAAAATGCAAAAAAAATGCAAAAAAAAAATGCAAAAAAAATGCTAAAAAAACACAAAAAAATGCTAAAAAAATGCAAAAAAACCCACAAAAAAATGCAAAAAAAACACAAAAAATGCAAAAAAAACCACAAAAAATGCAAAAAAATGCAAAAAAAATGCAAAAAAAATGCAAAAAAAATGCAAAAAAACCCACAAAAAATGCAAAAAAAATGCAAAAAAACACAAAAAAATGCAAAAAAAACACAAAAAAATGCAAAAAAAATGCAAAAAAAATGCAAAAAAAATGCAAAAAAAACAAAAAAAATGCAAAAAAACCCCACAAAAAATGCAAAAAAAAATGCAAAAAAATCACAAAAAAATGCAAAAAAACCCACAAAAAACGCAAAAAAACACAAAAAACCCACAATAAAATGCAAAAAACCCACAAAAAATGCAAAAAAAAATGCAAAAAAAAAAAAAAAATGCAAAAAAAACCACAAAAAATGCAAAAAAATGCAAAAAAAAACACAAAAAATGCAAAAAAACCCACAAAAAATGCAAAAAAAATGCAAAAAAATGCAAAAAAAACACAAAAAATGCAAAAAAAATGCAAAAAAAACGAAAAAAAAATGCAAAAAAACCACAAAAAAATGCAAAAAAACACAAAAAATGCAAAAAAAAAATGCAAAAAAACCCACAAAAAATGCAAAAAAAACACCAAAAAAATGCAAAAAAATGCTAAAAAAACACAAAAAATGCAAAAAAACCCACAAAAAATGCAAAAAAAAAGCAAAAAAAAAAATGCAAAAAAACCCCACAAAAAATGCAAAAAAAAATGCAAAAAAATGCAAAAAAAATGCAAAAAAATGCAAAAAAAACAAAAAAAAATGCAAAAAAAACCCACAAAAAAAAATGCAAAAAAACCACAAAAAAATGCAAAAAAAATGCAAAAAACCCACAAAAAAATGCAAAAAAAAACACAAAAAAATGCAAAAAACCCCACAAAAAATGCAAAAAAAAATGCAAAAAAAACACAAAAAATGCAAAAAAAACACAAAAAATGCAAAAAAAAATGCAAAAAAAATGCAAAAAAACCCACAAAAAAATGCAAAAAAAACACAAAAAAATGCAAAAAAAACCACAAAAAATGCAAAAAAAAATGCAAAAAAATGCAAAGAAATGCAAAAAAAACACAAAAAAATGCAAAAAAAACCCACAAAAAATGCAAAAAAAATGCAAAAAAATGCAAAAAAAATGTAAAAAAAAAAACACAAAAAATGCAAAAAAACACAAAAAAATGCAAAAAAAATGCAAAAAAACCCACAAAAAAATGCAAAAAACCCCACAAAAAATGCAAAAAAACCCACAAAAAAATGCAAAAAAAACACAACAAAATGCAAAAAACCCCACAAAAAATGCAAAAAAAAAATGCAAAAAAACCCACAAAAAATGCAAAAAAAAATGCAAAACAACACAAAAAAATGCAATAAAAAATGCAAAAAAAAATGCAAAAAAACCCACAAAAAATGCAAAAAAAAATGCAAAAAAATGCATAAAAAAACA
>JAKRKW010000335.1:0-32996 GCA_023566125.1 Zingel zingel
TGGGTTTTTTTGCATTTTTTTGCATTTTTTGTGGGTTTTTTTGCATTTTTTTTGCATTTTTTTTGCATTTTTTGTGGGTTTTTTTGCATTTTTTTTTGCATTTTTTGTGGGTTTTTTTGCATTTTTTTGTGGGTTTTTTTGCATTTTTTTGCATTTTTTGTGGGTTTTTTTGCATTTTTTTTGCATTTTTTTTGTGTTTTTTTGCATTTTTTTTTGCATTTTTTGTGTTTTTTTTTGCATTTTTTTTGCATTTTTTTTTGAATTTTTTGTGGGTTTTTTTGCATTTTTTTTGCATTTTTTTGCATTTTTTGTGGGGTTTTTTGCATTTTTTTTGCATTTTTTTTGCATTTTTTTTGCATTTTTGTGGGTTTTTTTGCATTTTTTTGTGGGTTTTTTTGCATTTTTTTTGCATTTTTTGTGGGTTTTTTTGCATTTTTTTTGTGTTTTTTTTGCTTTTTTTTTGCATTTTTTTGTGGGTTTTTTTGCATTTTTTTTGTGTTTTTTTTGCATTTTTTTGTGTTTTTTTGCATTTTTTTTTGAATTTTTTTGTGGGTTTTTTTGCATTTTTTTTTGCATTTTTTGTGGGTTTTTTTGCATTTTTTTTGCATTTTTTTTTACATTTTTTGTGGGGTTTTTTGCATTTTTTTGTGGGTTTTTTTGCATTTTTTTTGCATTTTTTTGTGGGTTTTTTTGCATTTTTTTGTGGGTTTTTTTGCATTTTTTGTGGGTTTTTTTGCATTTTTTTTGCATTTTTTTGTGGGTTTTTTTGCATTTTTTTGCATTTTTTTGTGTTTTTTTTGCATTTTTTTGTGGGTTTTTTTGCATTTTTTTGTGGGTTTTTTTGCATTTTTTGTGGGTTTTTTTGCATTTTTTTTGCATTTTTTTGTGGTTTTTTTGCATTTTTTTTGCATTTTTTTGTGTTTTTTTTGCATTTTTTTGTGGGTTTTTTTGCATTTTTTTGTGGGTTTTTTTGCATTTTTTGTGGGTTTTTTTGCATTTTTTTTGCATTTTTTTTGCATTTTTTTTTGAATTTTTTTGTGGGTTTTTTGCATTTTTTTTGCATTTTTTGTGGGTTTTTTTGCATTTTTTTTTGCATTTTTTTTGCATTTTTTGTGTGTTTTTTTGCATTTTTTTTGCATTTTTTTTGCATTTTTTGTGTGTTTTTTTGCATTTTTTTGTGGGGTTTTTTGCATTTTTTGTGGGTTTTTTTGCATTTTTTTTGCATTTTTTTGTGTTTTTTTTGCATTTTTTTGTGGGTTTTTTTGCATTTTTTTGTGGGTTTTTTGCATTTTTTTTGCATTTTTTGTGGGTTTTTTTGCATTTTTTTGTGTTTTTTTTGCTTTTTTTTTGCATTTTTGTGGGTTTTTTTGCATTTTTTTGCATTTTTTTGTGGGTTTTTTTGCATTTTTTTGTGGGTTTTTTTGCATTTTTTGTGGGTTTTTTTGCATTTTTTTTGCATTTTTTTGTGGGTTTTTTTGCATTTTTTTGTGGGTTTTTTTGCATTTTTTGTGGGTTTTTTTGCATTTTTTTTGCATTTTTTTGTGGGTTTTTTTGCATTTTTTTGTGGGTTTTTTTGCATTTTTTGTGGGTTTTTTTGCATTTTTTTTTGCATTTTTTTGTGGGTTTTTTTGCATTTTTTTTGCATTTTTTTGTGTTTTTTTTGCATTTTTTTGTGGGTTTTTTTGCATTTTTTTGTGGGTTTTTTTGCATTTTTTGTGGGTTTTTTTGCATTTTTTTGCATTTTTTTTGCATTTTTTGTGGGTTTTTTGCATTTTTTTTTGCATTTTTTGTGGGTTTTTTTGCATTTTTTTCGTGGGTTTTTTTGCATTTTTTTTGCATTTTTTGTGGGTTTTTTTGCATTTTTTTTGCATTTTTTTGTGGGTTTTTTTGCATTTTTTTGTGGGTTTTTTTGCATTTTTTGTGGGTTTTTTTGCATTTTTTTTGCATTTTTTTGTGGGTTTTTTTGCATTTTTTTGCATTTTTTTGTGTTTTTTTTGCATTTTTTTGTGGGTTTTTTTGCATTTTTTTGTGGGTTTTTTTGCATTTTTTGTGGGTTTTTTTGCATTTTTTTTGCATTTTTTTGTGGTTTTTTTGCATTTTTTTTGCATTTTTTTGTGTTTTTTTTGCATTTTTTTGTGGGTTTTTTTGCATTTTTTTGTGGGTTTTTTTGCATTTTTTGTGGGTTTTTTTGCATTTTTTTTGCATTTTTTTTGCATTTTTTTTTGAATTTTTTTGTGGGTTTTTTTGCATTTTTTTTGCATTTTTTGTGGGTTTTTTTGCATTTTTTTTTGCATTTTTTTTGCATTTTTTGTGTGTTTTTTTGCATTTTTTTTGCATTTTTTGTGGGTTTTTTTGCATTTTTTTTTGCATTTTTTTTGCATTTTTTGTGTGTTTTTTTGCATTTTTTTTGCATTTTTTTTGCATTTTTTGTGTGTTTTTTTGCATTTTTTTGTGGGGTTTTTTGCATTTTTTGTGGGTTTTTTTGCATTTTTTTTGCATTTTTTTTGTGTTTTTTTTGCATTTTTTTGTGGGTTTTTTTGCATTTTTTTGTGGGTTTTTTGCATTTTTTTTGCATTTTTTGTGGGTTTTTTTGCATTTTTTTTGCATTTTTTTGTGGGTTTTTTTGCATTTTTTTTGCATTTTTTTGTGTTTTTTTTGCATTTTTTTGTGGGTTTTTTTGCATTTTTTTGTGGGTTTTTTTGCATTTTTTGTGGGTTTTTTTGCATTTTTTTTGCATTTTTTTTGCATTTTTTGTGGGTTTTTTGCATTTTTTTTTGCATTTTTTGTGGGTTTTTTTGCATTTTTTTTGCATTTTTTTTGCATTTTTTTTGCATTTTTTTTGCATTTTTTGTGGGTTTTTTTGCATTTTTTTTGCATTTTTTGTGGGTTTTTTTGCATTTTTTTGTGGGTTTTTTTGCATTTTTTGTGGTTTTTTTGCATTTTTTTTGCATTTTTGTGGGGTTTTTTGCATTTTTTTGCATTTTTTTTGCATTTTTTTTGCATTTTTTTTGCATTTTTTTTGCATTTTTTGTGGGTTTTTTGCATTTTTTTGTGTTTTTTTGCATTTTTTTTTGAATTTTTTTGTGGTTTTTTTTGCATTTTTTTTGCATTTTTTGTGGGTTTTTTTGCATTTTTTTTGCATTTTTTTTGCATTTTTTTTGCATTTTTTGTGGGTTTTTTTGCATTTTTTTTTTGCATTTTTTGTGTTTTTTTGCATTTTTTTGTGGGTTTTTTTGCATTTTTTTTGCATTTTTTGTGGGTTTTTTTGCATTTTTTTTGCATTTTTTTTGCATTTTTTGTGGGTTTTTTTGCATTTTTTTTGCATTTTTTGTGGGTTTTTTTGCATTTTTTTGTGGGTTTTTTTGCATTTTTTTGTGGTTTTTTTTGCATTTTTTTTGCATTTTTTGTGGGTTTTTTTGCATTTTTTTGCATTTTTTTTGTGTTTTTTTGCATTTTTTTTTTGCATTTTTTGTGTTTTTTTTTGCATTTTTTTTGCATTTTTTTTGCATTTTTTTTTGAATTTTTTTGTGGGTTTTTTTGCATTTTTTTTTGCATTTTTTTGCATTTTTTGTGGGGTTTTTTGCATTTTTTTTGCATTTTTTTTGCATTTTTTTTGCATTTTTGTGGGTTTTTTTGCATTTTTTTGTGGGTTTTTTTGCATTTTTTTTGCATTTTTTGTGGGTTTTTTTGCATTTTTTTTGTGTTTTTTTTGCTTTTTTTTGCATTTTTGTGGGTTTTTTTGCATTTTTTTTGCATTTTTTTTGCATTTTTTTTGCATTTTTTTTGCATTTTTTGTGGGTTTTTTTGCATTTTTTTGTGTTTTTTTTGCATTTTTTTGTGGGTTTTTTTGCATTTTTTTTGTGTTTTTTTTTGCATTTTTTTGTGTTTTTTTGCATTTTTTTTTGAATTTTTTTGTGGATTTTTTTGCATTTTTTTTTGCATTTTTTGTGGGTTTTTTTGCATTTTTTTTGCATTTTTTTTGCATTTTTTGTGGGGTTTTTTGCATTTTTTTGTGGGTTTTTTTGCATTTTTTTTGCATTTTTTTGTGTTTTTTTTGCATTTTTTTGTGGGTTTTTTTGCATTTTTTTGTGGGTTTTTTTGCATTTTTTTGCATTTTTTGTGGGTTTTTTTGCATTTTTTTTGCATTTTTTGTGGGTTTTTTTGCATTTTTTTGTGGGTTTTTTTGCATTTTTTGTGGGTTTTTTTGCATTTTTTTTGCATTTTTGTGGGGTTTTTTGCATTTTTTTGCATTTTTTTTGCATTTTTTTTGCATTTTTTTTGCATTTTTTGTGGGTTTTTTTGCATTTTTTTTGTGTTTTTTTTGCTTTTTTTTGCATTTTTGTGGGTTTTTTTGCATTTTTTTTGCATTTTTTTTGCATTTTTTTTGCATTTTTTTTGCATTTTTTGTGGGTTTTTTTGCATTTTTTTGTGTTTTTTTTGCATTTTTTTGTGGGTTTTTTTGCATTTTTTTTGTGTTTTTTTTTGCATTTTTTTGTGTTTTTTTGCATTTTTTTTTGAATTTTTTTGTGGATTTTTTTGCATTTTTTTTTGCATTTTTTGTGGGTTTTTTTGCATTTTTGCATTTTTTTTGCATTTTTTGCATTTTTTGTGGGTTTTTTGCATTTTTTTGTGGGTTTTTTTGCATTTTTTTTGCATTTTTTTGTGTTTTTTTTGCATTTTTTTGTGGGTTTTTTTGCATTTTTTTTGCATTTTTTGTGGGTTTTTTTGCATTTTTTTGTGGGTTTTTTTGCATTTTTTGTGGGTTTTTTTGCATTTTTTTTGCATTTTTGTGGGGTTTTTTGCATTTTTTTGCATTTTTTTTGCATTTTTTTTGCATTTTTTTTGCATTTTTTTTGCATTTTTTTTGCATTTTTTGTGGGTTTTTTGCATTTTTTTGTGTTTTTTTGCATTTTTTTTTGAATTTTTTTGTGGTTTTTTTTGCATTTTTTTTGCATTTTTTGTGGGTTTTTTTGCATTTTTTTTGCATTTTTTTTGCATTTTTTTTGCATTTTTTGTGGGTTTTTTTGCATTTTTTTTTTGCATTTTTTGTGGGTTTTTTTGCATTTTTTTGTGGGTTTTTTTGCATTTTTTTGTGGGTTTTTTTGCATTTTTTTGTGGTTTTTTTTGCATTTTTTTGTGGTTTTTTTTGCATTTTTTTTGCATTTTTTGTGGGTTTTTTTGCATTTTTTTGCATTTTTTTTGTGTTTTTTTGCATTTTTTTTTTGCATTTTTGTGTTTTTTTTTGCATTTTTTTTGCATTTTTTTTGCATTTTTTTTTGAATTTTTTTGTGGGTTTTTTTGCATTTTTTTTTGCATTTTTTTGCATTTTTTGTGGGGTTTTTTGCATTTTTTTTGCATTTTTTTTGCATTTTTTTTGCATTTTTTTTGCATTTTTGTGGGTTTTTTTGCATTTTTTTGTGGGTTTTTTTGCATTTTTTTTGCATTTTTTGTGGGTTTTTTTGCATTTTTTTTGTGTTTTTTTTGCTTTTTTTTGCATTTTTGTGGGTTTTTTTGCATTTTTTTTGCATTTTTTTTGCATTTTTTTTGCATTTTTTTTGCATTTTTTTTGCATTTTTTGTGGGTTTTTTTGCATTTTTTTGTGTTTTTTTGTGTTTTTTTGCATTTTTTTTTTGCATTTTTTGTGTTTTTTTTTGCATTTTTTTTGCATTTTTTTTGCATTTTTTTTTGAATTTTTTTGTGGGTTTTTTTGCATTTTTTTTTGCATTTTTTTGCATTTTTTGTGGGGTTTTTTGCATTTTTTTTGCATTTTTTTTGCATTTTTTTTGCATTTTTTTTGCATTTTTGTGGGTTTTTTTGCATTTTTTTGTGGGTTTTTTTGCATTTTTTTTGCATTTTTTGTGGGTTTTTTTGCATTTTTTTTGTGTTTTTTTTGCTTTTTTTTGCATTTTTGTGGGTTTTTTTGCATTTTTTTTGCATTTTTTTTGCATTTTTTTTGCATTTTTTTTGCATTTTTTTTGCATTTTTTGTGGGTTTTTTTGCATTTTTTTGTGTTTTTTTTGCATTTTTTTGTGGGTTTTTTTGCATTTTTTTTGTGTTTTTTTTTGCATTTTTTTGTGTTTTTTTGCATTTTTTTTTGAATTTTTTTGTGGATTTTTTTGCATTTTTTTTTGCATTTTTTGTGGGTTTTTTTGCATTTTTTTTGCATTTTTTTTGCATTTTTTGTGGGGTTTTTTGCATTTTTTTGTGGGTTTTTTTGCATTTTTTTTGCATTTTTTTGTGTTTTTTTTGCATTTTTTTGTGGGTTTTTTTGCATTTTTTTGTGGGTTTTTTTGCATTTTTTTGCATTTTTTGTGGGTTTTTTTGCATTTTTTTTGCATTTTTTTTGCATTTTTTGTGGGTTTTTTTGCATTTTTTTTTGCATTTTTTGTGGGTTTTTTTGCATTTTTTTGTGGGTTTTTTTGCATTTTTTTGCATTTTTTGTGGGTTTTTTTGCATTTTTTTTGCATTTTTTTTGTGTTTTTTTTGCATTTTTTTTTGCATTTTTTGTGTTTTTTTTTGCATTTTTTTTGCATTTTTTTTGCATTTTTTTTGAATTTTTTTGTGGGTTTTTTTGCATTTTTTTTGCATTTTTTTGCATTTTTTGTGGGGTTTTTTGCATTTTTTTTGCATTTTTTTTGCATTTTTTTTGCATTTTTTTTTGCATTTTTTTTGCATTTTTTTTGCATTTTTGTGGGTTTTTTTGCATTTTTTTGTGGGTTTTTTTGCATTTTTTTTTGCATTTTTTGTGGGTTTTTTTGCATTTTTTTTGTGTTTTTTTTGCTTTTTTTTGCATTTTTGTGGGTTTTTTTGCATTTTTTTTGCATTTTTTTTGCATTTTTTTGCATTTTTTTTGCATTTTTTGTGGGTTTTTTTGCATTTTTTTGTGTTTTTTTTGCATTTTTTTGTGGGTTTTTTTGCATTTTTTTTGTGTTTTTTTTGCATTTTTTTGTGTTTTTTTGCATTTTTTTTTGAATTTTTTTGTGGGTTTTTTTGCATTTTTTTTGCATTTTTTGTGGGTTTTTTTGCATTTTTTTTGCATTTTTTTTGCATTTTTTTTGCATTTTTTGTGGGGTTTTTTGCATTTTTTTGTGGGTTTTTTTGCATTTTTTTGTGGGTTTTTTTGCATTTTTTTGTGGGTTTTTTTGCATTTTTTGTGGGTTTTTTTGCATTTTTTTTGCATTTTTTTGTGGGTTTTTTTGCATTTTTTTGCATTTTTTTGTGTTTTTTTTGCATTTTTTTGTGGGTTTTTTTGCATTTTTTTGTGGGTTTTTTTGCATTTTTTGTGGGTTTTTTTGCATTTTTTTTGCATTTTTTTGTGGGTTTTTTTGCATTTTTTTTGCATTTTTTTGTGTTTTTTTTGCATTTTTTTGTGGGTTTTTTTGCATTTTTTTGTGGGTTTTTTTGCATTTTTTGTGGGTTTTTTTGCATTTTTTTTGCATTTTTTTTTGAATTTTTTTGTGGGTTTTTTTGCATTTTTTTTGCATTTTTTGTGGGTTTTTTTGCATTTTTTTTTGCATTTTTTGTGTGTTTTTTTGCATTTTTTTTGCATTTTTTTTGCATTTTTTGTGTGTTTTTTTGCATTTTTTTGTGGGGTTTTTTGCATTTTTTGTGGGTTTTTTTGCATTTTTTTTGCATTTTTTTGTGTTTTTTTTGCATTTTTTTGTGGGTTTTTTTGCATTTTTTTGTGGGTTTTTTGCATTTTTTTTGCATTTTTTGTGGGTTTTTTTGCATTTTTTTTGTGTTTTTTTTGCTTTTTTTTTGCATTTTTGTGGGTTTTTTTGCATTTTTTTTGCATTTTTTTGTGGGTTTTTTTGCATTTTTTTTGTGGGTTTTTTTGCATTTTTTGTGGGTTTTTTTGCATTTTTTTTGCATTTTTTTGTGGGTTTTTTTGCATTTTTTTGTGGGTTTTTTTGCATTTTTTGTGGGTTTTTTTGCATTTTTTTTGCATTTTTTTGTGGGTTTTTTTGCATTTTTTTGCATTTTTTTGTGTTTTTTTTGCATTTTTTTGTGGGTTTTTTTGCATTTTTTTGTGGGTTTTTTTGCATTTTTTGTGGGTTTTTTTGCATTTTTTTTGCATTTTTTTTGCATTTTTTGTGGGTTTTTTGCATTTTTTGTGGGTTTTTTTGCATTTTTTTGTGGGTTTTTTTTGCATTTTTTTTGCATTTTTTGTGGGTTTTTTTGCATTTTTTTTGCATTTTTTGTGGGTTTTTTTGCATTTTTTTGTGGGTTTTTTTGCATTTTTGTGGGTTTTTTTGCATTTTTTTTGCATTTTTTGTGGGGTTTTTTCCATTTTTTTTGCATTTTTTTTGCATTTTTTTTGCATTTTTTTTGCATTTTTTGTGGGTTTTTTTGCATTTTTTTGTGGGTTTTTTTGCATTTTTTGTGGGTTTTTTTGCATTTTTTTTGCATTTTTTTGTGGGTTTTTTTGCATTTTTTTGCATTTTTTTGTGTTTTTTTTGCATTTTTTTGTGGGTTTTTTTGCATTTTTTTGTGGGTTTTTTTGCATTTTTTGTGGGTTTTTTTGCATTTTTTTTGCATTTTTTTTGCATTTTTTGTGGGTTTTTTGCATTTTTTGTGGGTTTTTTTGCATTTTTTTGTGGGTTTTTTTGCATTTTTTTGCATTTTTTGTGGGTTTTTTTGCATTTTTTTTGCATTTTTTTTTGCATTTTTTGTGGGTTTTTTTGCATTTTTTTTGCATTTTTTGTGGGTTTTTTTGCATTTTTTTGTGGGTTTTTTTTGCATTTTTGTGGGTTTTTTTGCATTTTTTTTGCATATTTTGTGGGGTTTTTTGCATTTTTTTTGCATTTTTTTGCATTTTTTTTGCATTTTTTTTGCATTTTTTTTGCATTTTTTTTGCATTTTTTTTGCATTTTTTGTGGGTTTTTTTGCATTTTTTTTGCATTTTTTGTGGGGTTTTTTGCATTTTTTTTGCATTTTTTTGCATTTTTTTTTGCATTTTTTGTTTTTTTTTGCATTTTTTTTGCATTTTTTTTGCATTTTTTTTGCATTTTTTGTGGGGTTTTTTCCATTTTTTTTGCATTTTTTTTGCATTTTTTTTGCATTTTTTTTGCATTTTTTGTGGGTTTTTTTGCATTTTTTTGTGGGTTTTTTTGCATTTTTTGTGGGTTTTTTTGCATTTTTTTTGCATTTTTTTGTGGGTTTTTTTGCATTTTTTTGCATTTTTTTGTGTTTTTTTTGCATTTTTTTGTGGGTTTTTTTGCATTTTTTTGTGGGTTTTTTTGCATTTTTTGTGGGTTTTTTTGCATTTTTTTTGCATTTTTTTTGCATTTTTTGTGGGTTTTTTGCATTTTTTGTGGGTTTTTTTGCATTTTTTTGTGGGTTTTTTTGCATTTTTTTTGCATTTTTTGTGGGTTTTTTTGCATTTTTTTTGCATTTTTTTTGCATTTTTTGTGGGTTTTTTTGCATTTTTTTTGCATTTTTTGTGGGTTTTTTTGCATTTTTTTGTGGGTTTTTTTGCATTTTTGTGGGTTTTTTTGCATTTTTTTTGCATTTTTTGTGGGGTTTTTTGCATTTTTTTTGCATTTTTTTTGCATTTTTTTTGCATTTTTTTTGCATTTTTTGTGGGTTTTTTGCATTTTTTTTTGCATTTTTTGTGGGTTTTTTTGCATTTTTTTGTGGGTTTTTTTGCATTTTTTTTGCATTTTTTGTGGGTTTTTTTGCATTTTTTTTGCATTTTTTTGCATTTTTTTTGCATTTTTTTTGCATTTTTTTTGCATTTTTTGTGGGTTTTTTTGCATTTTTTTTGCATTTTTTGCATTTTTTTGTGGGTTTTTTTGCATTTTTTTTGCATTTTTTTTGCATTTTTTGTGGGTTTTTTTGCATTTTTTTTGCATTTTTTGTGGGTTTTTTTGCATTTTTTTTGCATTTTTTTTGCATTTTTTTTGCATTTTTTGTGGGTTTTTTTGCATTTTTTTGCATTTTTTGTGGGGTTTTTTGCATTTTTTTTGCATTTTTTTTGCATTTTTTTGCATTTTTTTTTGCATTTTTTGTTTTTTTTTGCATTTTTTTTGCATTTTTTTTGCATTTTTTTTGCATTTTTTGTGTGTTTTTTTGCATTTTTTTGTGGGTTTTTTTGCATTTTTTGTGGGTTTTTTTGCATTTTTTGCATTTTTTTGCATTTTTTTGTGTTTTTTTGCATTTTTTTGTGGGTTTTTTTGCATTTTTTTGTGTTTTTTTGCATTTTTTTTTGAATTTTTTTGTGGGTTTTTTTGCATTTTTTTGCATTTTTTGTGGGTTTTTTTGCATTTTTTTTGCATTTTTTTGTGGGTTTTTTTGCATTTTTTTGTGGGTTTTTTTGCATTTTTTGTGGGTTTTTTTGCATTTTTTTTGCATTTTTTTGTGGGTTTTTTTGCATTTTTTTTGCATTTTTTTGTGTTTTTTTTGCATTTTTTTGTGGGTTTTTTTGCATTTTTTTGTGGGTTTTTTTGCATTTTTTTTGCATTTTTTGTGGGTTTTTTTGCATTTTTTTTGCATTTTTTTGCATTTTTTTGCATTTTTTTTTGTGTTTTTTTTGTGTTTTTTTGCATTTTTTTTGTATTTTTATTGCATTTTTTTGCATTTTTTTTGCATTTTTTTGTGGGTTTTTTGAATTTTTTTGCATTTTTTTTGCATTTTTTTGTGGGTTTTTTGCATTTTTTTTTTGCATTTTTTTTGCATTTTAATTTGCATTTTTTTGCATTTTTTGTGTTTTTTTTTGCATTTTTTTTGCATTTTTTGCATTTTTTTTGCATTTTTTTTTGCATTTTTTTTTGCATTTTTTTTTTGCATTTTGTTGCATTTTTTTTTGTATTTTTTTGCATTTTTTTTGCATTTTTTTTTGTATTTTTTTGTATTTTTATTGCATTTTTTTGCATTTTTTTTGCATTTTTTTGTGGGTTTTTTGCATTTTTTTTGCATTTTTTTGCATTTTTTTGCATTTTTTGCATTTTTTTGTGTTTTTTTTGCATTTTTTTGCATTTTTTTGCATTTTTTGTTGCATTTTTTTTGTGGGTTTTTTGCATTTTTTTTGCAATTTTTTGCATTTTTTTTGCATTTTTTTGCATTTTTTTTTGCATTTTTTGCATTTTTTTTGCAATTTTTTTGCATTTTTTTTGTTTTTTTTTTTTTGCATTTTTTTGTGTTTTTTTTGCATTTTTTTGCATTTTTTTGCATTTTTTTTGCATTTTTTTTTGCATTTTTTTGCATTTTTTTGCATTTTTTGTGGGTTTTTTGCATTTTTTTGCATTTTTTTTGTTTGTTTTTTTGCATTTTTGCATTTTTTTGCATTTTTTTTGCATTTTTTTTGTGTTTTTTTTGCATTTTTTTTGGTTTTTTTTGCATTTTTTTTTGCATTTTGTTGCATTTTTTTTTGTATTTTTTTGCATTTTTTTTGCATTTTTTTTTGCATTTTTTGCATTTTTTTTGTTTTGTTTTTTGCATTTTTTTGTGTTTTTTTTTGCATTTTTTTGCATTTTTTTGTTTGTTTTTTTGCATTTTTGCATTTTTTTGCATTTTTTTTGCATTTTTTTTGTGTTTTTTTTTGCATTTTTTTTGTTTTTTTTTTGCATTTTTCTGTGTTTTTTTTGCATTTTTTTGTTTTGCATTTTTTGCATTTTTTTTGCATTTTTTTTAGCATTTTTTTTGCATTTTTTTTGCATTTTTTTGTTTTGTTTTTTGCATTTTTTTGTGTTTTTTTTGCATTTTTTTTGCATTTTTTGCATTTTTTTTGCATTTTTTTTGCATTTTTTTTGCATTTTTTTTGTGTTTTTTTGCATTTTTTTGTGTTTTTTTGCATTTTTTTTGCATTTTTTTGCATTTTTTTGCATTTTTTTTGCATTTTTTTTTGCATTTTTTTTGCATTTTTTTTGCATTTTTTTTGCATTTTTTTTGTGTTTTTTTTGCATTTTTTTTGCATTTTTTGCATTTTTTTGTGTTTTTTTTGCATTTTTTGCATTTTTTTTGTATTTTTATTGCATTTTTTTGCATTTTTTTTGTGGTTTTTTTTGCATTTTTTAGCATTTTTTGCATTTTTTTGTGTTTTTTTGCATTTTTTTTGCATTTTTTTGCATTTTATGTGGGTTTTTTGCATTTTTTTTTGTATTTTTTTGCATTTTTTTTGTGGTTTTTTTTGCATTTTTTTGCATTTTTTTGCATTTTTTTTGCATTTTTTTTGCATTTTTTGCATTTTTTTTACATTTTTTTTGCATTTTTTGCATTTTTTTTGCATTTTTTTTGCATTTTTTTAATTTTTTTGCATTTTTTTGCATTTTTTTTGCATTTTTTTTGCATTTTTTTGCATTTTTTTGCATTTTTTGTGGGTTTTTTGCATTTTTTGCATTTTTTTTTGCATTTTTTTTGGTTTTTTTGCATTTTTTTTTGCATTTTTTTGCATTTTTTTGCATTTTTTTTGTTTGTTTTTTTGCATTTTTTGCATTTTTTTTGCATTTTTTTTGCATTTTTTTTGTTTTGTTTTTTGCATTTTTTTGTTTTTTTTTGCATTTTTTTTTGCATTTTTTGCATTTTTTTTGCATTTTTTTTGCATTTTTTTTGCATTTTTTTTTGTTTGTTTTTTTGCATTTTTTGCATTTTTTTGCATTTTTTTTGTATTTTTTTGTGTGTTTTTTTGCATTTTTTTTGTTTTTTTTTTTGCATTTTTTTGCATTTTTTTTGCATTTTTTTTGCATTTTTTTTGCATTTTTTTGTTTTGTTTTTTGCATTTTTTTGTTTTTTTTTGCATTTTTTTTGCATTTTTTTTGTGGTTTTTTTTGCATTTTTTTGTGTTTTTTTGCATTTTTTTTGCATTTTTTTGCATTTTTTTTGCATTTTTTTTGCATTTTTTTTGCATTTTTTTTGCATTTTTTTGGCATTTTTTTTGCATTTTTTTTGCATTTTTTTTGCATTTTTTTGTGTTTTTTTTGCATTTTTTTGCATTTTTTGCATTTTTTTGTTTTTTTTGCATTTTTTGCATTTTTTTTGTATTTTTATTGCATTTTTTGCATTTTTTTTGTGTTTTTTTTTGCATTTTTTTGCATTTTTTGCATTTTTTTGTGTTTTTTTGCATTTTTTTTGCATTTTTTTGCATTTTATGTGGGTTTTTTGCATTTTTTTTTGTATTTTTTTGCATTTTTTTTGTGGTTTTTTTTGCATTTTTTTTTGCATTTTTTGCATTTTTTTTACATTTTTTTTTGCATTTTTTGCATTTTTTTGCATTTTTTTTGCATTTTTTTTAATTTTTTTGCATTTTTTTGCATTTTTTTTGCATTTTTTTTGCATTTTTTTGCATTTTTTTGCATTTTTTGTGGGTTTTTTGCATTTTTTGCATTTTTTTTGCATTTTTTTTGGTTTTTTTGCATTTTTTTGTGGTTTTTTTTGCATTTTTTTTGTTTTTTTTTTTGCATTTTTTTTGCATTTTTTTGTGTTTTTTTTTGCATTTTTTTGTGTTTTTTTGCATTTTTTTTTGCATTTTTTTGGCATTTTTTTTGCATTTTTTTGTGTTTTTTTTTGCATTTTTTTTGCATTTTTTGCATTTTTTTTGCATTTTTTTTGCATTTTTTTTGCATTTTTTTGCATTTTATGTGGGTTTTTTGCATTTTTTTTTGTATTTTTTTGCATTTTTTTTGTGGTTTTTTTTGCATTTTTTTGCATTTTTTTGCATTTTTTTTGCATTTTTTTTGCATTTTTTGCATTTTTTTTACATTTTTTTTGCATTTTTTGCATTTTTTTTGCATTTTTTTTGCATTTTTTTAATTTTTTTGCATTTTTTTGCATTTTTTTTGCATTTTTTTTTGCATTTTTTTGCATTTTTTTGCATTTTTTGTGGGTTTTTTGCATTTTTTGCATTTTTTTTTGCATTTTTTTTGGTTTTTTTGCATTTTTTTTTGCATTTTTTTGCATTTTTTTGCATTTTTTTTGTTTGTTTTTTTGCATTTTTTGCATTTTTTTTGCATTTTTTTTGCATTTTTTTTGCATTTTTTTTGTTTTGTTTTTTGCATTTTTTTGTTTTTTTTTGCATTTTTTTTTGCATTTTTTGCATTTTTTTTGCATTTTTTTGCATTTTTTTTGCATTTTTTTTGTTTGTTTTTTTGCATTTTTTGCATTTTTTTGCATTTTTTTTGTATTTTTTTTGTGTGTTTTTTTGCATTTTTTTTGTTTTTTTTTTTGCATTTTTTTGCATTTTTTTTGCATTTTTTTTGCATTTTTTTTGCATTTTTTTGTTTTGTTTTTTGCATTTTTTTGTTTTTTTTTGCATTTTTTTTGCATTTTTTTTGTGGTTTTTTTTGCATTTTTTTGTGTTTTTTTGCATTTTTTTTGCATTTTTTTGCATTTTTTTTGCATTTTTTTTGCATTTTTTTTGCATTTTTTTTGCATTTTTTTGGCATTTTTTTTGCATTTTTTTTGCATTTTTTTGTGTTTTTTTTGCATTTTTTTGCATTTTTTGCATTTTTTTGTTTTTTTTGCATTTTTTGCATTTTTTTTGTATTTTTATTGCATTTTTTTGCATTTTTTTTGTGGTTTTTTTTGCATTTTTTTGCATTTTTTGCATTTTTTTGTGTTTTTTTGCATTTTTTTTGCATTTTTTTGCATTTTATGTGGGTTTTTTGCATTTTTTTTTGTATTTTTTTGCATTTTTTTTGTGGTTTTTTTTGCATTTTTTTTTGCATTTTTTGCATTTTTTTTACATTTTTTTTTGCATTTTTTGCATTTTTTTGCATTTTTTTGCATTTTTTTAATTTTTTTGCATTTTTTTGCATTTTTTTTGCATTTTTTTTGCATTTTTTTGCATTTTTTTGCATTTTTTGTGGGTTTTTTGCATTTTTTGCATTTTTTTTGCATTTTTTTTGGTTTTTTTGCATTTTTTTGTGGTTTTTTTTGCATTTTTTTTGTTTTTTTTTTTGCATTTTTTTTGCATTTTTTTGTGTTTTTTTTTGCATTTTTTTGTGTTTTTTTGCATTTTTTTTTGCATTTTTTTGGCATTTTTTTTGCATTTTTTTGTGTTTTTTTTTGCATTTTTTTTGCATTTTTTGCATTTTTTTTGCATTTTTTTTGCATTTTTTTTGCATTTTTTTTGCATTTTTTTTGTGTTTTTTTTTGCATTTTTTTTGCATTTTTTTTTGCATTTTTTTGGCATTTTTTTTTGCATTTTTTTTGCATTTTTTTTGCATTTTTTTTGCATTTTTTTTGCATTTTTTTTGTTTTGTTTTTTGCATTTTTTGTGTTTTTTTTGCATTTTTTTGCATTTTTTTGTTTGTTTTTTTGCATTTTTGCATTTTTTTGCATTTTTTTTGCATTTTTGTTGTGTTTTTTTTTGCATTTTTTTTGTTTTTTTTTTTGCATTTTTCTGTGTTTTTTTTGCATTTTTTTGTTTTGCATTTTTTGCATTTTTTTTGCATTTTTTTTGCATTTTTTTTGCATTTTTTTTGCATTTTTTTGTGTTTTTTTTGCATTTTTTTGCATTTTTTGCATTTTTTTGTGTTTTTTTGCATTTTTTGCATTTTTTTTGTATTTTTATTGCATTTTTTTGCATTTTTTTTGTGGTTTTTTTGCATTTTTTTGCATTTTTTGCATTTTTTTATGTTTTTTTGCATTTTTTTTGCATTTTTTTGCATTTTATGTGGGTTTTTTGCATTTTTTTTTGTATTTTTTTGTGGGTTTTTTGCATTTTTTTTTTGCATTTTTTTGCATTTTAATTTGCATTTTTTTTTCATTTTTTGTGTTTTTTTTTGCATTTTTTTTGCATTTTTTGCATTTTTTTTGCATTTTTTTTTGCATTTTTTTTTGCATTTTTTTTTGCATTTTGTTGCATTTTTTTTTGTATTTTCTAGCATTTTTTTTTGCATTTTTTGCATTTTTTTTACATTTTTTTTTGTATTTTTTTGCATTTTTTTTGCATTTTTTTTTGCATTTTTTGCATTTTTTTTTCATTTTTTTGCATTTTTTTTGCATTTTTTTTTGCATTTTTTGCATTTTTTTTGCATTTTTTTTGCATTTTTTTTGCATTTTTTTTGTTTTGTTTTTTGCATTTTTTTGTGTTTTTTTTGCATTTTTTTTGCATTTTTTGCATTTTTTTTGCATTTTTTTTGCATTTTTTTTGCATTTTTTTTGCATTTTTTTTGCATTTTTTTTGTGTTTTTTTTTGCATTTTTTTGCATTTTTTTTTGCATTTTTTTGGCATTTTTTTTTGCATTTTTTTTGCATTTTTTTTGCATTTTTTTTGCATTTTTTTTGTTTTGTTTTTTGCATTTTTTTGTGTTTTTTTTGCATTTTTTTGCATTTTTTTTGTTTGTTTTTTTGCATTTTTGCATTTTTTTGCATTTTTTTTGCATTTTTTTTGTGTTTTTTTTTGCATTTTTTTTGTTTTTTTTTTTGCATTTTTCTGTGTTTTTTTTGCATTTTTTTTGTTTTGCATTTTTTGCATTTTTTTTGCATTTTTTTTGCATTTTTTTTGCATTTTTTTTGCATTTTTTGCATTTTTTTTGCATTTTTTTTGCATTTTTTTTGCATTTTTTTTGCATTTTTTTTGTGGTTTTTTTTGCATTTTTTTGTGTTTTTTTGCATTTTTTTT
Organism: Zingel zingel; assembly: GCA_023566125.1. Taxonomy (NCBI): domain Eukaryota; kingdom Metazoa; phylum Chordata; class Actinopteri; order Perciformes; family Percidae; genus Zingel; species Zingel zingel. The sequence continues at coordinate 16,562 of JAKRKW010000335.1, forward strand.
GCATTTTTTTGCATTTTTTTTGCATTTTTTTTGCATTTTTTTTGCATTTTTTTTGCATTTTTTTGGCATTTTTTTGGCATTTTTTTTGCATTTTTTTGTGTTTTTTTTTGCATTTTTTTGCATTTTTTGCATTTTTTTGTGTTTTTTTTGCATTTTTTGCATTTTTTTTGTATTTTTATTGCATTTTTTTGCATTTTTTTTGTGGTTTTTTTTGCATTTTTTTGCATTTTTTGCATTTTTTTGTGTTTTTTTGCATTTTTTTTGCATTTTTTTGCATTTTATGTGGGTTTTTTGCATTTTTTTTTGTATTTTTTTGCATTTTTTTTGTGGTTTTTTTTGCATTTTTTTTTGCATTTTTTGCATTTTTTTTACATTTTTTTTTGCATTTTTTGCATTTTTTTGCATTTTTTTGCATTTTTTTAATTTTTTTGCATTTTTTTGCATTTTTTTTGCATTTTTTTTGCATTTTTTTGCATTTTTTTGCATTTTTTGTGGGTTTTTTGCATTTTTTGCATTTTTTTTTGCATTTTTTTTGGTTTTTTTGCATTTTTTTGTGTTTTTTTTTGCATTTTTTTTGGTTTTTTTTTTGCATTTTTTTTGCATTTTTTTGTGTTTTTTTGCATTTTTTTTGCATTTTTTTGTGTTTTTTTTTGCATTTTTTTTGGTTTTTTTTTTGCATTTTTTTTGCATTTTTTTGTGTTTTTTTGCATTTTTTTTGCATTTTTTTGTGTTTTTTTTGCATTTTTTGCATTTTTTTTGTATTTTTATTGCATTTTTTTGCATTTTTTTTGTGGTTTTTTTTGCATTTTTTTGCATTTTTTGCATTTTTTTGTGTTTTTTGCATTTTTTTTGCATTTTTTTGCATTTTATGTGGGTTTTTTGCATTTTTTTTTGTATTTTTTTGTGGGTTTTTTGCATTTTTTTTTTGCATTTTTTTGCATTTTAATTTGCATTTTTTTTCATTTTTTGTGTTTTTTTTTGCATTTTTTTTGCATTTTTTGCATTTTTTTTGCATTTTTTTTTGCATTTTTTTTGCATTTTTTTTGCATTTTGTTGCATTTTTTTTTGTATTTTCTTGCATTTTTTTTGCATTTTTTTTTGCATTTTTTGCATTTTTTTTACATTTTTTTTTGTATTTTTTTGCATTTTTTTTGCATTTTTTTTTGCATTTTTTGCATTTTTTTTTCATTTTTTTGCATTTTTTTTGCATTTTTTTTTGCATTTTTTGCATTTTTTTTGCATTTTTTTTGCATTTTTTTTGCATTTTTTTTGTTTTGTTTTTTGCATTTTTTTGTGTTTTTTTTTGCATTTTTTTTGCATTTTTTGCATTTTTTTTGCATTTTTTTTGTGTTTTTTTTTGCATTTTTTTGCATTTTTTTTTGCATTTTTTTTGTGGTTTTTTTTGCATTTTTTTGCATTTTTTTTGCATTTTTTTTGTGGTTTTTTTTGCATTTTTTTTGTTTTTTTTTTTGCATTTTTCTGTGTTTTTTTTGCATTTTTTTGTTTTGCATTTTTTGCATTTTTTTTGCATTTTTTTTGCATTTTTTTTGCATTTTTTTTGCATTTTTTTTGCATTTTTTTGTTTTGTTTTTTGCATTTTTTTGTGTTTTTTTTTGCATTTTTTTTGCATTTTTTGCATTTTTTTTGCATTTTTTTTGCATTTTTTTTGCATTTTTTTTGCATTTTTTTTGTGGTTTTTTTTGCATTTTTTTGTGTTTTTTTGCATTTTTTTTGCATTTTTTTGCATTTTTTTTGCATTTTTTTTGCATTTTTTTTGCATTTTTTTTGCATTTTTTTGGCATTTTTTTTGCATTTTTTTTGCATTTTTTTGTGTTTTTTTTGCATTTTTTTGCATTTTTTGCATTTTTTTGTTTTTTTTGCATTTTTTGCATTTTTTTTGTATTTTTATTGCATTTTTTTGCATTTTTTTTGTGGTTTTTTTTGCATTTTTTTGCATTTTTTGCATTTTTTTGTGTTTTTTTGCATTTTTTTTGCATTTTTTTGCATTTTATGTGGGTTTTTTTGCATTTTTTTTTGTATTTTTTTGCATTTTTTTTGTGGTTTTTTTTGCATTTTTTTTTGCATTTTTTGCATTTTTTTTACATTTTTTTTTGCATTTTTTGCATTTTTTTGCATTTTTTTGCATTTTTTTAATTTTTTTGCATTTTTTTGCATTTTTTTTGCATTTTTTTTGCATTTTTTTGCATTTTTTTGCATTTTTTGTGGGTTTTTTGCATTTTTTGCATTTTTTTTGCATTTTTTTTGGTTTTTTTGCATTTTTTTGTGGTTTTTTTTGCATTTTTTTTGTTTTTTTTTTTGCATTTTTTTTGCATTTTTTGCATTTTTTTTGCATTTTTTTGTGTTTTTTTTTGCATTTTTTTGTGTTTTTTTGCATTTTTTTTTGCATTTTTTTGGCATTTTTTTTGCATTTTTTTGTGTTTTTTTTTGCATTTTTTTTGCATTTTTTGCATTTTTTTGTGTTTTTTTTGCATTTTTTGCACTTTTTTTTTTACATTTTTTTTGCATTTTTTTGCATTTTTTTGCATTTTTTTGCATTTTTTTTTGCATTTTTTTTGTGTTTTTTTGCATTTTTTTTGTATTTTTATTGCATTTTTTTGCATTTTTTTTGCATTTTTTTGTGGGTTTTTTGAATTTTTTTGCATTTTTTTTGCATTTTTTTGTGGGTTTTTTGCATTTTTTTTTTGCATTTTTTTTGCATTTTAATTTGCATTTTTTTTCATTTTTTGTGTTTTTTTTTGCATTTTTTTTGCATTTTTTGCATTTTTTTTGCATTTTTTTTTGCATTTTTTTTTGCATTTTTTTTTTGCATTTTGTTGCATTTTTTTTTGTATTTTTTTGCATTTTTTTTGCATTTTTTTTTGCATTTTTTTTGTGTTTTTTTTGCACTTTTTTTTTACATTTTTTTTGCATTTTTTTGCATTTTTTTTTGCATTTTTTTTGTGGGTTTTTTGAATTTTTTTGCATTTTTTTTGCATTTTTTTTGTGGGTTTTTTGCATTTTTTTTTTGCATTTTTTTTGCATTTTAATTTGCATTTTTTTGCATTTTTTGTGTTTTTTTTTGCATTTTTTTTGCATTTTTTGCATTTTTTTTGCATTTTTTTTTGCATTTTTTTTTGCATTTTTTTTTTGCATTTTGTTGCATTTTTTTTTGTATTTTTTTGCATTTTTTTTGCATTTTTTTTTGTATTTTTTTGTATTTTTATTGCATTTTTTTGCATTTTTTTTGCATTTTTTTGTGGGTTTTTTGCATTTTTTTTGCATTTTTTTGCATTTTTTTGCATTTTTTGCATTTTTTTGTGTTTTTTTTGCATTTTTTTGCATTTTTTTGCATTTTTTGTTGCATTTTTTTTGTGGGTTTTTTGCATTTTTTTTGCAATTTTTTGCATTTTTTTTGCATTTTTTTGCATTTTTTTTGCATTTTTTTTGCATTTTTTTTGCATTTTTTTTGCATTTTTTTTGCATTTTTTTTGTGTTTTTTTTTGCATTTTTTTGCATTTTTTTTTGCATTTTTTTGGCATTTTTTTTTGCATTTTTTTGCATTTTTTTTGCATTTTTTTTGCATTTTTTTTGTTTTGTTTTTTGCATTTTTTTGTGTTTTTTTTGCATTTTTTTGCATTTTTTTTGTTTGTTTTTTTGCATTTTTGCATTTTTTTGCATTTTTTTTGCATTTTTTTTGTGGTTTTTTTTGCATTTTTTTTTTTTTTTTTTTGCATTTTTCTGTGTTTTTTTTGCATTTTTTTGTTTTGCATTTTTTGCATTTTTTTTGCATTTTTTTTGCATTTTTTTTGCATTTTTTTTGCATTTTTTTTGCATTTTTTTGTTTTGTTTTTTGCATTTTTTTGTGTTTTTTTTGCATTTTTTTTGCATTTTTTGCATTTTTTTTGCATTTTTTTTGCATTTTTTTTGCATTTTTTTTGCATTTTTTTTGTGGTTTTTCTTGCATTTTTTTGTGTTTTTTTGCATTTTTTTTGCATTTTTTTGCATTTTTTTTGCATTTTTTTTGCATTTTTTTTGCATTTTTTTTGCATTTTTTTGGCATTTTTTTTGCATTTTTTTTGCATTTTTTTGTGTTTTTTTTGCATTTTTTTGCATTTTTTGCATTTTTTTGTTTTTTTTGCATTTTTTGCATTTTTTTTGTATTTTTATTGCATTTTTTTGCATTTTTTTTGTGGTTTTTTTTGCATTTTTTTGCATTTTTTGCATTTTTTTGTGTTTTTTTGCATTTTTTTGCATTTTTTTGCATTTTATGTGGGTTTTTTGCATTTTTTTTTGTATTTTTTTGCATTTTTTTTGTGGTTTTTTTTGCATTTTTTTTTGCATTTTTTGCATTTTTTTTACATTTTTTTTTGCATTTTTTGCATTTTTTTGCATTTTTTTGCATTTTTTTAATTTTTTTGCATTTTTTTGCATTTTTTTTGCATTTTTTTTTGCATTTTTTTGCATTTTTTTGCATTTTTTGTGGGTTTTTTGCATTTTTTGCATTTTTTTTGCATTTTTTTTGGTTTTTTTGCATTTTTTTGTGGTTTTTTTTGCATTTTTTTTGTTTTTTTTTTTGCATTTTTTTTGCATTTTTTGCATTTTTTTTGCATTTTTTTGTGTTTTTTTTTGCATTTTTTTGTGTTTTTTTGCATTTTTTTTTGCATTTTTTTGGCATTTTTTTTGCATTTTTTTGTGTTTTTTTTTGCATTTTTTTTGCATTTTTTGCATTTTTTTGTGTTTTTTTTGCATTTTTTGCACTTTTTTTTTTACATTTTTTTTGCATTTTTTTGCATTTTTTTGCATTTTTTTGCATTTTTTTTTGCATTTTTTTTGTGTTTTTTTGCATTTTTTTTGTATTTTTATTGCATTTTTTTGCATTTTTTTTGCATTTTTTTGTGGGTTTTTTGAATTTTTTTGCATTTTTTTTGCATTTTTTTGTGGGTTTTTTGCATTTTTTTTTTGCATTTTTTTTGCATTTTAATTTGCATTTTTTTTCATTTTTTGTGTTTTTTTTTGCATTTTTTTTGCATTTTTTGCATTTTTTTTGCATTTTTTTTTGCATTTTTTTTTGCATTTTTTTTTTGCATTTTGTTGCATTTTTTTTTGTATTTTTTTGCATTTTTTTTGCATTTTTTTTTGCATTTTTTTTGTGTTTTTTTTGCACTTTTTTTTTACATTTTTTTTGCATTTTTTTGCATTTTTTTTGCATTTTTTTTGCATTTTTTTGCATTTTTTTGCATTTTTTTTGTGTTTTTTTTGTGTTTTTTTGCATTTTTTTTGTATTTTTATTGCATTTTTTTGCATTTTTTTTGCATTTTTTTGTGGGTTTTTTGAATTTTTTTGCATTTTTTTTGCATTTTTTTGTGGGTTTTTTGCATTTTTTTTTTGCATTTTTTTTGCATTTTAATTTGCATTTTTTTGCATTTTTTGTGTTTTTTTTTGCATTTTTTTTGCATTTTTTGCATTTTTTTTGCATTTTTTTTTGCATTTTTTTTTGCATTTTTTTTTTGCATTTTGTTGCATTTTTTTTTGTATTTTTTTGCATTTTTTTTGCATTTTTTTTTGTATTTTTTTGTATTTTTATTGCATTTTTTTGCATTTTTTTTGCATTTTTTTGTGGGTTTTTTGCATTTTTTTTGCATTTTTTTGCATTTTTTTGCATTTTTTGCATTTTTTTGTGTTTTTTTTGCATTTTTTTGCATTTTTTTGCATTTTTTGTTGCATTTTTTTTGTGGGTTTTTTGCATTTTTTTTGCAATTTTTTGCATTTTTTTTGCATTTTTTTGCATTTTTTTTTGCATTTTTTGCATTTTTTTTGCAATTTTTTTGCATTTTTTTTGTTTTGTTTTTTTTGCATTTTTTTGTGTTTTTTTTGCATTTTTTTGCATTTTTTTGCATTTTTTTTGCATTTTTTTTGCATTTTTTGCATTTTTTTTGGTTTTTTTGCATTTTTTTTGGTTTTTTTTGCATTTTTTTTTGCATTTTGTTGCATTTTTTTTTGTATTTTTTTGCATTTTTTTTGCATTTTTTTTTGCATTTTTTGCATTTTTTTTGTTTTGTTTTTTGCATTTTTTTGTGTTTTTTTTTGCATTTTTTTGCATTTTTTTGTTTGTTTTTTTGCATTTTTGCATTTTTTTGCATTTTTTTTGCATTTTTTTTGTGTTTTTTTTTGCATTTTTTTTGTTTTTTTTTTTGCATTTTTCTGTGTTTTTTTTGCATTTTTTTGTTTTGCATTTTTTGCATTTTTTTTGCATTTTTTTTAGCATTTTTTTTGCATTTTTTTTGCATTTTTTTGTTTTGTTTTTTGCATTTTTTTGTGTTTTTTTTGCATTTTTTTTGCATTTTTTGCATTTTTTTTGCATTTTTTTTGCATTTTTTTTGCATTTTTTTTGTGTTTTTTTGCATTTTTTTGTGTTTTTTTGCATTTTTTTTGCATTTTTTTGCATTTTTTTGCATTTTTTTTGCATTTTTTTTTGCATTTTTTTGGCATTTTTTTGCATTTTTTTGCATTTTTTGCATTTTTTTGTGTTTTTTTTGCATTTTTTGCATTTTTTTTGTATTTTTATTGCATTTTTTTGCATTTTTTTTGTGGTTTTTTTTGCATTTTTTAGCATTTTTTGCATTTTTTTGTGTTTTTTTGCATTTTTTTTGCATTTTTTTGCATTTTATGTGGGTTTTTTGCATTTTTTTTTGTATTTTTTTGCATTTTTTTTGTGGTTTTTTTTGCATTTTTTTGCATTTTTTTGCATTTTTTTTGCATTTTTTTTGCATTTTTTGCATTTTTTTTACATTTTTTTTGCATTTTTTGCATTTTTTTTGCATTTTTTTTGCATTTTTTTAATTTTTTTGCATTTTTTTGCATTTTTTTTGCATTTTTTTTGCATTTTTTTGCATTTTTTTGCATTTTTTGTGGGTTTTTTGCATTTTTTGCATTTTTTTTTGCATTTTTTTTGGTTTTTTTGCATTTTTTTTTGCATTTTTTTGCATTTTTTTGCATTTTTTTTGTTTGTTTTTTTGCATTTTTTGCATTTTTTTTGCATTTTTTTTGCATTTTTTTTGCATTTTTTTTGTTTTGTTTTTTGCATTTTTTTGTTTTTTTTTGCATTTTTTTTTGCATTTTTTGCATTTTTTTTGCATTTTTTTTGCATTTTTTTTGCATTTTTTTTGTTTGTTTTTTTGCATTTTTTGCATTTTTTTGCATTTTTTTTGTATTTTTTTTGTGTGTTTTTTTGCATTTTTTTTGTTTTTTTTTTTGCATTTTTTTGCATTTTTTTTGCATTTTTTTTGCATTTTTTTTGCATTTTTTTGTTTTGTTTTTTGCATTTTTTTGTTTTTTTTTGCATTTTTTTTGCATTTTTTGCATTTTTTTTGCATTTTTTTTGCATTTTTTTTGCATTTTTTTTGCATTTTTTTTGTGTTTTTTTTTTGCATTTTTTTGTGTTTTTTTGCATTTTTTTTGCATTTTTTTGCATTTTTTTTTGCATTTTTTTTGCATTTTTTTTTGCATTTTTTTGGCATTTTTTTTGCATTTTTTTGCATTTTTTGCATTTTTTTGTGTTTTTTTTGCATTTTTTGCATTTTTTTTGTATTTTTATTGCATTTTTTTGCATTTTTTTTGCATTTTTTTGTGGGTTTTTTGCATATTTTTTTTGCATTTTTTGTTGCATTTTTTTTGTGGTTTTTTTTGCATTTTTTTTGTTTTTTTTTGCATTTTTTTGCATTTTTTTGCATTTTTTTGCATTTTTTTTGCATTTTTTTGCATTTTTTTTTGCATTTTTTTGCATTTTTTTTGCATTTTTTTGCATTTTTTTTGCATTTTTTTGCATTTTTTTTTGCATTTTTTTTGTGTTTTTTTTGCACTTTTTTTTTTACATTTTTTTTGCATTTTTTTGAATTTTTTTGCATTTTTTTTGCATTTTTTTGCATTTTTTTGCATTTTTTTTTTGCATTTTTTTGGTGTTTTTTTGCATTTTTTGCATTTTTTTGTGTTTTTTTTGCATTTTTTGCATTTTTTTTGTATTTTTATTGCATTTTTTTGCATTTTTTTTGCATTTTTTTGTGGGTTTTTTGAATTTTTTTGCATTTTTTTTGCATTTTTTTGTGGGTTTTTTGCATTTTTTTTTTGCATTTTTTTTGCATTTTAATTTGCATTTTTTTTCATTTTTTGTGTTTTTTTTTGCATTTTTTTTGCATTTTTTGCATTTTTTTTGCATTTTTTTTTGCATTTTTTTTTGCATTTTTTTTTGCATTTTGTTGCATTTTTTTTTGTATTTTTTTGCATTTTTTTTGCATTTTTTTTTGTATTTTTTTGTATTTTTATTGCATTTTTTTGCATTTTTTTTGCATTTTTTTGTGGGTTTTTTGCATTTTTTTTGCATTTTTTTGCATTTTTTTGCATTTTTTGCATTTTTTTGTGTTTTTTTTGCATTTTTTGCATTTTTTTTGTATTTTTATTGCATTTTTTTGCATTTTTTTTGCATTTTTTTGTTGGTTTTTTGCATTTTTTTTTTGCATTTTTTTGCATTTTTTTGCATTTTTTGTTGCATTTTTTTTGTGTGTTTTTTTGCATTTTTTTTGTTTTTTTTTTGCATTTTTTTGTGTTTTTTTTGCATTTTTTTGTTTTGCATTTTTTGCATTTTTTTTGCATTTTTTTTGCATTTTTTTTGCATTTTTTTGTTTTGTTTTTTGCATTTTTTTGTTTTTTTTTGCATTTTTTTTGCATTTTTTGCATTTTTTTTGCATTTTTTTTGCATTTTTTTTGCATTTTTTTGCATTTTTTTGCATTTTTTTTTGCATTTTTTTTGTGTTTTTTTGCATTTTTTTTGTATTTTTATTGCATTTTTTTGCATTTTTTTTGCATTTTTTTGTGGGTTTTTTGAATTTTTTTGCATTTTTTTTGCATTTTTTTGTGGGTTTTTTGCATTTTTTTTTTGCATTTTTTTTGCATTTTAATTTGCATTTTTTTTCATTTTTTGTGTTTTTTTTTGCATTTTTTTTGCATTTTTTGCATTTTTTTTGCATTTTTTTTTGCATTTTTTTTTGCATTTTTTTTTTGCATTTTGTTGCATTTTTTTTTGTATTTTTTTGCATTTTTTTTGCATTTTTTTTTGCATTTTTTTTGTGTTTTTTTTGCACTTTTTTTTTACATTTTTTTTGCATTTTTTTGCATTTTTTTTGCATTTTTTTTGCATTTTTTTGCATTTTTTTGCATTTTTTTTTGTGTTTTTTTTGTGTTTTTTTGCATTTTTTTTGTATTTTTATTGCATTTTTTTGCATTTTTTTTGCATTTTTTTGTGGGTTTTTTGAATTTTTTTGCATTTTTTTTGCATTTTTTTGTGGGTTTTTTGCATTTTTTTTTTGCATTTTTTTTGCATTTTAATTTGCATTTTTTTGCATTTTTTGTGTTTTTTTTTGCATTTTTTTTGCATTTTTTGCATTTTTTTTGCATTTTTTTTTGCATTTTTTTTTGCATTTTTTTTTTGCATTTTGTTGCATTTTTTATTGTATTTTTTTGCATTTTTTTTGCATTTTTTTTTGTATTTTTTTGTATTTTTTTGCATTTTTTTTGCATTTTTTTTTGTATTTTTTTGTATTTTTATTGCATTTTTTTGCATTTTTTTTGCATTTTTTTGTGGGTTTTTTGCATTTTTTTTGCATTTTTTTGCATTTTTTTGCATTTTTTGCATTTTTTTGTGTTTTTTTTGCATTTTTTTGCATTTTTTTGCATTTTTTGTTGCATTTTTTTTGTGGGTTTTTTGCATTTTTTTTGCAATTTTTTGCATTTTTTTTGCATTTTTTTGCATTTTTTTTTGCATTTTTTGCATTTTTTTTGCAATTTTTTTGCATTTTTTTTGTTTTTGTTTTTTTGCATTTTTTTGTGTTTTTTTTGCATTTTTTTGCATTTTTTTGCATTTTTTTTGCATTTTTTTTGCATTTTTTTGCATTTTTTTGCATTTTTTTGCATTTTTTGTGGGTTTTTTGCATTTTTTTGCATTTTTTTTGTTTGTTTTTTTGCATTTTTGCATTTTTTTGCATTTTTTTTGCATTTTTTTTGTGTTTTTTTTGCATTTTTTTTGGTTTTTTTTGCATTTTTTTTTGCATTTTGTTGCATTTTTTTTTGTATTTTTTTGCATTTTTTTTGCATTTTTTTTTGCATTTTTTGCATTTTTTTTGTTTTGTTTTTTGCATTTTTTTGTGTTTTTTTTTGCATTTTTTTGCATTTTTTTGTTTGTTTTTTTGCATTTTTGCATTTTTTTGCATTTTTTTTGCATTTTTTTTGTGTTTTTTTTTGCATTTTTTTTGTTTTTTTTTTTGCATTTTTCTGTGTTTTTTTTGCATTTTTTTGTTTTGCATTTTTTGCATTTTTTTTGCATTTTTTTTAGCATTTTTTTTGCATTTTTTTTGCATTTTTTTGTTTTGTTTTTTGCATTTTTTTGTGTTTTTTTTGCATTTTTTTTGCATTTTTTGCATTTTTTTTGCATTTTTTTTGCATTTTTTTTGCATTTTTTTTGCATTTTTTTTGTGTTTTTTTGCATTTTTTTGTGTTTTTTTGCATTTTTTTTGCATTTTTTTGCATTTTTTTGCATTTTTTTTGCATTTTTTTTTGCATTTTTTTGGCATTTTTTTTGCATTTTTTTTGCATTTTTTTGTGTTTTTTTTGCATTTTTTTGCATTTTTTGCATTTTTTTGTGTTTTTTTTGCATTTTTTGCATTTTTTTTGTATTTTTATTGCATTTTTTTGCATTTTTTTTGTGGTTTTTTTTGCATTTTTTAGCATTTTTTGCATTTTTTTGTGTTTTTTTGCATTTTTTTTGCATTTTTTTGCATTTTATGTGGGTTTTTTGCATTTTTTTTTGTATTTTTTTGCATTTTTTTTGTGGTTTTTTTTGCATTTTTTTGCATTTTTTTGCATTTTTTTTGCATTTTTTTTGCATTTTTTGCATTTTTTTTACATTTTTTTTGCATTTTTTGCATTTTTTTTGCATTTTTTTTGCATTTTTTTAATTTTTTTGCATTTTTTTGCATTTTTTTTGCATTTTTTTTGCATTTTTTTGCATTTTTTTGCATTTTTTGTGGGTTTTTTGCATTTTTTGCATTTTTTTTTGCATTTTTTTTGGTTTTTTTGCATTTTTTTTTGCATTTTTTTGCATTTTTTTGCATTTTTTTTGTTTGTTTTTTTGCATTTTTTGCATTTTTTTTGCATTTTTTTTGCATTTTTTTTGCATTTTTTTTGCATTTTTTTTGTTTTGTTTTTTGCATTTTTTTGTTTTTTTTTGCATTTTTTTTTGCATTTTTTGCATTTTTTTTGCATTTTTTTTGCATTTTTTTTGCATTTTTTTTGTTTGTTTTTTTGCATTTTTTGCATTTTTTTGCATTTTTTTTGTATTTTTTTTGTGTGTTTTTTTGCATTTTTTTTGTTTTTTTTTTTGCATTTTTTTGCATTTTTTTTGCATTTTTTTTGCATTTTTTTTGCATTTTTTTGTTTTGTTTTTTGCATTTTTTTGTTTTTTTTTGCATTTTTTTTGCATTTTTTGCATTTTTTTTGCATTTTTTTTGCATTTTTTTTGCATTTTTTTTGCATTTTTTTTGTGTTTTTTTTTTGCATTTTTTTGTGTTTTTTTGCATTTTTTTTGCATTTTTTTGCATTTTTTTTGCATTTTTTTTGCATTTTTTTTTGCATTTTTTTGGCATTTTTTTTGCATTTTTTTGCATTTTTTGCATTTTTTTGTGTTTTTTTTGCATTTTTTGCATTTTTTTTGTATTTTTATTGCATTTTTTTGCATTTTTTTTGCATTTTTTTGTGGGTTTTTTGCATATTTTTTTTGCATTTTTTGTTGCATTTTTTTTGTGGTTTTTTTTGCATTTTTTTTGTTTTTTTTTGCATTTTTTTGCATTTTTTTGCATTTTTTTGCATTTTTTTTGCATTTTTTTGCATTTTTTTTTGCATTTTTTTGCATTTTTTTTGCATTTTTTTGCATTTTTTTTGCATTTTTTTGCATTTTTTTTTGCATTTTTTTTGTGTTTTTTTGCACTTTTTTTTTTACATTTTTTTTGCATTTTTTTGAATTTTTTTGCATTTTTTTTGCATTTTTTTGCATTTTTTTGCATTTTTTTTTGCATTTTTTTGGTGTTTTTTTGCATTTTTTGCATTTTTTTGTGTTTTTTTTGCATTTTTTGCATTTTTTTTGTATTTTTATTGCATTTTTTTGCATTTTTTTTGCATTTTTTTGTGGGTTTTTTGAATTTTTTTGCATTTTTTTTGCATTTTTTTGTGGGTTTTTTGCATTTTTTTTTTGCATTTTTTTTGCATTTTAATTTGCATTTTTTTTCATTTTTTGTGGTTTTTTTTGCATTTTTTTTGCATTTTTTGCATTTTTTTTGCATTTTTTTTTGCATTTTTTTTTGCATTTTTTTTTTGCATTTTGTTGCATTTTTTTTGTATTTTTTTGCATTTTTTTTGCATTTTTTTTTGTATTTTTTTGTATTTTTATTGCATTTTTTTGCATTTTTTTTGCATTTTTTTGTGGGTTTTTTGCATTTTTTTTGCATTTTTTTGCATTTTTTTGCATTTTTTGCATTTTTTTGTGTTTTTTTTGCATTTTTTGCATTTTTTTTGTATTTTTATTGCATTTTTGTGCATTTTTTTTGCATTTTTTTGTTGGTTTTTTGCATTTTTTTTTTGCATTTTTTTGCATTTTTTGTTGCATTTTTTTTGTGTGTTTTTTTGCATTTTTTTTGTTTTTTTTTTGCATTTTTTTGTGTTTTTTTTGCATTTTTTTGTTTTGCATTTTTTGCATTTTTTTTGCATTTTTTTTGCATTTTTTTTGCATTTTTTTGTTTTGTTTTTTGCATTTTTTTGTTTTTTTTTGCATTTTTTTTGCATTTTTTGCATTTTTTTTGCATTTTTTTTGCATTTTTTTTGCATTTTTTTTGCATTTTTTTTGTGTTTTTTTTTGCATTTTTTTGTGTTTTTTTGCATTTTTTTTGCATTTTTTTGCATTTTTTTTTGCATTTTTTTTGCATTTTTTTTTGCATTTTTTTGGCATTTTTTTTGCATTTTTTTTGTGTTTTTTTTGCATTTTTTTGCATTTTTTGCATTTTTTTGTGTTTTTTTTGCATTTTTTGCATTTTTTTTGTATTTTTATTGCATTTTTTTGCATTTTTTTTGCATTTTTTTGTGGGTTTTTTGCATATTTTTTTTGCATTTTTTGTTGCATTTTTTTTGTGGTTTTTTTTGCATTTTTTTTGTTTTTTTTTGCATTTTTTTGCATTTTTTTGCATTTTTTTGCATTTTTTTTGCATTTTTTTTGCATTTTTTTTTACATTTTTTTGCATTTTTTTTGCATTTTTTTGCATTTTTTTTGCATTTTTTTGCATTTTTTTTTGCATTTTTTTTGTGTTTTTTTTGCACTTTTTTTTTTTACATTTTTTTTGCATTTTTTTGCATTTTTTTTGCATTTTTTTTGCATTGTTTTGCATTTTTTTGCATTTTTTTTTGCATTTTTTTTGTGTTTTTTTTGCACTTTTTTTTTACATTTTTTTTGTGGGTTTTTTTGCATTTTTTTGGTGTTTTTTTTGCATTTTTTGCATTTTTTTGTGTTTTTTTTGCATTTTTTGCATTTTTTTTGTATTTTTATTGCATTTTTTTGCATTTTTTTTTGCATTTTTTTGTGGGTTTTTTGAATTTTTTTGCATTTTTTTTGCATTTTTTTGTGGGTTTTTTGCATTTTTTTTTTGCATTTTTTTTGCATTTTAATTTGCATTTTTTTTCATTTTTTGTGTTTTTTTTTGCATTTTTTTTGCATTTTTTGCATTTTTTTTGCATTTTTTTTTGCATTTTTTTTTGCATTTTTTTTTTGCATTTTGTTGCATTTTTTTTTGTATTTTTTTGCATTTTTTTTGCATTTTTTTTTGTATTTTTTTGTATTTTTATTGCATTTTTTTGCATTTTTTTTGCATTTTTTTGTGGGTTTTTTGCATTTTTTTTGCATTTTTTTGCATTTTTTTGCATTTTTTGCATTTTTTTGTGTTTTTTTTGCATTTTTTGCATTTTTTTTGTATTTTTATTGCATTTTTTTGCATTTTTTTTGCATTTTTTTGTTGGTTTTTTGCATTTTTTTTTTGCATTTTTTTGCATTTTTTTGCATTTTTTGTTGCATTTTTTTGTGGGTTTTTTGCATTTTTTTGTGTTTTTTTGCATTTTTTTTTGTGTTTTTTTTGCATTTTTTTGCATTTTTTTTGCAATTTTTTGCATTTTTTTTGCATTTTTTTGCATTTTTTTTTGCATTTTTTGCATTTTTTTTGCAATTTTTTTGCATTTTTTTTGTTTTTTTTTGCATTTTTTTGTGTTTTTTTTGCATTTTTTTGCATTTTTTTGCATTTTTTTTGCATTTTTTTGCATTTTTTTTGTTTGTTTTTTTGCATTTTTTGCATTTTTTTGGGTTTTTTTTTTGCATTTTTTTGCGTTTTTTTTTGCATTTTTTTTGCATTTTTTTTTGCATTTTTTTGGCATTTTTATTGCATTTTTTTGCATTTTTTTGCATTTTTTTGTGGGTTTTTTGCATATTTTTTTTGCATTTTTTTTGCATTTTTTGTTGCATTTTTTTGCATTTTTTTTTGCATTTTTTTTGTGTTTTTTTTTGCATTTTTTTGCATTTTTTTTGCATTTTTTTGCATTTTTTTTGCATTTTTTTGCATTTTTTTTTGCATTTTTTTGCATTTTTTTTGCATTTTTTTGCATTTTTTTTTGCATTTTTTTTGTGTTTTTTTTGCACTTTTTTTTTGCATTTTTTTGCATTTTTTTTGCATTTTTTTTGCATTTTTTTGCATTTTTTTTGCATTTTTCTTTGCATTTTTTTTGTGTTTTTTTTGCATTTTTTTTTGCATTTTTTTGTGTTTTTTTTGCATTTTTTGCATTTTTTTTTGTATTTTTATTGCATTTTTTTGCATTTTTTTTGCATTTTAATTTGCATTTTTTTTCATTTTTTGTGTTTTTTTTGCATTTTTTTTGCATTTTTTGCATTTTTTTTGCATTTTTTTTTGCATTTTTTTTTGCATTTTTTTTTGCATTTTGTTGGATTTTTTTTTGTATTTTTTTGCATTTTTTTGCATTTTTTTGCATTTTTTTGCATTTTTTGCATTTTTTTGTTTTTTTTGCATTTTTTGCATTTTTTTTGTATTTTTATTGCATTTTTTTGCATTTTTTTTGCATTTTTTTGTTGGTTTTTTGCATTTTTTTTTGCATTTTTTTGCATTTTTTGTTGCATTTTTTTTGTGGGTTTTTTGCATTTTTTTTGCATTTTTTTTGTGTTTTTTTTGCATTTTTTTGCATTTTTTTTGCATTTTTTTGCATTTTTTTTGCATTTTTTTGCATTTTTTTGCATTTTTTTGCATTTTTTTTTGCATTTTTTGCATTTTTTTTTGCAATTTTTTGCATTTTTTTTGCATTTTTTTGCATTTTTTTTTGCATTTTTTGCATTTTTTTGCAATTTTTTTGCATTTTTTTTGTTTTTTTTTTTGCATTTTTTTGTTTTTTTTGCATTTTTTTGCATTTTTTTGCATTTTTTTTGCATTTTTTTGCATTTTTTTGCAATTTTTTTGCATTTTTTTTGTTTTTTTTGCATTTTTTTGCATTTTTTTGCATTTTTTTGCATTTTTTTTGCATTTTTTTGCATTTTTTTTTGCATTTTTTTGCATTTTTTTTGCATTTTTTTGCATTTTTTTTGCATTTTTTTGCATTTTTTTGCATTTTTTTTGCATTTTTTTTGTGTTTTTTTGCACTTTTTTTTTTACATTTTTTTTGCATTTTTTTGCATTTTTTTTGCATTTTTTTGTGTTTTTTTGCACTTTTTTTTTTACATTTTTTTTGCATTTTTTTGCATTTTTTTTGCATTTTTTTTGCATTTTTTTGCATTTTTTTTGCATTTTTTTTTGCATTTTTTTGTGTTTTTTTTTGCATTTTTTGCATTTTTTTTACATTTTTTTTACATTTTTTTGCATTTTTTTTGCATTTTTTTTTGCATTTTTTGCATTTTTTTTGCATTTTTTTTGCATTTTTTTTGCATTTTTTTTGTTTTGTTTTTTGCATTTTTTTGTGTTTTTTTTGCATTTTTTTTGCATTTTTTGCATTTTTTTTGCATTTTTTTTGCATTTTTTTTGCATTTTTTTTGCATTTTTTTTGTGTTTTTTTGCATTTTTTTTGCATTTTTTTTGCATTTTTTTGCATTTTTTTTGTTTTTTTTGCATTTTTTTTTGCATTTTTTTGCATTTTTTTGCATTTTTTTTGCATTTTTTTGCATTTTTTTTTGCATTTTTTTGTGTTTTTTTTGCACTTTTTTTTTTTACATTTTTTTTGCATTTTTTTGCATTTTTTTTGCATTTTTTTTGCATTTTTTTGCATTTTTTTTTGCATTTTTTTGTGTTTTTTTTGCACTTTT
>JAKRKW010000336.1:2500-17500 GCA_023566125.1 Zingel zingel
TGTCTGTGTCTCTCTGTACCTGTCTGTCTCTCTCTCTACCTGTCTGTCTCTCTCCCTCTACCTGTCTGTCTCTCTCCCTCTACCTGTCTGTGTCTCTCTATACCTGTCTGTGTCTCTCTCTACCTGTCTGTGTTTCTCTCTACCTGTTTGTGTCTCTCTCTACCTGTCTCTCTCTCTACCTGTGTGTCTCTACCTGTCTGTCTCTCTCTCTCTACCTGTCTGAGTCTCTCTGTACCTGTCTGTGTCTCTACCTGTCTGTCTCTCTATACCTGTCTGTCTCTCTCTCTACATGTCTGTGTCTCTCTGTACCTGTCTGTGTCTCTCTCTTACCTGTCTGTGTCTCTACCTGTCTGTCTCTCTCTCTACCTGTCTGTCTCTCTCTCTGTACCTGTCTGTGTCTCTCTGTACCTGTCTGTGTCTCTCTCTTACCTGTCTGTGTCTCTCTCTTACCTGTCTGTGTCTCTACCTGTCTGTGTCTCTCTACCTGTCTGTGTCTCTCTCTACCTGTCTGTGTCTCTCTCTACCTGTCTGTCTCTCTCCCTCTACCTGTCTGTCTCTCTCCCTCTACCTGTCTGTGTCTCTCTGTACCTGTCTGTGTCTCTCTCTACCTGTCTGTGTTTCTCTCTACCTGTTTGTGTCTCTCTCTACCTGTCTCTCTCTCTACCT
Organism: Zingel zingel; assembly: GCA_023566125.1. Taxonomy (NCBI): domain Eukaryota; kingdom Metazoa; phylum Chordata; class Actinopteri; order Perciformes; family Percidae; genus Zingel; species Zingel zingel. Next base: position 3,167 of record JAKRKW010000336.1, read on the forward strand.
GTGTGTATCTACCTGTCTGTCTCTCTCTCTACCTGTCTGTGTCTCTCTGTACCTGTCTGTGTCTCTCTGTACCTGTCTGTGTCTCTCTCTTACCTGTCTGTGTCTCTCTCTTACCTGTCTGTGTCTCTACCTGTCTGTCTCTCTCTACCTGTCTGTCTCTCTCTCTACCTGTCTGTCTCTCTCCCTCTACCTGTCTGTCTATCTCTCTCTACCTGTCTGTGTCTCTCTCTTACCTGTCTGTGTCTCTCTCTTACCTGTTTGTGTCTCTACCTGTCTGTCTCTCTCTACCTGTCTGTCTCTCTCTCTACCTGTCTGTGTCTCTCTGTACCTGTATGTCTCTATCTCTACCTGTCTGTCTCTCTCCCTCTACCTGTCTGTGTCTCTCTGTACCTGTCTGTGTCTCTCTCTACCTGTCTGTGTTTCTCTCTACCTGTTTGTGTCTCTCTCTACCTGTCTCTCTCTCTACCTGTGTGTCTCTACCTGTCTGTCTCTCTCTCTACCTGTCTGAGTCTCTCTGTACCTGTCTGTGTCTCTCTCTTACCTGTCTGTGTCTCTCTGTACCTGTCTGTGTCTCTCTCTTACCTGTCTGTGTCTCTACCTGTCTGTCTCTCTCTACCTGTCTGTCTCTCTCGCTACCTGTCTGTGTCTCGCTGTACCTGTCTGTCTCTCTCTCTACCTGTCTGTGTCTCTCTCTTACCTGTCTGTGTCTCTACCTGTCTGTCTCTCTCTACCTGTCTGTCTCTCTCTCTACCTGTCTGTGTCTCTCTGTACCTGTCTGTCTCTCTCTCTACCTGTCTGTCTCTCTCCCTCTACCTGTCTGTCTCTCTGTACCTGTCTGTGTCTCTCTCTTACCTGTCTGTGTCTCTCTCTTACCTGTCTGTGTCTCTACCTGTCTGTCTCTCTCTCTACCTGTCTGTGTCTCTCTCTACCTGTTTGTCTCTCTCTACCTGTCTGTCTCTCTCCCTCTACCTGTCTGTGTCTCTCTGTACCTGTCTGTGTCTCTCTCTACCTGTCTGTGTTTCTCTCTACCTGTTTGTGTCTCTCTCTACCTGTCTCTCTCTCTACCTGTGTGTCTCTCTCTCTCTACCTGTCTGAGTCTCTCTGTACCTGTCTGTGTCTCTACCTGTCTGTCTCTCTCTACCTGTCTGTCTCTCTCTCTACCTGTCTTTGTCTCTCTGTACCTGTCTGTGTCTCTCTCTTACCTGTCTGTGTCTCTACCTGTCTGTCTCTCTCTACCTGTCTGTCTCTCTCTCTACCTGTCTGTGTCTCTCTGTACCTGTCTGTCTCTCTCTCTACCTGTCTGTGTCTCTCTGTACCTGTCTGTCTCTCTCTACCTGTCTGTGTTTCTCTCTACCTGTTTGTGTCTCTCTCTACCTGTCTCTCTCTCTACCTGTGTGTCTCTACCTGTCTGTCTCTCTCTCTACCTGTCTGTGTCTCTCTCTACCTGTCTGTGTCTCTCTGTACCTGTCTGTGTCTCTCTGTACCTGTCTGTCTCTCTCCCTCTACCTGTCTGTGTCTCTCTGTACCTGTCTGTGTCTCTCTCTTACCTGTCTGTGTCTCTCTCTTACCTGTCTGTCTCTCTCTACCTGTCTGTCTCTCTCTCTACCTGTCTGTGTCTCTCTGTACCTGTCTGTCTCTCTCTCTACCTGTCTGTCTCTCTCTACCTGTCTGTGTCTCTCTCTCTACCTGTCTGTCTCTCTCCCTCTACCTGTCTGTCTCTCTCTCTCTACCAGTCTGTGTCTCTCTCTTACCTGTCTGTGTCTCTCTCTTACCTGTCTGTGTCTCTACCTGTCTGTCTCTCTCTACCTGTCTGTCTCTCTCTCTACCTGTCTGTGTCTCTCTGTACCTGCCTGTCTCTATCTCTACCTGTCTGTCTCTCTCCCTCTACCTGTCTGTGTCTCTCTGTACCTGTCTGTGTCTCTCTCTACCTGTCTGTGTTTCTCTCTACCTGTTTGTGTCTCTCTCTACCTGTCTCTCTCTCTACCTGTGTGTCTCTACCTGTCTGTCTCTCTCTCTACCTGTCTGAGTCTCTCTGTACCTGTCTGTGTCTCTCTCTTACCTGTCTGTGTCTCTCTGTACCTGTCTGTGTCTCTCTCTTACCTGTCTGTGTCTCTACCTGTCTGTCTCTCTCTACCTGTCTGTCTCTCTATCTACCTGTCTGTGTCTCTCTGTACCTGTCTGTCTCTCTCTCTACCTGTCTGTGTCTCTCTGTACCTGTCTGTCTCTCTCCCTCTACCTGTCTGTGTCTCTCTGTACCTGTATGTGTCTCTCTCTACCTGTCTGTGCTTCTCTCTACCTGTTTGTGTCTCTCTCTACCTGTCTCTCTCTCTACCTGTGTGTCTCTACCTGTCTGTCTCTCGCTCTACCTGTCTGTGTCTCTCTGTACCTGTCTGTCTCTCTCCCTCTACCTGTCTGGGTCTCTCTGTACCTGTCTGTGTCTCTCTCTTACCTGTCTGTGTCTCTACCTGTCTGTCTCTCTCTACCTGTCTGTCTCTCTCTCTACCTGTCTGTGTCTCTCTGTACCTGTCTGTCTCTCTCTCTACCTGTCTGTGTCTCTCTCTTACCTGTCTGTGTCTCTACCTGTCTGTCTCTCTCTACCTGTCTGTCTCTCTCTCTCTACCTGTCTGTGTCTCTCTGTACCTGTCTGTCTCTCTCTCTACCTGTCTGTCTCTCTCCCTCTACCTGTCTGTGTCTCTCCCTCTACCTGTCTGTGTCTCTCTGTACCTGTCTGTGTCTCTCTGTACCTGTCTGTGTCTCTCTCTACCTGTCTGTGTTTCTCTCTACCTGTTTGTGTCTCTCTCTACCTGTCTCTCTCTCTACCTGTGTGTCTCTACCTGTCTGTCTCTCTCTCTACCTGTCTGTGTCTCTCTGTACCTGTCTGTCTCTCTCTCTACCTGTCTGTCTCTCTCCCTCTACCTGTCTGTGTCTCTCTGTACCTGTCTGTGTCTCTCTCTTATCTGTCGGTGTCTCTCTCTTACCTGTCTGTGTCTCTCTCTTACCTGTCTGTGTCTCTACCTGTCTGTCTCTCTCTACCTGTCTGTCTCTCTCTCTACCTGTCTGTGTCTCTCTCTTACCTGTCTGTGTCTCTACCTGTCTCTCTCTCTCTACCTGTCTGTCTCTCTCTCTCTACCTGTCTGTGTCTCTCTGTACCTGTCTGTCTCTCTCTCTACCTGTCTGTCTCTCTCCCTCTACCTGTCTGTGTCTCTCCCTCTACCTGTCTGTGTCTCTCTGTACCTGTCTGTGTCTCTCTGTACCTGTCTGTGTCTCTCTCTACCTGTCTGTGTTTCTCTCTACCTGTTTGTGTCTCTCTCTACCTGTCTCTCTCTCTACCTGTGTGTCTCTACCTGTCTGTCTCTCTCTCTACCTGTCTGTGTCTCTCTGTACCTGTCTGTCTCTCTCTCTACCTGTCTGTCTCTCTCCCTCTACCTGTCTGTGTCTCTCTGTACCTGTCTGTGTCTCTCTCTTATCTGTCGGTGTCTCTCTCTTACCTGTCTGTGTCTCTCTCTTACCTGTCTGTGTCTCTACCTGTCTGTCTCTCTCTACCTGTCTGTCTCTCTCTCTACCTGTCTGTGTCTCTCTGTACCTGTCTGTGTCTCTCTCTACCTGTCTGTGTTTCTCTCTACCTGTTTGTGTCTCTCTCTACCTGTCTCTCTCTCTACCTGTGTGTCTCTACCTGTCTGTCTCTCTCTCTACCTGTCTGTGTCTCTCTGTACCTGTCTGTGTCTCTCTGTACCTGTCTGTGTCTCTCTCTTACCTGTCTGTGTCTCTCTCTTACCTGTCTGTGTCTCTACCTGTCTGTCTCTCTCTACCTGTCTGTCTCTCTCTCTTACCTGTCTGTGTCTCTCTCTTACCTGTCTGTGTCTCTACCTGTCTGTCTCTCTCTACCTGTCTGTCTCTCTCTCTACCTGTCTGTGTTTCTACCTGTCTGTGTCTCTCTCTACCTGTCTGTGTTTCTACCTGTCTGTCTCTCTCTAACTGTCTCTCTCCCTCTACCTGTCTGTCTCTCTCCCTCTACCTGTCTGTGTCTCTCTCTACCTGTCTGTGTTTCTCTCTACCTGTTTGTGTCTCTCTCTACCTGTCTCTCTCTCTACCTGTGTGTCTCTACCTGTCTCTTTCTCTCACTCTACCTGTCTGTGTCTCTCTCTACCTGTCTGTGTTTTTACCTGTCTGTCTCTCTCTCTATCTTTCCTCTCTCTAACTGTCTGTGTCTCTCTCCATCTGTCTGTCTCTCTCTCTACCTGTCTGTGTTTCTACCTGTCTGTGTCTCTCTCTACCTGTCTGTGTTTCTACCTGTCTGTCTCTCTACCTGTCTGTCTCTCTCTCTACCTGTCTGTGTCTCTCTGTCAAGCTCCACCCAGACCAACACAACGGATCTTTACTGACCAGCTTATAACTGCTTTCACTCTGTATTTCAGAACAGATAACGTGTTCAAACCCTAACTTATAGGCTGAAGTCAGAGTGAACAGCTGATCAAATCGTAAACTGAAACTCAAATATATCCCCTGCATTTTATACATGCATTCATTGAGAAACAGCTGATTGAAGTTATGCAAATAGACCAATCACAGCTGATCCCCATCTAGGAAACCTCAGCTGTTGAGGGTCTTTCATGCACCGCGTGATCATATGGTAGGACAGTAAGAGGACCTTTGAACAATATACTGTAGATGAACACAAAAAATAAGAGAAATGCCTTCACGAGGGAGAGGAAGAGGAGGACCAGGACAATTCTGTCTCTGTCTCTTTGTTTCATACTCTGAGACGGTCATTCATATTTTGTACTGAATCTGCAGAAAAAGAAACTAAACGGTGGCCGGGTTGGTTCAGTGGGTAGAGCAGGCGCACATATACTTGGAGGTTTATGCCTCGACGCAGAGGTCCAGGGTTCAAATCAGACTTGTGACGGTTTCCTGCATGTCTCCCCCCCCCTCCCCCTCTCTCTCCTTTCTCAACTAGCTGTCCTGTCAAATAAAGGCGGAAAAGCCCAAAAAATAATCTTTAAAAGGACAGAAATATGCATGCATTTACTAAACAAAACTAAAATGTAGAGAGACTTCCAGAGGAACTTCAGTCCAAAACACAATCTATGATCAATACAATATACTGCTGTCTGTTATTACTGGATCAGGGCAGACCTGACACATCTAAAATAATGCAGTTTCTGTAACTCCATGGGATGTTTGTTACGTGTGAAACTAAAGGTGAACCCAAACACAGACATCAACGCAGAGTCAAATGAAAGGTTAACAGGTTCATTTACAATGTTCAAGTTCAGGAATGCAACCGGGAATCAGCAAGTTCAGATGAGTCCAGATCCAGGGTTCAGAGCGGGAGTGGTACCGTGACGTTCAAGTGTCTGTGTCCAATAGTCCAGAGATCCAGCGTAGAGAGCAGGAACGGTGGATGGCAGGAGTGAAGTGGCAGCAGGAGTCAGGTTCCAAAAACGGAGGCAAAAGAGAACAAATCAGAGCGAGCACAAATACAAGCGTTAAATACCAACGGGTAAGTCAGCAGCAAGACTAACATGTCATCTTGACTATGAGCCGACAAGGAGTGGTAGGTTGACCAGGTATTTGTAGCAGAGGTGATTAGTGTAAATGAGCTGCAGCTGGAACCCTGACTCCTGCACACCAGACTTCACTCCTGCAATTAAGGACAGACAGAGGGGGAGCAGAGACAGAGCTATCCAGCAGCACAGCAGCAGGTCTAACAATGTTAGTGTGTTTGTATGATTGACTAAATGTTCCTGTTGGGAGAGAACATGTTTGAGTATTTTGGAAGAATTATTAGATTTTGAGACATGTTTGCAGGACACAGCGTATGGCGTTAGTGAATTATTGTATTTTGAAAATTAGTGTTAGAGTTTAGTTTACAATGTGTGATTTTGAGCATGAAATGAACCGTTTTGCCAGTCGTGTGTTGTAGGTGTGTTGGTGTGTTAAGAGTTTAGGAAAGTTGTTAAAAGTATTGAAAAATACTGGACCAGTTTCGGAGACTCTCGTTCCCATTGGTCACTTTGACACAATTAAATGGGAAAATGGGTCCAGGTTGAAAAGAAACAAGATTACCCTTTAAATAACTCAAACAGTGAGTAAATGTTTGACTCAGAGCAGCTGAACGCATCATTAGTTCAGGTCTCTGTGATGTGTGGGGGGGGTACATGTTGAGATCATTAACCTTCAGTCCTCTGACAGTTCGACTCACCTTCAAAAGGACATGTCCTTCAGAGAGGAGACGGAGAATGCTCTCTGCATTCAGATCAGTTCCTTTTGTTTCCTCTTACAGTCCAATACACACTAAAAAATGCTGCATTGCATTTAACCCAACTTGGTTGTTTCTGCAACCCGGGACGTTGGGCCACAGTAACCTGGGGTTGGTTAGACTGTCTTTAACCAACATGCTAACCAACCCTAGCCTAGAAATCTGCTACGGAACAGAGACAAAATGCTACGGGACAAAGACAAAATGCTACGGGACAGAGACAAAATGCTACGGGACAGAGACTACGGAACAGAGACAAAATGCTACGGGACAGAGACTACGGAACAGAGACAAAATGCTACGGGACAGAGACTACGGAACAGAGACAAAATGCTACGGGAAGAGACTATGGAACAGAGACATAATGCTACGGGACAGAGACATAATGCTACGGGACAGAGACATAATGCTTCTCGAGATCACGGCGAATCTGACAGCACACAGCAGACACAAGTCTGAGAAAATATAAAAAGATGTTTCACGACTGAACTCTTGTAGATGAGGTAATTATCGCGAGGGCAAACCAGGAAGCGAGATGGCGAAGTAAAAGAGCGTCAAACACTGTGACCCAGGAGACCGCGGTTCATGTCCCGTGAGAAAGGGCTGTGAAATGGACCTTTGTCGTGATGCAAGGCCGTCATGACCTCACATAACCTCACATTACGTCCTCATTTACGTGGCTTTACGTGACTCATGTTAAGCCAATCCCTCACGTTTTACCACCAACGACTATGGAACTTACGTTAAATAGACTGGTCACATGATTAATCAGAATCAGAATCAGCTTGATTTGCCAGGTATGAGGACACATACGAGGAATTTTGCTTTGGATTATACATTGCTCACAATGTGCTTACTCATACAAACCCATCAATCAAAGCAGGATGAGGCAGTAGTGCAATGAAGAGTGCAAAGTGTGCAGGAGTAAATTATTTTTATGATAACTTATTATTATTATAATTATGGAGCATAGTGCAAAGGATGCTGGAATAAATGAGTATTATGCTATTATATAGTATTATTACAATATGAACAGCTCTGAAATAGAGAATGATGAATAAATAACAAGTGGAACCAGTAAAAGGTGCTGATTAGAGACGGCGTTGCTGAGTTATTGCTCAGGAATTGAACCTGACACTGAGTCAGCTGTTCATCAGAGTGATGGCTTGTGGAGACGGACTATTCCTGGGTCTGTTGGTTTTGGCGTCCAGTGCTCTGTAGCAACCCGTTCTCATTCCCAACTCATAACATCAGGACGTTTGGACAGTGGCCGTCAGCGTCTGATGCGACGAAAAAGGCGTCTTTCAGCGTGTTTGTGTAACGCCCCGGGGAGAGCAGCAGTTAGAGAGGATTTAGAGAGGAGGATGTAAGGAGGATGGTTGGGGGGGGGGGGATGGGTCAAACACAGGACTTTCACCCAGGAGAGAGGGGTCCACGTCCCGCTTGGCACGTTCGCTGTAGTCGCTTTTTACTTTCCTCCCGCGTGTCACAGAACCGTACGCCCACCCACGACCCTTTCCTTAACGTAACTGCATCAAAAGGGACAGCAGTAGTCCCGACCAAGCACGTTTACTTATAGCGCTAAAGGGACGCCGATAGTCCCGACCAAGCACGTTTACTTATAGCGCTAAAGGGACGGCGATAGTCCCGACCAAGCACGTTTACTTATAGCGCTAAAGGGACGGCGATAGTCCCGACCAAGCACGTTTACTTATAGCGCTAAAGGGACGGAGATAGTCCCGACCAAGCGCGTTTACTTACAGCGCTAAAGGGACGGCAATAGTCCCGACCAAGCACGTTTACTTACAGCGCTAAAGGGACGGCAATAGTCCCGACCAAGCGCGTTTACTTACAGCGCTAAAGGGACGGTAATAGTCCCGTCCTGGTCGGTGTGTACCATGCCGTCGTCCGTCCGAGGAGCCGTCGGCCTTCATTTGGGCCGACCTGACATGTTCAGTCAGAGACAGGACAGTCGGGACTCACCCGGAGATGGGGAGCGGATGAGTCTCTCAACATCTGATGAAGATCTGTTAACCTGACCTTTGTTGATCTGAAATGAAGACAGATTCAGCGACTGCACGGCCTATTCCTCTCTTAACATGTTCTCAGGAACACGTTACGGTGAACTATTTTAGTCCAATATGAGATCGGATTCTGAACGAGCCGCCATGATGGTCGGGGAGCAGCCAGACCCACGTGACGCGTTCGTCCAATCAGCTGCCGGTTCTCATTTTCTGGGAAATAATCAGACTGTTAATGGAAACAACACAGAGCAGCGCCGCCTGCTGCTATGGAGACGTATTACGTGCAGAGCGTACGCTCAAGTCGGCGTCTCTTCGGTGAGTTCTGAGGAACTTTTTGGACCTCGGGGACCCGACTGATCAGCCCGGCTGGCCTTACTGCCGGCGGGGGTGTAAGGGCCTTTAGTCGCAGCGTTCTGCAGCTGTGCGGCCAGCTGCTGGATGGATTTTCTCTTTGAGTGTTTGTACCTTAAAAAGAACAAAAGCTGACAATAACCTCTCCATTCTGTGGCTGACAGACGTGCTCAGGCAGAAGAATTGTATTTCCCTTCCTTTCTCCCACAGATCCCCCCCCCCCCCCCCCCCCCCCCCCCACTTCCCCGCAGATATATGCAGGCAGCGAAAGCAGAAAGTGAGTTATTGTGGAGTATAAGCAGAAATCTATAAGCTGCAGCCGTGCTGACAAATGATCCCAGTTTGATTTCCTCGGGGGGGGGGGGGGGGAGGAGGCGGAGGCCGAGTCTGAGCGAGCGTGTCTGAAGCCAATGCGTTTAAATTTTTATCACATAACCAGCTTTTATTTGCCCGGAGTGAAGAAGATGATAAAAGCAGCGAGTGGCTGATGGGACGTGAAGCCCCGAGGCCGAGAGCTGCCAGAGAGCTGACCAATCACAGCGAGCCGTGAGACGATTCACATCCAAACTGTCAGCATGTAAAACATTCACAAAACCTGTTAAACATATCTCCGTTTTACTCTGTGAATACATAACGCTCTGAGGTTCTCCACAAGGTCTGCTGCTTCTGTGAAATGTTGCACAGAAGAACTTTTATATTTAATTCATGAGTCTTATCAAACATGTGAAGCAATTCCCTCTATTTTCATATTCCTTGGGTGAAAAACATACACAAATACATTGAGATACGTTGCAGACGTGTACGCACATCTGCAGTTTCCTCTTTTTGTGATATGTGCTCCTCCTGAGTTGTGGTATTTACGTACATTTGGGCTACGTAGGATACACAAAAATATGCAAAATATCAATAGATTCTCACTCCCATCTGGTAAAATACGGACCCTTGGTCAGGTGCCTTTGTCATTGTTAAAAGATGCTAAGAGTCTCCTTTAGCGTCATATAACGCGCTTTAACTATACGCACTTGGTCGGGACTATTGGTGTCCCCTTTGACGCAGTTATGGGGTGGAGATGGCACAGTGGATATGACCCATGCCTTTGGTGTGGGAGATCCAAGTTCAATTCCCAATGTGACACATCAACCAATGTGTCCCTGAGCAAGACACTTAACCCCTAGTTCTCCAGAGAAGTGTTACCTCTGACATATATAGCAATTGTAAGTCGCTTTGGATTAAAGCGTCAGCTAAATGAAATGTAAAGTTATGTTAAGGAAAAGGTCGTTGGTGGGCTTAAGTTTCCGTGACACGCGGGACAGTTGGGTTTAGGAGAAGAAGAAAGCGACTTCAGGAAACATGCCTGGCGGGACACGATCCCCGGTCTCCTGGGTGAAAGTCCTGTGTTTTACCCGTCCTGCACCACGACCATGACTTACATCCTACTCTCTAAACCCGGCGTAGCTGCTAATCTCTCCGGTACGTTCTACCAACACGCTGAAAGGCGCTTCAGACGCTGACAGCCACTGTCCAAACATCTGTATTTTACGAGTTTGGAGTGAGAACAGGTTGAAAATATGGAATACTGATATGTTATCTGAGAGATGATTGACATCCAAACTGTCAGCATGTCAAACATTCACAAACGGCTCAACAAGAGGTTCTCAACCAGGTCTGCTGTTTCTGTGAAGTGTTGGACAGAAAAACTGATTTATATTTTGTGTAGATATATTTTATACGAGTCTTATCAAACAGGTGAAGGGCTCATCCTCTGGGGAGCAAGCCATTTCACATTACATTTTAATATTGACAAGCACACCAGGAGATGGACCCACAAATGCACGACTCAAGTAAGTAAAGTTCAACAAGCAACAGTGTCCAGGAGACGACAGGCAAAGGGGATTACGAAAAACAGGCAGTAGTCAAAATCCAAGGAATCAGAAATTCAGGACCACAGGAACGCGCTCGAAAGCTGCACACACGGAATACAGACGCGTTCCCACAGGAGTACAGGAAAGCCTGAACTTAAATACACAAGACAGGGGAGACACTGAGACACAGGTGCAACACATAGGGGCTGGGACAACCCACAATCCTGAAAGATATTCCTTGGGGGATAAAAACAAATACATTTTGCAGACACATATGTAGGCTGCACATCAGGGGTTTCTGGACTTGTTTTAAAGTGGACACTAATGTGATGGAAGTCAAGTTGATTCGTCATTTATAAACTCACACAAGGAGGGAAGGCTATCTGTTGCTTAGCCTTCCTAGCATTTTGCAACCTGTCCAGTTTACCCCCCCCCCCCCCCCCAGATATGCACATAGCTGTACATGTTGTTCATATCTGTCTATATGGTTCATACAGGATTTCCATATTTATTCTGTATTTCTTATAATAATACACTGCATATACAGTATCTATATTATTCTTACTACTATTATAATGTAACTGCTGCTACATTGCACATATCTGTACATGTTGTTCATACATTGTTCATATTACATAGCCATATTTATTCTGCTCTTATGGAGCTCAGCGCAAATTCTTTCAGGAAGACTTCTAAAATATAATCACTTTCTCTCTCCTCTAAACGGATCAGCTGTAGAGGCGTTCACAATCAGGAGCCAATCACTGCATGACATCCCTGTTTTAAACCTGTCTCTCTCTGCTGTCCAGTTGTCATTTCAGGATAAGAGCCCAACCCTGCTCTTCCTCCCCTTGCTCCTCCGGTCTTCATCACACACGGCTCCAGGGTCCTCATCCAGCAGGCCACTACGACGGCTCTTTGGTTTTGGTTTCCAGGCTCCTCGCGCCACCATCAGTGTCTAGACATCGGGGGGATTATCTTTCGTCATTCCACCCCTTTAAAAAATGTATATTGTTTAAATAACGATGGAGTCTAATCTCCAAAGACTGTACATTTCAAATCATGCATATGTACATTAAATCTTTGCATATCTGCAACGAAGTCTCTCCTGATTGAAATAAGGTAACTGCTAATACACTGCACATATTTATATTACTTTAAAGCACCTTCTGTAAACCAACTGTACACTACTGTCTACGCTGCAATATATTTATTGTCCTGTCTATGCACCACCTGTCTATAATTTGTATATCACGTTGCACTTTTCTGCTTTTTTTGCACTTCTGGTTGGACGCAAACTGCATTTCGTTGTCTTTGTACTTGTACTCTGCACACTGACAATAAAGTTGAATCTAATCTAATATTCAGTTTGTACTTCAACACACTACTCACACTACTGGCTTTACCTGCAGTAACTTCACAGGTCATTATGTCCGCCGCTGCATTGTGCATCTCCGTGATAGCCAGTCAATCAAACACTCAGCGCAACGTCTGCTGTCAGTTCTTGTTGGCAACCAATGCATTGGGTTTATGCTTAGTTATGTACACAATTTAAATAGCCGTTAAGTGTAACGCTACTCATACCTCCTATGTTGGGCTACCTACCGTTATCCGATGCTCGACAGCCTGTAATGTTGGCATTAAAAGGTTTCCTCGTCCTCTCATGAGATGAGATAAGGTACAAAGTTCCTCTGGCCCCTTCTTGTCCCGCGTGTCACTGAAATGTACATTTTGTAACCCCACCCACCATCTTTCCCTAACCCTAACTGTCCCGTTCTGGTGCTGCATGTCAGTTCAGACAGAGAGCGTCGAAAAGTGACGCCAAGAGTCCCGACCAAGCGCGTCTGAATATGACGCCAAAGATACCTGACTAAGCATGGCTTTCTGCGCTGGGAGTGAGAATATGATGATAAAGTCGACTTATTACTCATACAGTATCTGCAGTTTGCTCTCAATGTGAGAGCTGCTCCTCTTGAGTTGATATAGCCTACCTAAATGTTTCATTTTGTTCCTGCAGTGAACTATTTTTTAGGCTTCTTGTTTTTCTCGTGGACACACAGATGACCTGATGATCCCGCGAACACATTCGTCACCGGACTCTCTTATCTGAAACTAACAGGATGGTGTTGAAGCAGCAGGAAGTCTGGCTGTATTTCCACCTGCAGCGAAAAGACACACACACACACACACACACACACACACACACACACACACACACACACACACACACACACACACACACACACACATACACACACACACAGAGAGAGAGACACACACACACACACACACACAAACACACACATACACACACAGACACACACACACACACACACACACACACACACACACACAGAGACACACACACACACACACACACACACACAGACACAGACACACACACAGAGAGAGACCCACACACACACACACACACACAGAGAGACACACACACACACACACAGAGAGACACACACACACACACACAGACACACACATACACACACACAGAGAGAGACACGCACACACACACAGAGAGAGACACAGACACACACACAGACACGCAGAGATTCACAGAGACACACACACACACACACACAAACACACACACACACACACACACACACACACAGAGAGAGACACAGACACACACACAGACACGCAGAGATTCACAGAGACACACACACACACACACACACAGAGACACACACACACACACACACATACACGCCCGTCTGCAGCACTGAGCAGATAACAGAGGACCAGTTAATGAGAGCAGGATGTGTTTATTTGTCACAGTGTTGGGCTCTGAGTTCCCCGACCGTCACGGAGCTGAAACCAATATGTGCTTATCACAACTCATGAATACTACACCCAGAGATGCTTTCAACCTCACAGACTCTCAGACCTGCACAGACAAAAAGAATGGCCGTAGCATCTGTGATCTCAACCACTAGTTAGTGGACAGCCTTGAGTTGGGCTATTCCATCGCCATCTTGGTGTTTTTGCAACCGGCTACAGCGCTCTGTTGTATCAGCGACAGTTGGTAGTTCAGTTACCAGAGAATAAGTCTTGCATTGCCCGACCTTCCTCCACAGCCACAACCTTCCTCCAGACGGAGCCACGGTGCCTCTGCTAAAAAGTCTCGGGAAGGAACTTGTTCTGGTGGAACATGTGGACGTTCAAAAGTAGTTTTAGTCAGAGGGACAGATAGTCTAGCTAGCTGTCTGGTTTGAGAACAACTTCTCATTTACAACGGTGACCTGTCACATTCACACAGTTCCACATTCATACCTGGAAGCTGCCCAGTACAACCACAGTCTGATCTGACCACATTCATACCTGGAAGCTGCCCAGTACCACCACAGTCTGATCTGACCACATTCATACCTGGAAGCTGCCCAGTACCACCACAGTCTGATCTGACCACATTCATACCTGGAAGCTGCCCAGTACTACCACAGTCTGATCTGATCACATTCATACCTGGAAGCTGCCCAGTACTACCACAGTCTGATCTGACCACATTCATACCTGGAAGCTGCCCAGTACCACCACAGTCTGATCTGACCACATTCATACCTGGAAGCTGCCCAGTACCACCACAGTCTGATCTGACCACATTCATACCTGGAAGCTGCCCAGTGCCACCACAGTCTGATCTGATCACATTCATACCTGGAAGCTGCCCAGTACCACCACAGTCTGATCTGATCACATTCATACTGGAAGCTGCCCAGTACCACCACAGTCTGATCTGATCACATTCATACCTGGAAGCTGCCCAGTACCACCACAGTCTGATCTGACCACATTCATACCTGGAAGCTGCCCAGTA
>JAKRKW010000336.1:25000-30000 GCA_023566125.1 Zingel zingel
AAGTCCTCCATGATCTCCCCTCTGGCCGGAGGTCTTAAAAGACTCGTTTTCAGAGGAGAATTCTCCGTTTGCGTGTAAACGAAGGACACAAACGGAGGGACATGTCTCCGTTTTTCAGAATAACCACGTACGTGGAAACAGGGCTTCATTGTGCGATGCCTGCCGTGTGCTTGGTGTGTTTTGGTCTTTTCAACACGTTCTCACACCCATCTCGTAAAATATGGACGTTTGGTCAGGTGCCTTTGTCGTTCTTATTGACGCTAAAAGTCTCCTTTAGCGCTATAAGTTAACGCTCTTGGTCGGGACTATCGCCGTCCCTTTAGCGCTTTAAGTGAACGCGCTTGGTCGGGACTATCGCCGTCCCTTTAGCGCTTTAAGTGAACGCGCTTGGTCGGGACTATCGCCGTCCCTTTAGCGCTATAAGTAACCGTGCTTGGTCGGGACTATCTCCGTCCCTTTAGCGCTATAAGTAAACGCGCTTGGTCGGGACTATCGCCGTCCCTTTAGCGCTATAAGTAAACGCGCTTGGTCGGGACTATCGCCGTCCCTTTAGCGCTATAAGTCAACGAGCTTGGTCGGGACTATTGCCGTCCCTTTAGCGCTATAAGTCAACGAGCTTGGTCGGGACTATCTCCGTCCCTTTAGCGCTATAAGTCAACGTGCTTGGTCGGGACTATCGCCGTCCCTTTAGCGCTATAAGTCAACGCGCTTGGTCGGGACTATCTCCGTCCCTTTAGCGCTATAAGTAAACGCGCTTGGTCGGGACTATCGCCGTCCCTTTAGCGCTATAAGTCAACGCGCTTGGTCGGGACTATCTCCGTCCCTTTAGCGCTATAAGTAAACGCGCTTGGTCGGGACTATCGCCGTCCCTTTAGCGCTATAAGTGAACGCGCTTGGTCGGGACTATTACCGTCCCTTTAGCGCTATAAGTGAACGCGCTTGGTCGGGACTATTACCGTCCCTTTAGCGCTATAAGTGAACGCGCTTGGTCGGGACTATCGCCGTCCCTTTAGCGCTATAAGTAAACGTGCTTGGTCGGGACTATCGCCGTCCCTTTTGATGCAGTTATGTTAAGGAAAGGGTCGTGGGTGGGCGTACGGTTCTGTGACACGCGGTAAAAAGCGACTATAGCCAGCGTGCCAAGCGGGACGTGGACCCCTCTCTCCTGGGTGAAAGTCCTGTGTTTGACCCATCCCCCCCCCAACCTCCTACATACTCCTCTCTAACTCCTCTCTAACTGCTGCTCTCCCCGGGGCGTTACACAAACACGCTGAAAGACGCCTTCTTCGTCGCCTCAGACGCTGACGGCCGCTGTCCAAACGTCCTGATGTTACGAGTTGGGAATGAGAACGGGTTGGTCTTTTTGTTTCCACCTGCATGTTCCCCACACCTGGCACCAATCCCAATCAGCACACCTGCTACTCATCCTGCTCCATCACCAGCCTGACGTTCCTCTCCCTGCTGGATTGTTGCTCCCACGGAGCATGCTGATTCACCAGCTTTAGAAATCTGTAGCTCGTCTAGTTTCTTGTCTCTGTATTCAGCTGTCTGCTCCGTGTCCTGACGTGACTAACTGGAAGATCTCTGTCCTCAGAAATAACCACCTTCACAATCCTCTGCTACCAATTAACACGCCACGCACTGGATCATCGAGTCGCCAGCCAAGCCATCTTCGGACCCATCACCCCCACCACCAGCCCACGCTTACTGCTTTAATAAATAACATTCTTTACCACCGACTCCCGTCTGCGCCTGAGTTCTGTCCCCCAATCCTGACAGAATGTCAAAAGTGTCCAAAAATAAAATGTTGAAAGCGTCAAAAAAAGGTACAGACATTGAAAAAAGTGACAAAAGCATCAAAATTAAGATGTTACAAATGTCTCGTTTTCACTCGTTCTTCGAACGGCCGAGCTGGGACCGAGGTCTGTAGCCGTTACAATCCCGTTCATGACAATGTGTTCAGTATTCAGCTGGGATAAGGTTGTGAGCAACCGATTAAGACACAGACATTAAGGGGCCTATTTTGTACCCGCTGCAGCGTAAGCCTGACCCAAGTCTCTTTGCTACTTTAAGACCGACCCAGTTGTCAGTTTCCCGTCCAGCACCCACGTCGTTTAAACAGCAAATGCACCTGCACCCATCTGTGGTCCATGCTGGTCTTACAGGGAGGTGTGTTCAGGTGCATTCTGGGCGTGCTGGTCTTACAGGGAGGTGTGTTCAGGTGCATTCAGGGCGTGCTGGTCTTACAGGGAGGTGTGTTCAGGTGCATTCTGGGCGTGCTGGTCTTACAGGGAGGTGTGTTCAGGTGCATTCTGGGAGTATTGCTATCTTGAGGCAGTGGGAAGTGATGGCACCATTGACCAACAAAAACCTGGTCTAAAGTCAATAACGCAGCATTTCATTGTTATTTTAACAGAGCATTAGTAAAATGCTCGTGCACACACACACACACACACACACACACACACACACACACACACACACACACACACACACACACACACACACACATGCAGAAGATTACAAATAAAAATATTACGGTGCTAATCCTCCATCATAACAGCAATGCTCCAAGGTCCAAACGCGCCTGGCTTTTAAAGGGAATGGGAGATGATCTCTGATTGGTTGATTGCATGTTACGCCCAGAACACACCTCTGATTAATGAAGACACTAAGTCCAACCCTTTAGAACCATGACCCGGCACACGGACCCTTTTTACACCGTCAGACTAGCAGAAGTGGATTAGGACACGCCCTAAACGCCCCTGCACCAGGCGCTTCACGCCGTGCGCGTACATCGGTAAAATAGGACCCTTTAGAGTAGCTTCTTGGTGCGGGGGGGTAAAGTCGTATCTGTAGTCCTGCTGCGAGCTCTCTACTTCTTCACTGAAACATGTACCAGAATGAGCGAGCGTTTACATAATCCATCTGAACGATGCCTCGTCTCTTTAAGCTCAACCTTCAGGACTCCCAGCTAAGCTTTCTCCGTATCGTTAGCTCTGGAACGCCATCGTTAATACGTGGAGTAACGTTCCCACGTGTCTGATCTCTTCACACCTCTCTTTACATAAAACTACAAACTGTTTGTGGAGCATCAACATGCGGACGGACGCGTGACGAAGGACGAACATCAGAGGCTTCTCTCGGCACGTCTTACTGAACATTTAGGATTCACTTTGAACTGTGAACACCACGTTGACATCCAGTCACCTTTAAAGACACGCTGTGTCTGTCCGTGAGGGGAATTCTAATCAGCAGCCTTTCTACCGCTCCCACCCTTCATCTCTCCGGGACTTCTTCCTCTCTGAGTCCCCGTCTCTCCAACAGGCTTTCTGTTTCGGAAACGTTTCCCTGAAAGCGCCGACGGCATCCTGACTAACCTGAAGGGCCGAGAGACTCGTCACTGGAACCACCGAACGGGGCACGGCAGCTCGGACTGAACGGGACACGGCAGCTCGGACTGAACGGGACACGGCAGCTCAGACTGGACGGGACACGAAAGCTCAGACTGGACGGGACACGGCAGCTCGGGCTGAACGGGACACGGCAGCTCGGACTGAACGGGACACGGCAGCTCGGGCTGAACGGGACACGGCAGCTCAGACTGGACGGGACACGGCAGCTCGGGCTGAACGGGACACGGCAGCTCAGACTGGACGGGACACGGCAGCTCAGACTGAACGGGACACGGCAGCTCGGGCTGAACGGGACACGGCAGCTCAGACTGAACGGGACACGGCAGCTCAGACTGAACGGGACACGGCAGCTCAGACTGAACGGGACACGGCAGCTCAGACTGAACGGGACACGGCAGCTCAGACTGAACGGGACACGGCAGCTCGGGCTGAACGGGACACGGCAGCTCAGGCTGAACGGGACACGGCAGCTCAGACTGAACTGGACACGGCAGCTCGGACTGGACGGGACACGGCAGCTCGGACTGAACGGGACACGGCAGCTCAGACTGAACGGGACACGGCAGCTCAGACTGAACGGGACACGGCAGCTCAGACTGAACGGGACACGGCAGCTCAGACTGAACGGGACACGGCAGCTCGGGCTGAACGGGACACGGCAGCTCAGACTGAACGGGACACGGCAGCTCAGACTGAACGGGACACGGCAGCTCAGACTGAACGGGACACGGCAGCTCGGACTGAACGGGACACGGCAGCTCAGACTGAACGGGACACGGCAGCTCAGACTGAACGGGACACGGCAGCTCGGGCTGAACGGGACACGGCAGCTATGTTTCCATCCTTTTGATCTGAATGAAGTGATATCGAATGAAAGATGCCTTCTGGAAACAGGAAAGTTCGATTGAATTTCATGAATATCGACTCAAAGGAAATACGTTCGGTCTCATCTGATTTGATCTTGATCGATATACGGCTTATGCGATAAATGGAAATGGTATTTGCCGAATAAATAATGAATTGCGATTAAGTTTTAGGTCATTTTATGGTTGCAACCCGCCACAAAATGAAGAAGAAGAAGAAGAAGTTGTAGTTCATTTTCGCCCAGTATTTCCTCTCGTTCTGCACAAAGACAGATGAAGTGGACCAACGAGGAGACGAGAGACTTTTTGACTTTAATTTACGAGCCAAATATAACGCTGTGGTTCCCACACCACAGGCCGCCGCCGTGGTCGTCGGGCATTTACCTGCATATTTCTTATTATAGCTCGATATGGCGCTATCAGCTGGCGCGTAAGCACTGTTATAACTCCAGAAGGAGATATTCTGGAGCCTGTTTCACCAGAATATGTTTATGTTTATGGGAAACATCCATATGTGTCCAGACGAGGCGCCACGCTCACGCCACGCTAGCAGCAGACACCTTTCTGGTGGGAAAAGACATAGAAAACGCCACGCAGCTGACACGCCACGCTCACGCCACGCAGCTGACACGCCACGCTCACGCCGCGCTCACGCCACGCTCGCACCACGCCAACGCCACGCCACGCAGCCGCCAAGCAGCTGACACGCCATGTAGCTGAC
>JAKRKW010000337.1:12500-17500 GCA_023566125.1 Zingel zingel
CACACACACACACACACACACACACACACATACGCATACACACATACGCATACACACACACACACACACACACACACACACACACACACACATACGCATACACACACACACACGCACACACACAGACACACACACACACACACTCACACACACACACACACACACGCACAGACACACACACACACACACACACACACATATACACATATAAAGTACAAAAAGATATGCAAAAAAACGTTCAAAAGGTAAAAAAAAAAACATTAAAAAAACGTGGGCGGGCTGGTCTTACAGGGAGGTGTGTTCAGGTGCATTCTGGGCGTGCCGGTCTTACAGGGAGGTGTGTTCAGGTGCATTCTGGGCGTGCCGGTCTTACAGGGAGGTGTGTTCAGGTGCATTCTGGGGCGTGCCGGTCTTACAGGGAGGTGTGTTCAGGTGCATTCTGGGTGTGCCGGTCTTACAGGGAGGTGTGTTCAGGTGCATTCTGGGTGTGCCGGTCTTACAGGGAGGTGTGTTCAGGTGCATTCTGGGTGTGCCGGTCTTACAGGGAGGTGTGTTCAGGTGCATTCTGGGCGTGCCGGTCTTACAGGGAGGTGTGTTCAGGTGCATTCTGGGCGTGCCGGTCTTACAGGGAGGTGTGTTCAGGTGCATTCTGGGTGTGCCGGTCTTACAGGGAGGTGTGTTCAGGTGCATTCTGGGCGTGCTGGTCTTACAGGGAGGTGTGTTCAGGTGCATTCTGGGCGTGCTGGTCTTACAGGGAGGTGTGTTCAGGTGCATTATGGGCGTATTGCTATCTTGAGGCAGTGGGGAGTGATTGCACCATTGACCAACAAAAACCTGGTCTAAAGTCAATAACACAGCAGGTCCAAACGCGCCTGGCTTTTAAAGGGAATGGGAGATGACCTCTGATTGGTTGATTGCATGTTACGCCCAGAACACACCTCTGATTAATGAAGACACTAAGTCCAACCCTTTAGAACCATGACCCGGCACACGGACACTTTTTACTGCCGTCAAACTAGCAACAGTGGATTAGGACACGCCCTAAACGCACCTGCACCAGGCGCTTCACGCCGTGACCTTACATCATTAAAATATATAACAATATTGACCAATATCTCAAATGCTCTTAGTTAATCAAGAGACAAAAATATGTTCTCTCTGAGTTACAGAAAGTACAAACATTCAAATCCAAGTTACACCTTTGACGCAAGAAGTTGTTGCGCGGGTAAATCTCGTACGTCATGTTAAAGTGACCACCGTAAGCCGTAGATGGACGCTGTGACCTTCTCTGTTTGTGATGGAGTCCTCTGTGTCAGTGTGGATGTGTGTCAGCCGGCTGTGCGTATGTAGGTCAGCGTAAGCGACACCGGGGGTCACACCCTGTGATTATGTTGCATAACACATTGACTTCCTCAGATCCCACTGCACTTCTCTCTCCTCCCATCAGTCCCATTATGTCTGTTTCTCCTTAAACGTCCGGTAGCGTACGTAATGTACAGAACATAACCTACTGTACATTATGTAATCTGTAATGATATCACCGATATCTGATTATTCTGCAAAACTTTCAGCCTGTTCTCATGAACCGTTCGTGCATACAGGCGTTTTCGATGTCTTTGTCGACATTGTTAATGCAAAACAAAGTTACGCCCTCGGACGATACAACTCACATAAAAAAAAAAAACATAACAGAAAGTTCTCTTTAATCCCCGATCATAACCTAATAGTTATAACTTTTCTCACATAGTTAATCAGCGCAGCTACGGGTCACATCATCCTCCACTGCATCCGCTCGAGAGAGTAGTATGAAGAGAGACAGCAGTAGAGAGTAGTATGTAGAGAGACAGCAGTAGAGAGTAGTATGTAGAGAGACAGCAGTAGAGAGTAGTATGTAGAGAGACAGCAGTAGAGAGTAGTTTGTAGAGAGACAACAGTAGAGAGTAGTATGTAGAGAGACAGCAGTAGAGAGTAGTATGTAGAGAGACAGCAGTAGAGAGTAGTATGTAGAGAGACAGCAGTAGAGAGTAGTATGTAGAGAGACAGCAGTAGAGAGTAGTATGTAGAGAGACAGCAGTAGAGAGTAGTATGTAGAGAGACAGCAGTAGAGAGTAGTATGTAGAGAGACAGCAGTAGAGAGTAGTATGTAGAGAGACAGCAGTAGAGAGACAGCAGTAGAGAGTAGTATGTAGAGAGACAGCAGTAGAGAGGAATATGAAGAGAGACAGCAGTAAAGAGTAGTATGTAGAGAGACAGCAGTAGAGAGACAGCAGTAGAGAGACAGCAGTAGAGAGTAGTATGAAGAGAGACAGCAGTAGAGAGTAGTATGTAGAGAGACAGCAGTAGAGAGTAGTATGTAGAGAGACAGCAGTAGAGAGTAGTATGAAGAGAGACAGCAGTAGAGAGTAGTATGTAGAGAGACAGCAGTAGAGAGTAGTATGTAGAGAGACAGCAGTAGAGAGTAGTATGTAGAGAGACAGCAGTAGAGAGACAGCGGTAGAGAGTAGTATGTAGAGAGTAGTATGTAGAGAGACAGCAGTAGAGAGTAGTATGTAGAGAGTAGTATGTGAAGAGACAGCAGTAGAGAGACAACAGTAGAGAGACAACGGTAGAGAGTAGTATGTAGAGAGACAGCAGTAGAGAGACAGCAGTAGAGAGACAACGGTAGAGAGTAGTATGTAGAGAGACAGCAGTAGAGAGACAGCAGTAGAGAGACAGCAGTAGAGAGTAGTATGTAGAAAGACAGCAGTAGAGAGACAGCAGTAGAGAGTAGTATGTAGAGAGACAGCAGTAGAGAGTAGTATGTAGAGAGTAGTATGTAGAGAGTAGTATGTAGAGAGACAGCAGTAGAGAGACAGCAGTAGAGAGTAGTATGTAGAGAGACAGCAGTAGAGAGTAGTATGTAGAGATACAGCAGTAGAGAGACAGCAGTAGAGAGACAGCAGTAGAGAGACAACAGTAGAGAGACAGCAGTAGAGAGACAGCAGTAGAGAGTAGTATGTAGAGAGACAGCAGTAGAGAGTAGTATGTAGAGAGACAGCAGTAGAGAGTAGTATGTAGAGAGACAGCAGTAGAGAGACAGCAGTAGAGAGTAGTATGTAGAGAGTAGTATGTAGAGAGTAGTATGTAGAGAGTAGTATGTAGAGAGTAGTATGTAGAGAGACAGCAGTAGAGAGTAGTTTGTAGAGAGACAGCAGTAGAGAGTAGTATGTAGAGAGACAACAGTAGAGAGTAGTATGTAGAGAGACAGCAGTAGAGAGTAGTATGTAGAGAGACAGCAGTAGAGAGTAGTATGTAGAGAGACAGCAGTAGAGAGTAGTATGAAGAGAGACAGCAGTAGAGAGTAGTATGAAGAGAGACAGCAGTAGAGAGTAGTATGTAGAGAGACAGCAGTAGAGAGTAGTATGTAGAGAGACAGCAGTAGAGAGTAGTATGAAAGCCCGAAATATATCGTAGGGAGGCAGGTTGGGGGGATGGATGGGTCAAACAACACAGGACTTTCACCCAGGAGACTAGGTCTCCTTTGGGACTTTTCCTAAACCCAACTGTCCCTCAAAAGGGACGCCAATAGTCCCGACCCAGCACGTTTAGCTCTGACGCTAAAGGAGACTTTTAGCGCCAATAAGAAACGCCAAAGGCACCTGACCAAGCGTCCGTATTTCACGCGGTGGGAGCGAGAACGTGTCCGTTCACTTCGAGCAGTTAATGATTATTTCAATGTTACAAAAACGCCAGACGGAGGTCTCGTTATCTAATCACATTAAATGGCCGATAAGTCACGCTTATTAAGAGCCTTCTTTCTCTCCGTTGGCACCCGGCGTGATTGCCCGTGTTGCTATTGCCGCTAACCATACATTATTTAATATTTGTGTGAATTAATGAAGATGAGAAATAATCTCCAATGGCCGCAGAAGGCAGCCGTTAATTGGAATTAAAAAGGAAAAAGTTTGAGCCTTGTTTATTTTTATTTATTTATTTTAAGTTGTTGTTTTGCCTCTTTTCTTTTTGCACTCTTCGCCTTTTATACTTTCTCGCATTGTACGCCTACCATTGGACTCTTTTTCTTCTTTCTTTCTTTCATGTCAGTTCATTACGTTTAATTTATTAATGTCCAATATTTAATGTGCCAAAAATGTCAAATTCAAACAGATGAAAAATGGGGCATTTTCTCCTGGAACGAGGGATGCACAAGCTGTTTGCTGCTTCTTGTTGTGACTCTGGGGGCCGAGCGAGGGATGGGAGGGGAAGAAACAGAGAGAAAGGGCGAGAGACAGAGGGAGGGGAAGAAACAGAGAGAAAGGGAGAGAGACAGAGGGAGGGGAAGAGACAGAGAGAAAGGGAGAGAGACAGAGGGAGGGGAAGAGACAGAGAGAAAGGGAGAGAGACAGAGGGAGGAGAAGAGACAGAGAGAAAGGGAGAGAGACAGAGGGAGGAGAAGAGACAGAGAGAAAGGGAGAGACAGAGAGAAAGGGAGAGAGACAGAGAGAAAGGGAGAGAGACAGAGGGAGGGGAAGAGAGAGAGAGAGAAAGGGAGAGAGACATAGGGAGGGGAAGAGACGGAGAGAAATGGAGAGAGACAGATGGAGGGGAAGAGAGAGCGAAAGGGAGAGAGACAGAGAGGTGAAGAGACAGAGAGAAAGGGAGAGAGACAGATGGAGGGGAAGAGAGAGAGAGAGAAAGGGAGAGAGACAGAGGGAGGAGAAGAGACAGAGAGAAAGGGAGAGAGACAGAGAGAAAGGGAGAGACAGAGAGAAAGGGAGAGACAGAGAGAAAGGGAAAGAGACAGAGAGAAAGGGAGAGAGACAGAGAGAGGAGAAGAGACAGAGAGAGGAGAAGAGACAGAGAGAAAGGGAGAGAGACAGAGGGAGGGGAAGAGACAGAGAGAAAGGGAGAGACAGAGAGAAAGGGAGAGAGACAGATGGAGGGGAAGAGAGAGAGAGAGAGAAAGGGAGAGAGACAGAGAGAAAGGGAGAGAGACAGAGGGAGGGGAGAGAGACAGAGAG